>UELW01000007.1:0-404133 GCA_900490495.1 Danionella dracula
TCCTTTCGGTGGAGGCTTCACATGCCCTGCTGTCCAAAATTATTTGCGAATGATGTTGGACTTTAAGAGGCGTCCATTGCATGTTCAAAATGACCAAGAGACATATTGCCAACTGAACGAGTTTTAATGACGATCTCAGCAGGGAGAAATCAACAGCAGTTTACAGTGCACTGGAGAAACTCTAAACAGCTTCTGAGTCCGTTTTCCAAAACCCTAGCTCTTTATTTCCTCTCAAGCCGTTTCTGGGGAAACGAAACCAGGTGTTATTTCTCGTCCCCGCGACTGGTACAAGACTCCTCTGACGTAGGATGGTCAGCTCCCTGCCTGGTACAGGATGGTTCCTCCTGTGCTCTTCTTATCTGCTCAAAACAGGATGTGCTATGGCCTTCAGACACACAAAAAGGCTCACAAACCTTCATGAATCTCTTCTTATTTAACTCTTCAGTTTTTCTTAATCAGAATTTAAAAGGTAAAAAGTTGGTTAGCAAAATAAGTACTTTTTAATATATAAAAGGTAAAATATAAATCCCACAAATCCCTCTCTTGGCCTCTGAAAGAGGCCACAATTCAAAACATAGACAGAGTAAAATGCATCCTAAACTATCTTCATACTATCTTAAGCCTGACACATTTGCTGGTGCGTCCGAGAGTGCTCGGGTCGAAAAACCTCTGTGAGGGAAAAAGACACCCGAGCGACCCCCAAGTTGGCTTGTGGGCGATCACTCTTAGGCCCTCCCGTCCACACCAGATCTATACACAAAAATAGAAACAAAAGACTGCGCTAAAACCTATCTGCTAAAGCATCCTTACTACCAGAGTGCCCAGAGAGGGTTGGAAAACCCTTGTGTGCCCAATTGACCCCCAAGTTCAGCTAATCTAAACATCACACATGATTTCACCTTAGATTTTAACATTACTACCAAATTAATAACACAATCGTTTTGATCCAGGATCTGAAATAAAGCAGAATTAATGGAAAGCATAGCAGAAAGAAACATACACACAATACAGTTTTTTCTTGTCTTGAGAAAATAAATGACATTTACTCATACAGTAACCAAAGCAATAAGTAAAAGTATTCTAAACACCATAAAAATTAATAAATGAGTCATAAGAAAATTAAATGAATCATAAGAAAATGAATCAAAAAGAATTAATAAATGAATCACAAGAAAATGAATCAACTTAATAAAAAATAAGAAAATTAATCATAACATTAAAGTCAAAATTTTAAGAGAAAAAACTTAAATCAACAAAAAACTTAAGAAGAGAAATAAAAAATCAAATTGGATTTTACTCCAAACTATAAATTGAGATGTTTTCCTTTTTACATCTCCTCCTCCTCCATTTGCTCAATCCTTTGGTCACATTTGGTTTCTTCACTTCTCGTTTGGGTCTGATTAGATCTGTGCACCATAACTGTGATGTTTCTGTTAGTTTCTGGATCATGACTTTTTCCTACAGTGTTAACCCCCTACTATTAGCACTGCAATTATTCCAATGAGAATCATTAATTTCCAATTTTCCCGCAATTTCTCGTCTCGACCTGCATCTTTGCTGTCGTTCTTCTACTACTGCTATTATTACTTCTTTTTTAAGTTGGCCAAATTTTTTTTTGAAGTTTTTTCAGTCCATTTTAAAGGTGCATTTAGTTGTTTGATTCCTGCATCTCTCATTAGTTGTCTCATTAGTTAACATTTTTCTGCATACTCTGTGATGTATTCACTGCAGTAGGCTGTTGTTCCTAAAACCCTAACATTTTCCATTTAATTTTATCATTTAGAAATGTGTTAATTATTTTACAGTCCACATTTATTTTATCTATAATTAATCTTGTTATTTTTATCAGTTCTGAACATTTTTACTTTATGTTTACTATCTGTTGATTTAACACATTTAATGAATTCTACCAATTTAACAAAACTCATTCTAGAGTTTCCAAAACCACACACTACAATTGTTTATTCAGTTACAATTTGGATTGTAATTTCAGGTTTAACTTTTAAGTAATTTAACTTAAATTATCATCATTAAAATTTATTTTTTAGATTCTACATTTAGAAATATTATCTCAATAATCAATTTTCACTTCTACATTTAGAAAATATCTCAATAATCAATTTCACTTTGAAGTGCTTAATTTTTCATCTAAGTTCTATAGTCTATCTGTGCATTTCTTTGTGTGTTTGAGTTTCTCTTCCAAGAGAGCGTATAAAGGCGGGGTGAACTTATCAGTCTCTGCGTTATTTTGTCTAGGCTTTCTCACACATTCAAACATTCTAGTTACTCATCTCACATCACAAGTTCCTTGCTTACACACACATACAATTTGCCATCTTCATAATTTTTTTCTCAAACATTTTCTATCAATTCAGCCAACATTGTATATCTCCATCCATTATCCAACACAACAACTTTCTCTTGCTTTTCTAAATCTGATTGCAATTCCTGCTCCAAAGGCACAGTCTGCGCTTACACAGTGTGCTACTGGTTCTCCACTAGGAGCAGTAAAGAGATCTCCCACTCTGTGAACAATCTGTAAAGCCTGTTGAGGGAAATTTTTTGTCAAAATGTTCATCACTCACGTGTCCTGTTGTTTCCTGGTCCTCTTCGGGTATTTTCTTCTTCTTGTGTATGTGTATGTGTTTGTGTATTACCTGTTGAATTCTAAGATGATCCTCTGTTCTCCCTCTCTTGGACCTTAGAAGTAAGGTCCACACTTGTGTCTTCCAATGATCATGATGGCTTAGGTGATACCAGGTATCACCCTTTCCTTCAATCCTACTTCCCATAGCCTCCTCAAAATGCTTTCTGTCGCTTCCATACCGGTTTCTGGGGTCGGTGCTGCTAGAAGTAGATCATCTACATACATAATATCATAATAGTGATTTAAACTCAATACGATCTCACTCCTGGATCTTCGTTTTCTCCTCCAATCTGAAAAATCCTCATCAAACAATCACAACACAGATCAGGCAACGATTCAACACACACTGCTCCCACCATCTGCAACAAAAACAAAACTTCATTGTCAGTGAAATGTTTATCAGTATCATTTTGCCAGTAAAACACCACCTTTTCCCATGTCTCCAGCATCTGTAACAAAGTTATCACAGATTTCAGTTCTTGAAACATTTCCTTCTTCTCACTCCATAATCTTTGTTCATTATGGAATCTAATAGTTGATTGATAAGTTACCATTTACAGCTCATCCAAGAACTTCATAAGAAATCATAGACCCATGTTTTCTCTTCTCAAAGTGAACCTGAATTTTTTCATCTTGTCAAGATTCATGACACCTCATTTACATTTTTCTCTCTTCAATTATCAGGTTTGTTCTGCAACAAAAAACAACCAAATTCTAACTAAACTATTCTAAACTATCGCTAACCTCATCAGTCCTAAAAGAAAATTCACAACAACCTCGACACCTGATGTGTAAAAGCATAGGATTCATCTCCGAGTAACAAATAATAAAAAATAATAATAAAACACACAGTATTCACCGTCGACACACTTTCAAAAAAAAAATTTGGGGGAAAAAATGAAAACGTCAATGGCCAGATTTTCCACAAAAATGCTAAAAAATATATATTTTAAAAATTCCCTGCAGAAGCAATGTACATTGGTTAGGTTAGACACACTTCATTCAGTCTCATTCATCACAATCAATCATCTCCCCAGATTTGGCTAAATGTTACACTTTATTTTTATTAATTGTTTGAAAGCCTCTACTTTTAGATATTGCCATTGTTTACCCTTTTATTCTCTCATAATTATCAATTTGTCACTGCAAGTTGAATAATAATTTCTCTATATTGTTTTAGGAAATGTCTTCACTGTATAGTCAATTTTTCAAGTCCACATTAATTTCTATTCTCAATTAGCATCTTCACAAGACTGTCCAGTTTCAGTCCGTCCACAAGCAACACTTGTTTTTCATTGTTTATTATTCAATCTTAAGTCAGGTATCCATTCAAGATCTCTCATTGAATAAACATTCACATAAAATGGCACACTACGTGCTCCTCTGTTACCGTTAACACTGTGACCAATCAGAAATACCAGTAAATATCATGAATGTTTTACTGTTTAGTCAATGAAAATCACAAAATAGATTCCTCTAACATGAAAGGTTGGAGTTGGATTTCAAAATTCTAATGATTTCCCCTTTTCTTTGTTAAAAACTCATTGTTGATAATTCTCATTCATAAAAACCCCCAAGTCACTTCAATTATTTGTCTCTGAATGAGTTGTATTCGTTTAAAACCTGCTTTCATTTCCCCCCAAAAAAATCAACACCATTAATATAGGGATGTCATAAGCAACAGAAGTCTTCGGACTTCACATTAGTCATTTTAGTTTATTAGTATTTCAATTCTTCATAAACAAGAGTGGTTTGGTTACTGTCGCCCATCTTAATATCAATCTGTCACACATAGACGCATTATAATGAGTCAGAGTATTATAAAATACTCTGTTTTTCTGGTAGAACTCATTACATTAGTCTAGATGACATCAATCTACACCCAATATAATTAGATGACAATTTATTTATTTATTTTTTTTGTTAAGAATTAAAAATTTCAACACGTTTATGTTATATTTTTTTTATTTTGCAAAATCAATATCAGTTGATTTAATTTTCCTTTCAATGGATCAGATTATTTTCAGTCTAAAAGTGATTTGTTTCAAAGTCAATATAATTTAGAATTTATTTCTTTTAAATTCCCACAATCCCTTTGGACGTCAGAAACCAGTCACTCAACTTCTCACTGAAGTTCATAAAATAAATCCTATTCTATCTGTTTGCACCCAAATCAACCTAAATTTTACTTTGAACTTCACTCATGGTTTAAGTTTGATAAATGCATATGCTCAGCAGAGTTTTACAGGTTTCAGTAATCCTAATGATTACAAACCCATTTCAACTATGTTAGTTTGTTAGTATAAAAGTACCTAATGTTGTAGCCATTTTCCGCTTCTCAGCTCCGAAGCCTTCATGATTCTGAACCATTCTGAGAGAGATCAGGAGATGATTGATGAAGGTCTTTGTCAGACGAGTGATTTGCACAGTTCGATTGTCTTTTCCTCAGATCTGACCCCTCTCCTCTCCGTTTCCCCTTCTCTCTTCCACACCTCCTCGTGAGATGCATCCTTCCTCATTTTCCCTCAAGCTGCTCACTCCAGGCCATAAACTCCTAATGGACTTACAGGATAGTGTGTGAAAAACAGTCTCTGTAACAAGAACAAGCTACGCCATCCCAATGTCACAGTCAGCTCCACCCCTCCTTGGGTGCACCACCATGTTGGAGGAAGAGTCTTTGGGAAGGAAGTGTTTGTGTGGGTGGAGAGAAACATAGAAGGGTACTTGTATCAGATGATCCGTTCGCATGCAGATGATGTTTGCATACGCAGACAAGGCCAGAAGTTGTCTGTGCAGTCCATGGGGCAGATCTGAACACGGCCATGATGATTCTAGGTGCTTGAAGAACTCCATTATCTCCACTCTCAGAAGGCCATCCGCATGCTTTGAACTCAGAATTGATCAAGATCTCATTCAAAATAAACAAAACAAACAAGTTAGTTCTTATTCAGATTTTATCTTGGGTTGGAACATCAAACTCTGCTTTGATTAAGTTGCACACAAAATAATTCCCCATTCAACTTAATGTTTCAATTTCCTTTCAATTAGGGTGCAATTATTTATTTATATATATATATTAGTATTATTTATTTTATTTATTTATTATTATTATTATTATTATTTATTTAATTTTAAACAAAAGTCCCTCTATCTAAAATAATTCTCTTAGGGAAGAACCACAACCTTTCAATTAAACACACTAAGTCAATTGAATTTATGCAAAAAGGAAAAGTCACCTCAAAGAGTCAAATTATATGTCTTTAACATAACTATTATGAATTTTCATGTCTACATTAGCAAGATTGTGTCTTCTATAGCATGTTTGATTTGTCTTTTGCTAAATTTAATTCAGCATCAAAGCAGTTAGTTTAATTTATTTTCCTTTTACTTTTTACTTTTTAAGTCTTAACCTCTAGTTTATTTTCCCCAATTTGTAGATGTATAATTAATTATGTAGCAATAATTTACTTCCACAAATTTAATCAAAGTTGTTTGATAGATTTATTTTATGCTTGTTCTAATTTATACTTTTTATAATTTAGTAACTAAATATTAATGTTTAAGCTTAATGCTTCTGAAATTTAATAATTTTCCCCAGTGTTATTAGGAAAGTACATCCCACTGCATTCAACCACTAGATGTCACTCTCACACATTCACAGATTTCATCACACATATGTGTCATATGCAATGAAACTCTGGGCTTTTAACTTATTCGCATGCGCTATAACACATAAAATATGTGTAGTTGCAACCAAGCTTCTCTTAACTCTCTTTCTCTCTCTACCTTTCCTACTTCCTCCAGGTTTTCTATCTTCATTGCCCCCTTAATAGACACCTGATAATCATATCCTTTCTCTCTGTCTGGATCTATAGAGTCTCTGTTTGGTGTTGCTTTCTCCATATCCCTGTATTCTCGACCTCTATTCTCTGCTCCTGCTTGTCCCCACTCTTCCTTTTCAAGCTCTCTTTCAAGTCTAGGCATCTGAAGCGCTCTGCTTTATCCTGGTCTCCCTGGTGTAGAGCTATTGATATCTTCTCTCTCTGCATTGTCATCTTCTGCTCTCTCACCGGTCTTCTCCACTTCAACCGCTAGATGTCCTCCTCGCACTTCCATTTCTCCTGTCAGCACTTTCATCAGGGGCATCTGTGCTGCTCTCTTCATTACAAGCTGCTTCTTAGTCTTTCTGTCCGTATTTGGGGCATACGGAGGTGGCAAATCCTGATAAATTTTCTGCACACAAGGAGCTGTAGGGACCTTTGGAGAGTAAAGCTTTTCTTCATTTTTTTTCGAATTTTGATTTGTCATTCAATGTAAAAGTACCAATTTTCTTTTCTTTGTTTTTCCTTAATACTGCAGCTGTAACCACCAGCCTTGACCATTTTCTGTGCTCTGCTTCCAGTTTTTCCCCTTTATTTTCATGTGCTCTTTTTTTTTTTTTTTTTTTTTTTAACCTTGTTACTTTTTCCCCATTGTGTCTATCAATCGCTTCTTGAGCTAATTTTTCTTTTAGACCCACTTTCTGAAACAGAGACCCAGTCTGAAACATAACATTAGTCCCAAAATGTTCTATCATTTTTTTTTTGCAAGTCTCTAATTCTTGCTGGCGTGCTTTGATTTCTTTAGGTCCCAATTGAGTCATAATGATTTCACTCATTTTTTCCCATTGCTTCCCCAGAGTCACCTCAATCTCTTGATCAAATTCCTCATCCATGATTGCTTTCCTCTGATACAGTAGGTGTTTAGATTTCAAAAAGTCCTGTCTTTCCCTATTTAATGCTCTCCCTATTCTTTCCTACTGTTTGATTTAGAGTCAAATTGGCTGTTTTTATAGTGGTTCTCCGCTACCCCGCAGACAAAGGGATTTTACAGTTTTCAACTTCCACCAATCCTCGTCAGAACTGGGGCTTTTGAAAACGGGTCTGCTAAATTTCTCTCAATTGTCAAACACAGTTTATGGCTCGTGAGCTTGTCCTCACACAACCATTACATGCTTTTTCATGAAGTATTTTCTACTTATCACAAAATATTTTCTTTATACCTTTTACTTATCACGAAGTTTGCGCTAGGTATTTTGCTTATCACGAAGCTTACATATCACGAAGTATTTTTCCTTTATACCTTTTACTTATCACGAAGTTTGCGCTAGGTATTTTGCTTATCACGAAGCTTACATATCACAAATTATTTTTCCTTTATACCTTTTACTTATCACGAAGTTTGCGCTAGGTATTTTGCTTATCACGAAGCTTACATATCACAAATTATTTTTCCTTTATACCTTTTACTTATCACGAAGTTTGCGCTAGGTATTTTGCTTATCACGAAGCTTACATATCACAAAGTATTTTTCCTACCTCCACTGCTGATTTCTCCCTGCAGTCAAAAATTTGGAAACACGGAAAAGATCACTTTTTCTCTTTAAACTTCAAAATCTGTATAAAATAATCGACGGTTCTATAGAGAAACCCCAATTCAACACTTGATTTAATGTAACCAATAGCAGAATTTAATTAAAAGGTTTCTGCTTACCTTTTGAAAGGGCGGCCGCCTCTGTGTGTTGAATTTAGGAATCTCTTAGGAGTCTCTTAGAGTCATCACGTCGGAGGTCACCAATTTGTTGGACTTTAAGAGGCGTCCATTGCATGTTCAAAATGACCAAGAGACATATTGCCAACTGAACGAGTTTTAATGACGATCTCAGCAGGGAGAAATCAACAGCAGTTTACAGTGCACTGGAGAAACTCTAAACAGCTTCTGAGTCAGTTTTCCAAAACCCTAGCTCTTTATCTCCTCTCAAGCCGTTTCTGGGGAAACGAAACCAGGTGTTATTTCTCGTCCCCGCGACTGGTACAGGCGGCTCCTCTGACGTAGGATAGTCAGCTCCCTGCCTGGTACAGGATGCCTCCTGTGCTCCTCTTATCTGCTCAAAAACAGGATGTGCCATTGCCTTCAGACACACAAAAAGGCTCACAAACCTTCATGAATCTCTTCTTATTTAACTCTTCAGTTTTTCTTAATCAGAATTTAAAAGGTAAAAAGTTGGTTAGCAAAATAAGTACTTTTTAATATATAAAAGGTAAAATATAAATCCCACAATGACCGATCAGATTATTGTGGAGAGGAGTTCACTCAAATCAGAGATGTGATGGGGATGAAAGCACTGAAACACTCGTTAAAATTGATCAAAGAAATTATCTGCCAGTTTATTATTTAACTATTTAAACAGTAATGTTGATGAAATGTAACTCTACAGTCCTAAACAAATACCCATTAGGCCCTTAGCGACAGGCCTTCATGGTGTCTCCAGAGTGTCCACTCGAGTGAAGAACGCAGTCTAGAGTGTGCCATTTGGGACAGGGCCTAAAAGGCCAGCTGAAGGGGAAACTTATTAGCTCAGGATGTTAATGGCTCATGGTTTTCAAAAATATTTGGCTCAGTTTGATGGGGAATAGAAAGAGGATCTCACGAGACACCTTGAATTCACACAGTTCTATTAATTGAAAGGGAGATTTAAGAGACAAGGGATTTAGACAGAAAGCACTGCTTTATTGTCTCCACGAGTCATTGCTGGCGATGATGGACAAGCTGTATTTATTAAGGCTTCACAAACATGCACATGATCTCACATCCACAGCATATTGCTTTAAGAACAAACATAAAAATAGCATCCACATGATGAAAATGCTCTTCTAGAAAGTCATCCATGAAATGAAAATAAATATTGCTAAATAAATTACCAATATATCTTATTCTTTTAAGTCTCTTTAATAGTTTGCTCCATTATCAACAAATGGAATGGGAGTCTTACAAAGAACACAGAAGAATCAACCCCTGCAATATTCATCGGATCATGATTGTGTCTGTATATTTACAACTTATGACAGTCTTGAGCTAAATTTAAGTGCTTTGCGTTTAGAAAAAAATAATTTAAAAGGTACAAAAGAGAGAAGTGAGAAAAGGAGATGCTAAAATAATGCTAAACCTGATATATCACAGACCAATTATGCATATTTATGATGAATTTGTTTAAACACCCCAGTCTTAAAAAAAGAATGCAATCTTCATGCAGAAACTGAACTGGTTCAGTGTGACGAGCAAGAGTATGAAGATTCATTCTTAAGAAAACATTTTTTATATTGATATGCTGGAGTCACATGAATCGACTAGTCCTAGGCTAGTCGACCAAAGAAATTGAATTATTGACCTGGAATCCAAAGATTTTAAACAGTGACACAAGCAGAGTAAATCTTTCTGAGTTGAGCTTAAATCTGTTATGTAATGTTATACTACATTAAAATTGGAGTGAATTAAACAATTTCTAATGACTAAAATTGATTAATGACTTTAGAGGGCACATTGCTTTGATTGAGAACTTTTGTCTTAAATAAATGTTGTAATTATTTCTTTTGTTTTACCCTTCTTTCAGTGAAATTTCTATCAGGTTAAAAAAAAAAGTGAACTAAGAGAACTATATCTTGAAAACTATCACAACAGGAATGAAATGCCATTTATTGGACCCTGCATTTGTTCTGCCCCTTTTATAATGAACATCAGAACCTTTAAGCTCATTGTTTTCTTAGGATGGTCTGTTGTGCTCTTAAAACATATATAGTCTACACACATGATTAAACACAATTAAAATGCATGACAAGTGGCCAACATTGGCCAATATTCAGAGCCTGGGTACTGTCATACTCCACTGGCCAGCTAGTAGCCTCCTCTAGCACCCCTGTGATATGGAAAAGCGCATCCAGCATATCCTCCTCTGTCCACATTCCTCCTGCCCACCTGTGGGTCTGGTAGAAACATGTCCAGAGCTAAGCCTGCTCTTCTCAGCAGTGGTCTATTGCTTTTGCTGTCTACTGCAAGTGTACAACCAAAGATCAATAAACCCACAGCAGAATTACCACCAGACTAGTTTCAGTTAGAAACAAACCAGAGGAAAACAGGCCAGTTTGTCTGAGAGAAATGTCCTAGAAGGAACTGTCACTTTAGTAGGCAGCTCCCTGCTAACTGAAGCAGTAGAGTAAACCACTCTACTCCAGATTAAACATGTCATATCATGTAACGTGGACTTTTCAAACATTTCTCTCATGTTGTAGGGTTGTTTCCTCATCAACAACATGCCTCAAGTCATATTCAGACATGTTTGTGTAATCATATTTTCTTTTTCAGGAGCTCAAAACATCTCTTTTGAAAATTAACCACTTCCTGTGACAAGTTAACATTAAATCCGAAAACCGCAATAGTCAAATAGCTAAACAAAACTTAAAAAATGCAACAATGCACAAAAAGAAACAATGCACGAGATGATGAGCCACTTTGTGGTTCTGATTTCTTTTTCACTCCACCTATTCTCAGCAAGAAAAGTGGAAGTATCTTCTCAATCAATGTAGGAGATGCAGTATGTCCCATGTTCATACTATTAAGTTGGAAAATTTTCCACCAGTCATTGAGTAGATTTAGAGTGAACAAATACCTACTACACAGAACATCATTTGAAACTGGGGGGTCAAAACGCTGTGACGACATCTACGCACGGCCAATAGGAGAGCAGCCGGTGCCGGGGGTGGGAGTTCCCGATGTGGAGCAGGAAACTAAGCTTAGCTACTGCTAAGCCATAGAAGAGGCACTTCCGTCTGCGACACTTTTCGTTCGTGTCTTAAAAACACGAATGGAAGGGAAATGGAGCAGGCTCGATGTGTGGCAATCGTCCCGCAATTGCGGCAGCATTTTTCTACGAGTGCTGTGCAATTTCCACCGTACCTCTCTGACACGCTGCCCGAACTCCGTGCTTAAGCTGCGCAAATGCTCTCAATGTTCGGGTGCACATATCTGTGCGAGCAACTGTTTTCGTTAATGAAGATAAACAAAACACCACATAGGAGTCGTCTCACCGATGAACACTTTCATTCAGTCCTGAGGATTTCCTCTGCGCAGAGCCTGACTCCAGAAATTGATGCACTTGCTTGTAAAAAGCGATGCCAAATATCTGGCTTGGACCCACACGCATCATCAGAGTAAATGAACAGTGAAAAAAACTAAAATGGATAAATATAATTTTATTTACTGGTATGGTCTGTTCAAAGTTGAAAGAGATATTTTTTTTAGGTGTTGGCCTTGATGGTCTGTGATGAAAAGATTTAGTTACAATTAAAATGAATAAAGTTAAAGATATAGAAGCCTGATATTTTTTTCAGTTTTTATTTTTATTATTTTATTAAACCTGTTCTGGTTTCAGTATTTAAGCAAAAATTCAATTGTAATATATGAGGATGGTTAATACAGTAGTTTAATGTATTTTAAAGATAATTAAAACATAAATAATTTAATTAAAAAAATTGGTCTGGCCCTCGACAATGTTCTTTTATAATTTTGGCCCTCTGTGAATTTGAGTTTGACACCCCTGCTCTAGAGTGTGCCCTGAGCCTGCTGAAGGCAGCACACAGTCTGCACAAGATTAGTGGTCCCTCTGAAGAACTTCCAGAGGCTCCTGGGGCATATTGCTTCCGCAGCAGCGGTTATTCCGCTCAGTTTATTACATATGAGACCACTCCAACTTTGGCTCAAGTTCCGAGTTCCGTCGCGAGCATGGTATCCAGGGCGACTGAAGGTGAACGTGACACCTCGTTGCCGCCTCCACCTGAGTCTTTGGAAAGATGTTCGGTTCCTCCGTGCCAGTGTCCCCCTGGGAGAACCTGCCAGGCGCGTAGTAGCAACTACCGACGCTTCAAGGACTAGGTGGGGTGCTGTATGCAGGAAGCACAAAGTCTCAGGGTTTTGGACCGAGAAACACACTTCCTGGAGCATAAATCGCCTAGAGCTATGTGCAGTGCTCCTAGCAGTGAAGCACTTCAGGAGAATGCTGCAGGGACATCACATGTTTGTCAGGACAGACAACACAGCGGCGGTGGTGTATATCAATCGACAAGGAGGGATACACTCATCCCGTTTATCGGCTCTCGCCCGCAGACTGCTCCTCTGTCTACAGGCCACCAAAACACAATTCTAGCTTTCTTCAAGAATTTGCTGATTTTGTCGCACATCTTTTGGTCGAAGCAGATCAAATACTGATTTTTAGAGACTTTAACATCCATGTCGATGAGAAAAAAGACTCGTTGGGTATTGCCTTTACATACCTCCTAAATTCCTGTGGGTTTAAGCAAAATGTGGTCGGCGCAACTCACCGTCTAAACCACACTCTAGATTTGGTTCTATCTCATGGAATTAACCTCAGAGCGCTATCTTGTGTCTTGCTATGCATACTATAAACATTAGCAGTAGCATTCAACGCTACCAACTAGGGAGAAATATAAACCAAAATACTAAAGAAGCATTTATAAGAAACCTACCAGATATTACTCACCTATCTAGTGTACCTGCAGATGAAAATGAACTTGAAACAATCACCTAGAGTTTGAATAATATTCTCACTAGCACCCTAGACACTGTAGCCCCGCTTAAACTAAAACAAGTCAAAGATAGACTGATGATAATAGAAAGGTGCTAAAAAGACAAACCAGAAACTATGAGCGTAAATGGAAAAAAACTAGATTGGAAGTATACAAAATTGCCTGGAAAGAGAGCATGTCTAAATATAAACTAGCACTAAAAACTTCAAGAACTTACTACTATCACAAATTAATAGAAACAAATCAAAATAACCCACGCCTCTTATTTGAAACAATGGCTAATCTACTAAACAGTCAAACTTCGACAGATTCAAATGCAGCTATAAAATTTAGCAGCAATGATTTTATCAATTATTTCTCAAACAAAATTACATCTATTAGATGCAAAATTACTAAAACTCATAATCAATCTAAGCAGCTTAACTCAAATTCTATGACTTCGACTCACTCACTGCAGAATTTTTCAAACATTGACCTGAAAGAACTGCTAAAAATAATCAAAGCATCTAAATCAACAACATGCTCTCTAGATCCTATACCAACAAAATTACTGAAAGAATTGCTACAAATAGCTCAAGAACCGTTTCTAAATAGTATAAACTCATCTCTATCGCTAGGTTACGTTCCCAAACATCTAAAACATGCAGTATTTAAACCACTAATCAAGAAAACGCACCTGGATCCTACTGAGTTATTCAACTATAGGCCAATCTCTAACCTTCCGTACTTGTCAAAAATATTAGAGAAAGTTGTTATAGCACAGCTCAGCTCCTTCTTACAGAAGAGCAACTGTTATGAAGATCTTCAATCTGGATTCAGAGCGCATCACAGCACAGAGACTGCGCTGGGTAACATCTCAAACGATCTATTACTTGATTGGGATCAAGAGAATATCTCTCTTCTAGTTCTGCTAGATCTCAGTAAAGCCTTCGATACGATAGATCCCAGGATTCTCCTTGAGAGCCTAGAGAACAATGCAGGCATCCAGGGCTAGGCTCTAAGATGGTTTAACTCTTACCTCTCTGAGGTAAGAGTCAGTTTGTTCATGTACCTGGAGTCAGTTTGTTCATGTAAATGGAGACTCATCGGACATAATAGCAGTAGAGTATGGAGTTCCTCAAGGATCGGTTTTGGGACCCATTCCATTCTCAAATTATTAGAGACATGGGGTTAGTTTCCATTGCTATACAGACGACACCCAGCTCTATAGCTCAGCAAAACCTAACGACCCTTTAAAGTTAAATAAGATCTCAGAATGTGTCACTGATATCAATGATTGGATGAATGAAAATTTCCTATGTTAATGCTAAATCCAGATAAAACATAAATATTACTTATTGGCTCTAAAAAGCAATTACAGAATCTCTCAGTTTTACATATGGAACTGGGGGGACACACTGTTAATTTTTCCACTACAGTTAAAAATCTTGCCATTATTATAGATAGTGAACTGATGTTTAAGAACCATATCTCTTATGTTACTAGGACTGCCTTCTTTCACCTCAGGAATATTGCTACAAAAATAAGTGCATGCTGTCATGACCTCCAGAATGGATTATTGTAACACTCTGTTAGCCGGCTGTCCAGCCACCACGCTACAAAAATTACAGTTAGTCCAGAACGCAGCAGCTAGAGTTCTCACAAGAACAAAGAAATATGATCACATTACACTGGTTTTGTGCTCTCTTCATTGGCTTCTTGTACTATATCACATTGACTACAAGATTCTGCTCCTTGCCTTTAAGGCGTGGAATGGCTTGGCTCCGGCCTACCTGAGCAGTCTCCTCTCACGAAATATTCTAGCTCGCTCTCTCCGATCACATGAAGCAGGACTATTGATTATACCCAAGGTTAGTAAATCCACAAGAGGTGGAAGAGCGTTCTCATATAGAGCCCCGAAGCTCTGGAATAAACTCCCGGATGTTGTCCGCAGCTCAGCTACGCTTACAGATTTCAAAACTAAATTAAAAAGATATCTGTTTAATCTAGCATTCACATAATTATCTCTACGTATTTGCCTAAACAGATCTGGTGTCTGAGCACTATATACATACAAACTGTTTGAAAAAACAACGTGGTTCAATGTTCCTCTCTACCTATCCTCATCATTTATCACTCATCCTGCAGCTGATGCTGATCACTTGTTTGTTGTCTGTGTTACAGCTTTCTAACCGTTGTTTCTCCCTTTTTTAGTTTTGTTTTGTCTTTGTTTGTTTTTTCAGGTTCTGTCTGGCGAACCGTTCGTCGATGGATATTAAGTTTGTATGCTCTTTATGCTGGGGAGGTGATTAGCACCTGCCTCAGTCAGCGAGAGTCCCCTCACAGAAGGAACTCCTATTTACTCTACCTGATCCTCACAAGGACTTTGTGAAACTGCTTTGAAAGCAATTGCTAAAGAAGCGCTGTATAAAAACTGATTGATTGATTGATAGTTGCAGTCCATATCCCAGGCAGGTTGAATCAGACAGCGGATGCACTGTTTCGGTGGAAACCCCGGTCAGGAGAATGGCGACTCCATCCCCTGGCAGTCCAGCAGATCTGGGAACGCTTTGGTATAGCGAAGGTAGACCTGTTCGCCGCCCCAGAGAATGCTCAGTGCTGGATGTTGTGTGCTCTGTCCCGAGAAGCTGCCCCGTTGAGCTCGTGCTAACCTTCCAGCAAGAGGGTCTTTATCGAGAACTGTCTCCGTCCACCCTGAAGGTTTACATCTCTGCGATTTCTGCCTATCCCCTTCCAGTTGAAGGCAACACGTTGGGACGACACGAGTTAACGGTCAGATTCCTCAGAGGGGCCAGAAGGGTTAGACCATCTAGCCGTACTTAGTTCCCTCTTAGGACCTTTCCATTGTCCTTAGAGGACTTCAAGGTCCTCCATTTGAGCCGCTTGAATCAGTAGAGCTTATGATTCATTATGAAATTATGATTGTTTAAATATGGAAGATTCTTAGTCTGTTGCAGTAGAAACTGACATCGCGTTATATGTAACATGCACCCTGATTTGATTCCAACATAAACATGATACTCATAATAACGTCATGAGTCAGTGTTGGTAGAAAGGATTTGAAGGGCAAACTTTGTTGGTCAAGACGTTGTTCACCAGAAGTTATGCAGATTTAAAAGAAAACCTAGAAACTATATAAACAATCAGCTAATCTCAGCATGGCCTCTTAAAGAAAAATAATCATAACTTAAAATAGTTCCTAGTCACGTTACCTCTAACCAGACATCAAGATTATCAACAAATATTAGGATAATTCTTCATGTTAAGCCTCTCCAGAAGACATTAAATTCTGCTTTTGACATGTATATATGCTACATTCTTCAGCGGCTATTTATGCTTAGTTATGATTATATCCTCTGTGTTCTTTGTATTACACTTGCATGCTCTAAGAGTAAAATATTACTCCCGTAAGACATCATAATGCCCTTGTCACAAAACAATTCAAGATATTGTCATGGTTTTGCAAGTGAAATGGTTCTGGTACTGTTTACAGGGTTTCAGCAGGTTACATAATGTCACATTTAAGGACTTTAAAGAATCAAATTTAAGAACTACATGTATGGTAAAATTGTCAAATGGTTGTTGCTGGTTAGAGATCCTTCAAAGTATTCTGAGGTTACTCACTTATTCAACAAGACACTAATGCTCATACACCTAATGTTTCAAATTTAATGTTTTTTTTTTTGCATAATAAACAGGATCCTTTTATTAGTTAGCAACTGGCCTCAACCAAGCACACATGCCTGTGGTGACTTTACAATCCCAGAGAGATGCTAAGAAAAGAAAGCTGAATGAATGTTTCATGTTGGTCTCGTTTGTAGTCAAACTAAAGCGAATTTGGACTAAAGAAACAAAACACAAAAAACTGAATTCTAATGAGTTTCTAATGAAGATCTAGATCTAGAACATTGAATTTAAAACTTTTCAAGGCCTAAAAATCAAGATATTCCTCAGCATGTATGCTTGTGTCTGCGTTTAAAGTGTGCAGAGTCATCTTGTTTACAATCATTAATCATAAATGAGTCGGTTGTTCTTAATGTCAGTAGATCTCAACAATCAGCTGTTCTTATTTCTTGTATTTAGTTGAAAACATGCAATTAATAGGTAGAGTTTGTGTGACACTTATGCGATTGCTTCACCTTATCATCTCATTATTTATATCTGATCAACCCTGATTTTTTAAAATGTTTTCCATCACTGGCTTGTGAAGAGCCTTAGTAAGTCAGAATGTTTTTTGTGACCCCTTAAGGGTCACACTTGTTCACACTTACTCAGTTATTTTGTTACTGCAGCTTTGATTTGCAGCATTTTATTGTAACCAGGTATTTTGGAAAACTTTGGCCAAGGTAAAAAGTTTTGGAAAGGCAAATGCCATAAACATTACACATTTTGACCACAAACTATGGAATCTGCAGACTATTTGATTTCTGCTGGGATTTTTTCTTTTAATTTTCAGAATTCTGTTTTATGTACATCTCATCTCATCTTCTCCCGCTTATCCGGGGTCGCTGGGGCAGCAGTCTAAGCAGGGATGCCCAGACTTCCCTCTCCACAGACACTTCCTCCAACTCCCCGGGAGGGATCCCGAGGTGTTCCTAGGCCAGCTGGGAGACATAGTCCCTCCAGCGCGTCCTGGGTCTTCCCCGGGGCCTCCTCCCAGTGGGACATGCCCGGAACACCTCCCCTGGCAGGCGTCCAGGAGGCATCCGGAACAGATGCCCAAGCCACCTCAGCTGACTCCTCTCGATTTGGAGGAGCAGAGGCTCTACTCCGAACTAATTTCGGCCGCTTGTATCCGGGATCTTGTTCTTTCGGTCATAACCCAGAGTTCATGACCATAGGTGAGAGTAGGGACGTAGATCGACCGGTTAATCGAGAGCTTCGCCTTTCGGCTCAGCTCCCTTTTCACCACAACAGACCGTTACAGCGACAGCATCACTGCAGATGCTGCACCGATCCGCCTGTCGCTCCATCCTCCCCTCACTCGTGAACAGGTCCTCGAGATACTTAAACTCCTCCACCTGATGCAGGAGCACTCCACTGACCTGGAGAGGGCAGGCCACACTTTTCTGATCGAGTTTTATGTTTATGTACATTTACAGTAAATAAGATATAAACATTCCAAACAATGCAGAAAATATCAAGTTCTTATCGTTTATTTGAGGTTTTCACTAACTTAGTCATACCCCATCCTCTGTTTTAAGGTCTTTCATGATTAGTTTTACTTTTTTATCCAAGAATTTGTATGCCCTCGAATACAAAAACAATCACCTTAGGAAGCTTGACCTCAAATGTGCATTCATGGGTTGAGTTTGATGCAGAGAATGACTGGGGCCAGAATCTGCCTTAATCCACAGAGGTTTCTGCAGACATCTGGCGTTCTGTGGGACCTTTCCAATAACCAGAGCCTTGATTTTTTTTAAAGAAAGAGCAAGAAGTAATGAAGCTTTCTGATTGGGAGATATAATTTTAGGTTTGAGGAGTCTGCTGTCATCTACTGAAATGACTTTGTCTTTACAGCGTTTGAAGAGCATTTGACCATTTTTGTGTGGGCAGAGAAGAAAAACTAGTTTTTAAAAATAATTGGATACATGTGGACATGTGCCTACTGTTGCTGCATAACCCTGATTGTTGTTTTATTTTTATTGCAAAATATTACAACTTAGCATTACATCTTTTGGCTCAGCAGTGGAAACACAGCTCCTTTTGGATGTCTGCAGGTAGCCCCTGTCTCACAAGGAATGTACAGGAATGTTAGGAAGGAATCTCTGCCTCCCACAACTCCAACTGTCAGTGCTTGGTTAACTTTCTCTGGTCTTGCTGTCATGGGAAACACTGACATAAAGCCGCTGACGATCGCTTCCCGCTCTCTGAATATCGCCCTTCATCCTCCTCTGAAATGTGCCACGAGTCCATCTTAGCGATGGCAGGCTGCACCGGGTCGGAATGCCCTTCACTACTGGGATTCACATGTTTTTGTGATCGTCTTTGTTTCCTCTTCTCTACACGGTTACTGGATTTACCTGTATTTAAGTTTGAATGCTTCCTCGGGCTAACCTTGGTTTTTCGGCCAACCTGAGGAGTTTTCCAGGTGGTTTTGAGGGACTGATCCATCATTGCATGCAGGAGCTGCTCCTCTCCGGACACACACCATCGACTCAGTAGGTTTTCTGCACTGATGTGAATGGACTGAGCTTGCCAGCTGTCAAACAGAGATCCTTCCAACGGGAAGGATTTGGAGAAACCTGTGCAAATTATGAAGTCAAAATTAAATTAAATTCACTTTATCGAAGAATGGCACCAAAGGTTCAAATATAATCATCTATATTTACTGCTTGCAATTTGAAGTTGTATGTAAAACCTTTTTTCTTTAAATTTCTAACCCATTTGTCTGAAATCCATTCATTTCTAGAACCATTCTGCAAACTATGCTTTGTAAAGTTTCTCAGGATAGACCAAAATGAGGATAAACCCTCACAATATGAGTCTTTTCTCAGCTTCTACGACACCCATGTAAAATGTTGAAAAGGTGTGCATTGTGCCAATAAGGAGCTAAGATATAAGCTGTTTTTTTCAGTCCCAGAACTAGAATCCTTGATGTGAAAGCTGGAGCAGTTTAACTACTTACTGTTAGATGGCTAAAATAACAGCATGCTTGCAATTCAGTCAGAAAATGAATCCCTTTCCAATTTCAAATATTTTGGTACTTGTGTGTTTATCTTATTAAAACTTAAACATATGAAAAATCAGACAGAAATTAACTGGACAATATGACTGGCAGTCTTGTCAAAATAGTAAGAAATTCTAAATTTGATTTTCAAGCATGTGAAGCTCCTTTCATTTGTATTTTGACTCAACTGTGGCAAGTTGCTGGTGTGTGCCGTATCGGAGTCAAACTTGCTACCAGTAAAAATTGAGAGAGGGGCTCAAGCCTTTTGTAATGCATAACACTGGGCCTGGCGAAAAGAAGAAAATGTAACTGTTCCTTCAGACTGAGAGCGGGATGCGCGGTTGATTTATCAAAGTTGAAAAATTTGAACTTTGTCGAGCACAGTGTCTACCAATCAGGAGCTCTCTCTTGCAGTGAGGTGTTTTTTCTGGACATCCAGTGATTTTTTTTTTACTTTATGGAATATTATTATTATAAAGACAAGAACAAGAAGGATGTAGATTGGAAGGCAGTGAGTGTGGAGGTCAGAGAAGCTGGTGAGTTGAACGCTTCACTGCTCAATTCAAATAAACTCCCCGAGCTGTGTGCATCTCTGTAAGCTCTCGTAGAGTAAGACAAGTAAATGCTGTTTTCACAAGTACAGTAAATAAAGAACCGTCTTGCGTGAGGCAAGTGAATTTTAAATTGTCAAGCAGCCATCTGGATGTGAGTAGAGCGTCCGTTGGCTCCATTTGTGTTTGATGTGAAAGTCTGGTTAAGAGGTTCCTGGGGATGAAAAAATAAGACAGGATACAGTGTCCACTCACATTGTCCATCTGAATGAAAAGAGACACTGTTGGAGACCCAAGAGCACACAAAGACATACAACTAAAATTAAATGAAAAAACTGCACTTGTTGGAGAATGTACTGTGGATAGACAGAGAAAAAGTAAAGCGGCAAAGGAAATTATGCACTGTTTACTGAAGGGCCTTCAAAGAAAAAATTCCATTCTCTTGATTCAAACATGGTGGAGACTAAAAGGTGTTTGGGGATTCTTTGCTGCATTGGCACAGCACTATATGCCTTGACTGTGAACACAATCATGAAATCTGATTAAAGAATTCTCCAAAGAATTTTAGAGAACAACGATATGTTTAGTGTCAGAAAGCTGAGTCACCACCTGAGGTCATGGGTCTTCCAGCAGGACAATACACCTCAGAAATGGCCAAAGCACCCTAAAATGGAAACAAAAACACTGGAAAGTTCTGAAATAACCAGAAATGAGTCTAGATCTGAACCCCTATTGGGGAGATCTCAATAAAGCAGTAGGGAGAAGTCAATCTGAATGACCTGGAGCTGTTTGCAAAAGAAGAATTGGCTGCAAGTCCAGTAGAAAGGTGTAATTTCTAAAGTTTACTTTTCTCTTCAGGTATGACTTCTTCTCTATATTTAGTTTGTGTTATTACAGCACAGTACCAAAACATTTGCAATTTGAATAACTTTCTCAGATTGTTTATAGGTTTATTTACATTTTTATCACAACAAAAATTGGTTTAACCCTTTCAGACCATGCGTCCGTTGCATGACTACACATTTAATCAGTTTTTTGTTGCTCTTAAAAAATGTTCCTCAAATGAAATACATTTTTCCTAACATTCCAACCTCTGCTATGCTGTAAAACACAAGGAAAGCTCAGCCTGTTGTTATTTGAAGGGAAAGAGCAATAAATGACACCTTTCTTCTTCAAACACAACTTTTTTTAAACAAAAGTTTGTTTGATTTTCCAAATCAAAGTTATACACCTAAAGCTTTATAACACCTTCTAAAATTAGATACATTTATAAAAGACTTGAACTTGAATGGAGAAACATAACTAATAAGTTTGACTTTATAATTAATAATAATCCTTGACTTGATAAACAATTTATGTTTTGTATTTTTTGAGACTTGAGTAATTCAAGTCTGAAGGAGTAAAAAAAAAAAAAGAAGGAATTTCTCTATTGATCCTATCATCCAGGAAAATGTGCTTACACATGGCTGCAGTGGTGGTGGGCTATTAACGTGTGTTAACGTGCAAGTTTTTTTATTGGTCCGATAAACAAAATGATTGCTGTTAATCTATTCTCAAAGTCAGGCACTGAGTTGTAGTGAAGTGTTGGTCACAAACCAAACGGTGACCGACAAAACTGCTCCTTTCGCTCTTTGTATAGAATGAATGAGCGAATTCTTTTCACGATCTCTCTCTCTCTGTGACTGGTTTGACTCAGAATCATTTGTTTAGCGATTCTTTGATTAATTCTGAGAAAAGCTAAACTTTGTGGGATAGCTAGCAGCGTTGCCAACTTACATTTACATTTATGCATTTGGCAGACGCTTTTGTCCAAAGCGACTTACATTAAGGAGAGACAATATGCAATTTGTTACACCGTCAAAGTCTATCTCAACTTCTCACAATAGAAATTGTATCAACTGATCAAAAAACCAAAGCAGTAGGGGAAGAAGATAAAGACAGAGGAGGGAAAAAGAAGGTAGTAGTTTTTTTTTTTTTTTTTTTTGGTTTTTTTTTTATAGTAGGTGTTCTCTGAAGAGAAGAGTTTTCAGTTGCTTTTTGAAAGCTGTTAGTGTTGCTGCTTTCCTGACTGGATCAGGGAGTTTGTTCCACCAACCAGGGACAGTGAAAGAGAAGGTTCTGCTGAGAGATCTTCTGCCCTTGTGGGATGGAACCACAAGTCGCTGTTCCTTCTCTGAGCGCAGGCTTCTGGAGGACATGTAGGAGCGTATGAGCTCATGGAGGTAAACAGGGGCTGATCTGGAGATAGTTTTGTATGCCAGCATTAGCGATTTGAATTTAACCCGAGCTGCAATGGGGAGCCAATGAAGAGTGATTAAGAGGGGAGTAACATGAGCTCGTTTCGGTTCCTTGAAGATAAGACGAGCTGCAGAATTCTGGATCATCTGCAGAGGTTTGAGCGTAGTTAATGGAAGTCCTGCTAGGAGAGCGTTGCAGTAGTCCAGACGTGAGAGGACCAGAGCCTGAACCAGGAGTTGAGTTGCATGCTCAGTTAAGCAGGGCCTGATCTTTCGAATGTTGTGCAGTGCAAATCTACACGCTCGAGTTGTCTTTGTGATGTGGTCTTTGAAGGACAGCTGTTCATCCAAAAGCACTCCAAGATTCCTGACTGTAGGAGAAGGGGTGACTGTAGAGGATTGCAGCTGGATGGTGAGGTCGTGATGCACAGAGGGAAGAGCTGGGATTACCAAAAGTTCCGTCTTGGCCATGTTGAGCTGTAGGTGATGGTTCTTCATCCAAGTAGAGATGTCGTTCTGGCAGTCAGTTATGCGGGTAGTTACTGACAGGTCATCAGGGGGGAATGACAGATAGAGTTGAGTGTCGTCAGCGTAGCAGTGGTAGGAGAATCCGTGTCTGAGGATGATAGGGCCCAGGGAGGTGGTGTAGACGGAGAAGAGAAGTGGGCCAAGGACTGAACCCTGGGGAACCCCGGTTCACCAGAGACCTGGGTGGAGACCTCACCCCTCCACCCAACACTGAAAGATCTACCAGTGAGATAGGACTCAAGCCAATCGAGTACAGTTCCAGTGATGCCCATCGCAGAAAGAGTGGAGAGAAGGATCTGATGGTTGACTGTGTCAAACGCTGCAGAGAGGTCTAGTAGGATGAGGGCAGATGATCTGTGGTTAGCCCTGGCCCCTCGTAGCGCTTCCGTTACCGACAACAAAGCTGTTTCAGTTGAGTGTCCGTTCTTGAAGCCTGATTGGTTGTCATCAAGCTTGTTGTTCTGAGTCAGGAAGGTAGAGAGTTGATTGAAGACGACCCGCTCGATGAGTTTTGCAGTGAAGGGAAGCAAAGAGACAGGTCTGTAATTTTCCACCAGTGATGTGTCGAGTGTGGGTTTCTTGAGAAGCGGGGTGACTCTGGCCACCTTGAAGGTGTCGGGGAAAATGCCGGTAGTGATGGAGGAGTTGATGATGTGAGTGAGGGCAGGCGTGATGGTAGGTGAGATGGTTTGTAGAAGGTGAGAGGGGATGGGATCGAGGGGGCAAGTGGTCGGATGCGCTGAGAGAAGGAGTTTGGACACCTGATCTTCTGTGACTGGAGAGAACGCGGACATGAAAGGTGTCGGAGATTGTGGCTGAGATTGGGTGCAAGGTGGTGCAAACTGCTGGCTGATGGTGAGGGTTTTGTCTATGAAGTGACACCTCGCTGGGGGAGGTTGGGGTGGACAGAGGAGTGAGTTGAAAGTCCTGAAGAGCTTTCGGCTGTCTTTGGCATGTTCAATCTTGTCGTGGTAGTATGTAGTCTTTGCGTCATGTACCTTGCTTAAGAAGGTTGAGAGTGCAGTTTGGTACGCTTCGAGATCTGCCATGCTCTTTGATTTCTTCCATTTGCGCTCTGCCGATCTGAGGGTGGACCTCTGTTCCTGGAGAGCGTGCGATAGCCAAGGGTTTGATGGTGTTATTCTGGCTGGCCTGGAAGAGAGAGGGCATAGTTGATCGAGGCATGTAGCAAGTGTGGAGCAGAAACGGTTAGTTGCATCGTGAGTGTTTAAAGAGGAAAAGTTTCCAGGTGTTAAAAGAGAAGAGGACACAGCGGAAGAGAAGAGAGAGGAATCAAGGGATTTAAGGTTACGTCGGAAGGTGACAGGGGGTGGTGTGGAGTGTGAGCTTGTAGGCAGTGTGAGTTTGAAGGTGATGAAGAAGTGATCAGATGTGTGCAGAGGAGTAACTGTGAGATGATCAGGAGAGCAGCTGCGTGTGTAAATGAGATCTAGCTGATTTCCTGATTTGTGGGTGGCTGTGGTAGGGACAAGAGTCATGTCAAAGGAGGACATGAGTGAGTGGAAGTCGGTAGCGTTTGGTTTGTGAAGATGTATATTAAAGTCCCCAAATACAATGAGTGGGCTGCTATCATCTTCTGGAAAAGAGGATAGCAGACCATCAAGCTCCTCCAGGAAAGTGGAGAGCTGTTCTCCAGGTGGGCGGTATATGGTGAGGATGTGCATTACAAGAGGGGAAGTGATAGTTAGAGCATGATATTCAAATGAGCATGTCTTACCAAAAGATGTGAAGATAGAGAATCTGAAGGTATGAGAGATGAGAAGTCCAACACCCCCACCCCGTCCCGCCTCGCGAGAAGTGTGGGAGAGGAGAAAGTTGTTGGAGAGGGCTGCAGGTGTTGCGGTGTCCTCTGGGCAGATCCATGTCTCAGTCAGGCCGACAATGTCCAGTGAAGACTGAAGAGCATAAGCAGGGATGAAGTCAGCTTTGTTGACAGCAGACTGACAGTTCCAAAGTCCCACAGAGAGAGAGAGAGCATGGTTCTGGTGAGGCAAGATGAAGTGAGCGAAGGTTTGAAGCGTTGGAGTGTGTTCCGCGAGGACGGGCGGAGCGACGTGCAGCTGAGAGAATGACTGGTATGTACTGGAAGCACATGGTAGCAGACGTATGAGGAAAGTAGCAAGGGAAAAAAGTATAAGAATAAAACAGAAACAGATACAAGAATATAGCTTACTGGGCGTCGTCTCTGCGGCGTTGCTCGGTGGAGTCGCGCAGGTAGAGTTGAACGTCTTTACGCGATTGGTCTTCACGCGAGGAGGCTGAACGCTTCCGCGACAGCAACCCTGCACTACTTTATAGGTCCTACACTATCAGCAGCAGCTGAGCGATCGTTATCGGCTCGTCCCAGCACACCCGAAACCGAAACCTGTCTAAATCACTCTCGCTAACGGCCCCGAGATAATTGCTCGATGACGCGGCTCGGCTGTAAGCTTTAACCTTTATCTTCTAGACGTCTCTGCTGGCTGAAGTTCGCGTTGAACAATCTCTGTAGAGCTTTCTGGACAGACTTCCCGTGATGTTAACTCATTGCACAACTCTTAGCTACTTCTTCAGACAGTCTAGCGACTTTTTTTGGATTCTAGCAACTAGCGACACATCTAGCGACTTTTACTACTGTTCCTGGCGACTTATAGTTAATTTTTTGTACTGACTGACAGGTTCTTCAGGCTGAGGAACAATGCTGCAATGTCTGTGCTGTGCCTTTTTTGCCACTTACTGTCTTTGCCTCCACCCGGACTACTCTCCTATCAATGCCATTGACTGTTTATAACAATGCCAGGTTCTTCTTCTTTGTATGCTGTTTAATGGCAGTTCACAAGCTTTCTTAATAGTGCATTATTACCACCAACTGGAAATAGTATGAGCTATATATGAAGGAGGGAAAATGTATTCCTATTCTTTACTACTATTTCTATTCTAAAATTATTCTTCGTTTCACAGAGCTTACCTTTCATATTATTAACCTCATTCCATTCTCAATGTTTTTATTATTATTTAATTTTAATTAGAATTCCATGTTTGTTTAATAGTGCAATAAGTGTTCATTTAATGACATGAAATATGTGTAAATGCAATAATGTTATGTTGTCATTAATATGTTTGCATCCAGTGAATTTTACCAACTTTTCTTACTCTCTTACAATTTCCTGTTCCAGTGTCGTAAGGACGTTTAGTTTTCTTTACATGTGATAATTTTTGTATTTGTTAGATTTTTAAAGATCGTTTCTTTGTGGTAAATTAAAGCTACACACTTAAGATACACACTTAATGTTAGCTATTAACTGGATTTAAATTCCTGCTTTAATTTGAATACCAAGCAGAGGTGTTTGAAGCATTTGATTACTTTAATTATGTTTAGAAAGTTTTTGTGTGAATACAGTGTTTACTATTAATTAGTAATCAAAAAACAAGTTAAATTTGGCTTAATTAAAAAAATAGAACATTAGCCGAGTGAATATCATGAAACGATTTCATATATATTCACAAATAAATTAATGCATTTCTTGATTAAACATGTATAACGTTAGTTATTTCTTTGTTTAAAGCTTTAACATACTACGTTTTATGATTATATTAATCTCTTATTTTCCATTCATTACTTTTGATATAGCATATAGTGGGCATTGTTGTAAAAGACTGATGGGACACATAAATTAAATATTTTTGACAAAATAAAATGAAAATACAATTTCTAACGTTACATTATTAAAACAAATTAGCTTATAAAAATGTAGATCCCTTTACAATTGATATGCAATGTTCCCAACAGAGTATGGATATAAATAAAAACACTTAAACTTCTAACTTTATGTAACATTAACTTGGAGTGTCTGCGAGCTCTCATTAACAGATAAGAACACAAATAGCTCCCTTCAGCACTGACAGCCTCAACGATTTAATCCCAAGCTCTGTCCTCGGTTAACAAGTCTTTAAAAAAGTGTTTTGGGGTTCGTCAAAATAATGTTTATTAAAAAATATTATCTATGCCCACCCATATATATACATACCGTGTGCTGATTTATTAGGCAAATAAGTATTTATCATGCTTTATATGTATGTTGTCCTACTCTAAGCTGTATAAGCTTGAAAGCCTGCTACCAATTAAGTATATCATCTTATGTGCATTTGTATAATGAGAAGGGGTGTGGTCTAATGACATCAACACCCTATATCAGGTGTGTATAATTATTAGGCAATTTCCTTTCCTTTGGCAAAATGGTTCAGAAGAGAGATTTGACGGACTCTGAAAAGTCTAAAATAGGGAGATATCTTGCAGAGGGATGCAGCTTGAAATTGCCAAGCTTCTGAAGCGAGATCAGAATAATCAAGCGTTTCATGGCAAATAGCCAACAGGGTCTAAAGAAGTGCGTTGAAAAAACAAGGCGCAAAATAACTTCCCAAGAACTGAGGAAAATCAAGCGTGAAAGCCATTTGACACCAGTTCAGCCATATCTCAGAGCTCCAACGTTACTGGAGTGCAAAAAACACAAGGTGTGCAATACTCAAGGTAAGAAAGGCTGAAAAACAACCACCACTGAACAAGAGACACAAAATAAAATGTCAAGACTCAAGATTGATTTTTTTATGGTTTTATGGTCTGATGAAATGACAGTGAGTATTGATGGGCCAGATGGATTTGGCCTGTGGGCGGCAGATCAGTAAGGGGCAGAAAGCTCCACTCCGATTCATGCGCCAGCAAGGTGGAGGTGGGGTACTGGTATGAGCTGGAATCATCAAAGATGAGCTTGTGGAACCTTTTCGGGTTGAGGAAGGAGTCAAGCTCAACTCCCAGTCCAACTGCCAGTTCCGGGAAGACACCTTCTTCAAACAGTACACCTCTCTGAACAGTGTCTGGGGAGGCTGTGGGTGCTGCTGCATGCGACATTGATGGTGAACAGATCAAGAAGCTGACAGAGTCCATGGATGGAAGGCTTTTGAGTGTCCTTGTAAAGAAAGGTGGCTATATTGGTCACTGATTTGTTTGTTTTGTTTTTGAATGTCAGAAATGTCTATTTGTAAATGTTGAGATGTTATATTGGTTTCACCGGTGAAAATAAATAAGTGAGATGGGTATATATTTGTTTTTTATTAATTTGCCTAATAATTCTCCACAGCAATAATTACCTGCACACATAGATATCCTCCTAAGATAGCCAAAACTAAAAAAGCCCCACTCCAACTTCCAAAAATATTCAGCTTCAATATTTATGTGTCTTTTGAGTTGATTAAGAATATAGTAGTTGCTCAATGATAAAATGAATCCTCAAAAATATAACTTGCCTAATAACTCTGCACACAGTGTATATTCAGTGGTGTGAAAAAACTATTTGTCCCCTTCCTGACTTTTTATTCTTTTGCATGTTTGTCACACAAAACGTTTCTGATCATCGAACACATTTTAATATTAGTCAAAGATAACACAAGTAAACACAAAATGCAGTTTTTAAATGAATGTTTTTATTATTTAGGGAGAAAAAAAAATCCCAACCCACATAGCCCTGTGTGATAAAGTAATTGCCCCTGCACCTAATAACTGGTTGGGCCACCCTTAGTAGCAATAACTGCAATCAAACGTTTGCAATAACTTGCAACAAGTCTTTTACAGTGCTCTGGAGGAATTTTGGCCCACTCATCTTTGCAGAATTGTTGTAATTCAGCTTTATTTGAGGGTTTTCTAGCATGAACCGCCTTCTTAAGGTCATGCCACAGCATCTCAATGGGATTAAGGTCAGGACTTTGACTAGGCCACTCCAAAGTCTTCATTTTGTTTTTTTTCAGCCATTCAGAGGTGGATTTGCTGGTGTGTTTTGGGTCATTGTCCTGCTGCAGCACCCAAGATCGCTTTAGCTTGAGTTGACGAACAGATGGCCGGACATTCTCTTTCAGCATTTTTTGGTAGACAGTAGAATTCATGCTTCCATCTATCACAGCAAGCCTTCCAGGTCCTGAAGCAGCACCAGACTATCACACTACCACCACCATATTTTACTGTTGGTATGATGTTCTTTTTATGAAATGCTGTGTAACTTTTATGCCAGATGTAATGGGACAAGCACCTTCCAAAAAGTTCAACTTTTGTCTCGTCAGTCCACAAGATATTTTCCCAAAAGTCTTGGCAGTCATCGAGATGTTTTTTAGCAAAATTAAGACAAGCCTTAATGTTTTTTTTGATTAATAGTGGTTTTGTAAGAATAATAAGGAATTCTCATATTATACTCTGTGTCCTTGTGAGACTCTCTGTGTGGTAAATGTGACTAGAATAACCAGTGTTTTAATTATGCAACTGTCACAGTCCATCTTTTCCTGAAATTCTCCTCCACACCATATGTTTTGGGGACAGGTGGTTGAAACTCTGACTATTCTTGTGTGTCCTGACCACCCCTCTCTTTGAGAGTATATAAGGAGACTTAAAACTCTGTGTTACTAGAAGTCTTTGTTTGAATACACTCAAACAGCTTCTCCAAAGGCTACGGGGATCCGCTGGTGATGTTGCTTAAAAAAAGAAATCCTACAGGTTTGCGTCTTGGAACTCTGCCATGCAGGCCGTTTTTGCCCAGTCTCTTTCTTATGTTGGAGTCGTGAACACTGACCTTAATTGAGGTAAGTGAGGTCTGCAGTTCTTTGGATGTTGCCCTGGGATCTTTTGTGACCTCTCTGTCTCTGCGCGCTTGGGGTAATTTTGGGCAGCTGGCCACTCCTGGGAAGGTTCACCACTGTTCCAAGTTTTTGCCATTTGTGAATCATGGCTCTCACTGTGGTTCGCTGGAGTCCCAAAGTTTTAGAAATGGCTTTATAACCTTTACCAGACTGATAGATATCAATTACTTTTGTTCTCATTTCTTTGGATCTTGGCATGATGTCTAGCTTTTGAGGTGCTTTTGGTCTACTTCTCTGTGTCAGGTAGCTTCTGTTTAAGTGATTTCTTGATTGAAACAGGTGTGGCAGTAATCAGGCCTTAGGGTTTCTACAGAAATTGAACTCAGGTGTGTTAAACCACAGTTAAATTATTTTTTAACAAGGGGGGCGATCACTTTTTCACACAGGGCTATTTGGGTTTGGATTTTTTGGTAACTAAATAATAAACACATTCATTTAAAAACTGCATTTTGTGTTTACTTGTGTTATCATTTGACTAATATTAAAATGTGTTCGATGATCAGAAACATTTTGTGTGACAAACATGCAAAAGAATAAAAGGTAAGGAAGGGGGCAAATAGTTTTTCACACCACTGTGTATATATATATATATATATATAGCAGCTCTCGGGTCATCCATAAGACCTGGGCGACAACTCCGCTCCTCCATATCTTTCAGGCCTAACCTTGGAATACCTGAAAGGTTGTCATGGCAGGTAGGGCAGCAGCTTCACCCGCAGCAAAGTAAGCTCTCAAGGTCCAACAACAGCTTAGCTAGCGAGATGGGGCCTCGGCTTATCATGCCAAGCGGCAGAGTTCCCCGGGCATAATGCACCGCCAGAGTCTGCTCTACCTGGGGAATCGCGTCGTACCTTCTAGCTACCAAGCCATTAAGAGGAGCGAGAAAGGGGAGACTCACCAACCTCCTTTCATACAGTAAGAAGTGCCATCAAGTTCTGGTCAGCGCCTGATGCACTTCCAGGAAAAATGGGATCGGGCGACTGCAGTTTATCATCCCGGTACCCCATAACCCACACATTCAGCCTGGAGATTTCGAATACGAGTGGCAGAGCCACCAGTAACCCAACCTCTCCGGCAACTTTGCCATCTCTCCCGCAGCACAACCTGCCATGCCCCAGAGGGGGAGAGCGATGTACTGTCTCTTTCGGGAAATGCACCGGCTCTCTCTGCTGCAGCAGTAGAGATGGCATTATCAAGCACACAGGAGCCGTCAGAAGATGCCAATAACTCTCTGTGGCCGATAGCAAATGCACCGGTGGAGCGGGAAGCTGCTTCGATGCTCTGAACGCCGGAGATATATACTTGTAGTCACAACATCTCCGGTGGCGGCCTAAAACAAAGCAAGCTTCGTTCAAATGCGTTATATGACAGAACAGTGCACTTCTACACTGTCTGATCCAATGACTGCTGCGTCGGTATGTTCATGCCCAAAACAACTGATACAGTTATCAAGCTATCCATCAATGCAATCGATCCTCCGCATGTACAGATTTGTGCGGTCAACATGTTTGAAAACACGCTACAAACAGTCGACCGGCGTCTTACTTGGTTTGATGAAAGGCAGAGAAAGATGAGAGTCTGGGACTGTCAGCGACCCCGGCCTCCTATGAACAGCCGGAGATTCTCGCTGGTTGCTTTAAACACCAAGATTATTTTCCCCCACAAGGGGATTATAATCAAACACCAATGTGAACTCTTTCACTAGTTGCTTGTGTCTGAGAGTATGGCTCCAATAAGTAGACAGAAAGTGTCACGTTCACACCCGCTTTGTGCGCAGGGTGTGGTGACATAACCATCAGCACGAAGGCTGATGGGCATTTTAAAAAGAGTGTGGAGAGAGTAAAGCGCTGCTAGTGGAGCTCCTATAGTCAGCACCGACATAAGTCGGAGTGACCGACTAATGGGGAACTATTAAATATTTCTATGTGTGCGTGCGTGTGTAAATTCTTAGTACAATGATCTATCCAAGGGATTTATTTTAATCCCAAAAATTAAACACACATCATGCTACCGTGCATTCCTCGTGTAGACAAATATATATATCACATTTTTCTCATTATTATTATATTGCTCTGCATGCTTCCTTCGAATGCACATTATTAAAACACAACAGCTAAACACGCCAGTGGGTGGATCATTGGGGAAAACACCCACAACAGCTTTTTTTTCAATGGTTTTTTGGGGTAATTTTTTATTCTTTTTTAAAAACATTCAGAAATATGAACTTAGATTGTTAAAGACACTACATATATACTATAAAATAACAAATTAACCTCTGTTCAATTGGCATCTGAGGTCTCTTTTAAAGATTAAAATTGAGACACAGCATTTATTTTATTTCTATTTTTGTACACCAGAACCTTAAAAAGTGCTCACAGTCCACTGATTTACTTACCCAGCTGTGTGAATAGAGAGTTATCATCTGATCTACACTTGTATTTCTTCTCTGGGCTACTCTTCCTCCTTTCTTTGATTTGTTCATGGGCTCTGTGGTGAAGAGTTCTTTCTGCTAAAACAGAAAATTAAAAATCTTGCTCAAAGTACTTCTTTTAAGCCAAAATGTCTCCAGTGGAGATTCAGCAAGAAGGATTCTAGAAGGCTCTTGATCCTCCATTGACTCAATTTCACGATAATGAAGCAACAGATTGTTGAAGGAGAACGACAAAAACTAAAACTATACTCAACACCTCACTTCCTTTCTGGACCTTGTCATTGGAGGAGTAGAGCCCTCAAGATTTGCAATGTTAGAAAGAAAAATCTATGGCAGAAATCTCAGTATGCTTATATGGTTTCACACCTTGAGCAGAATCCTTCTCTAAGAGTTGGATTTGCAAGTCAAATATCTTCTCCTGAACATCACAAAGAGAGACCTTTATCTTCTCTCGCCGTGAGATCATGTAGCACAGATTCCTGACCTGAGGAGAAGCACACAAATCCAGTTTAATCGCAACAATTGCCAAGTGTTGCCTTTACATTTAAGTAAAATGTAAACCAAAATAAACTTGTTTTTTGGAACCTAAATAAACCAATGAATAAGTGAGATCTGTTCATGATCTTGCATCTTAATCCAGCCCATACATATTTTAATTAACCTCAGGAGAGCTTGGCCATCTCACAACTAGCTAAAAATGACTTGCTTAAAATACCTCAAACTAACTTATAGCCTTCATAAACCCACCTAAACCAGGTCTGAACAGCTCATTTCAGGTCATGACAGGTCATGACAAGCATAATTAAGCACAAAATAAATAATTTAAGCTTCATGTAGATTACATTAGTTCAGGACAGTAAGTTTAAACCAGACTCACTCTTTCCAGATCCTGTCTGAGATGAGTGAAGAGCCTGAGTCGTCGGTATAGAACCTCCTGCTCCTGCTGAGCCAGATTATCCACCTCCTCCTTCTTCAGCTCCACCAGCTGTCTGTTAAACTGGGCTTTCCTCCGCAGCTTCCAATACTGGTAAACAAAGTCCACTTGGGTGTCTGGTAGCCCCAAATTACAGGCCACATCTCTGGGGTTCACTAGAGTGTAAAATTGGTCCTCCAGCTCCTGAAGTCTCTGTTTACGTTGACTGGTTTGTTCTGTGGTGCCTCCAGCAGGGCAGCAGAGAGCACTTCGGTCACTGTGCTCCAGACAGTAAGACTTGAAACGCACCTCATCATTGTCTCCAAGGGTCGTCCGCATTTCAAGGCCGCAGTCAAACGCACAGGTCACATGGAAAGCCACAATGCAGGATGGCTCAGAGCACTGTGGAAAGTGAGGAAAAGTAAAACTAGAAACATATGTTTTCATTTGTAAATGAATATTATACATGTATGGTTTTATGGAGAACTGGGCAGCAAGGACAAGGACATGTAAAGGACAGCAGAGCTCTAAATTGCTTCTCGTCCCACCCTCGAGAGCTCTGCACTGCCAGAGCTTGGATTACACTATTACCTTCTGGACCTCGCTCTGCGTTTGGACACTTCTCCTGCAATACACAGCCCCGAATTCAGCCCAGTCCTCAGCACCACATTAGTTCTTTATAGTTTCATTTATGTAAGAAATCACCCTCCAAGGTGTTTACATTGTTCCATCTCTGCATCTCTATGTATTCCGCAACATGTGCAAAACAATTTGTATCATTTCAGGCTTAGCTAGGCCAAACTTTTTTATTTACCACTAATTCAGGCAGTGAAAAAAACCTGTCTAAACTAAACCTCTCAACAAAAGGAGCCTCACAAGACCATGTAAACCAAATCAAATCACTTGCACTGAATTATTCTATTACATGGTTGTCATATACATACACCAATCTTATATTGTTGCATATCCCGTTGATTTTGAGTATTATCTGCAGTTTTATTGGTAATAGTTATGCACATTGTCTACTGTAACTGTGCCATTGTTTTTCCTGATTTCAACTAATAAATGTATTTTTATATCACTTTTAGAAAATGTTTTCTACCAAAAAGGCTGAATTACAGAAGGATTTCAGCATCCTCTTTGAGGTTTTTTCAAGAAGCTCGAGCACCCATTAGTAGAAGATAAAAACACATGGTAAAAACCTCCTGATCCAATAATCTGTCTGTTTACCTGTATACATGTGCCGGTGTGTTCACAGCACAGACAGCAGGACAGTGCCCAGCGACTGGCTGGGATGTGAGAAACTTTAGTGATGGGTTCCATCTTCTCAGGACAACCAATGCTCACCTGGGTCATAAAAAAGTTACAAAATGTAAATATTATTTAAACTCCGGCATCTTCCAAAGAGATAGTTAAACAAGTCAACAACATGTATACCTCGGGGATCCAGAGTGCGCAGCTGACGTGGATCCACTGTGTGGCGCTGCGGGTGGGTTTCAGAGCTCCTCCTCTATGGGGACACAGTACACACCGTGGAGGCACAGAGAGGGCACATGTTCGACATCGCCAGCTGCCCACAGGAATCTTTAGGATACCGTAACAGGCCTAGTGAGAGAAACAACAAGAGATAATAAAAAATAATGAAAAATAAAAGATTTATCTATAATAAGAATCAATTTTCCAACAGATGGATGGATGGATGGACATGCGGGCAGATATTCTTTCACTACTTAATAATTCACTTTTGAAAAAAAAAACAAACAATAACTACAAATGTCAGGTATTTAGAATTTATTTTCAAACAATTTCCGTGGAGGTTAACAGCAGTCTGTGAACCAGATGATGAGGATGGAACAGATGGAGGACAAAGAGATGGAGGGACAATAAGGAAGAATTCCAACTATTTCCTGGGTTCACTAGGGAAATAGTCTCAGCCTCAGACATCATCCCCATGTGGGATTGGTTGTTTGATATTTTGATGGAAAAGCTTTCTGAGTGGGTCTGCCAAATGCCCTGAAAGTCTGGCCATGCAAGACTCTTGGGGGAAAAAATCTTAGAGTACCATCGGTGAACAGTGATTGATGGAATGTGTAGTTCTTTTATGGGAGTCCATTGAAACTGCTATTGGATAATAACCCACCTACCAGATCTTAGCAGGTGACGCTACAGGATCTCAGCAATGTAAATATTAAAAATTCTACAATCAATTAAGATTTTTTTTTCACTGATCAAAAAACATTACTCATCTTTAATTCTTAAAGTAAATTTCTCTTTAGAGCTCTGAAATAACAATTCAAAGTACTGAACAAACATCTGCAACTAAATAATTAAGATCTAGATGCTACTCTTGCTAGCAGATTCTAAGCTAACTTGTACAATAAGGATTTGACTCATAATGAGCTTGTGGAGTTTTTAGTACATGAACGTTCACAATTTCACAATTTTCAAACAACACACACAATTTTCTCCACAAACAGATGCGCCACACTCTCATACACACACTTATGCCTCAATCCATACTCATGTCACTCCTCCTATCACCCATCATACAGTCAGCAGATTCAGGTTCAGATCCAGTCATAAAGAATTGCAGCCATCTTACCCTCCCATGGGGTGAACAAGCCAAGGATCTGAGGCCCCAGAGTTCCAGTTAGCCTCGTCATATCCGACAGCGATGCCTGGCCAGGGCAGGGGCTAGAGACAAATACTACCCCCACAATATACAGCTCTACACTCTTTATTTGTCTGTTTGTTGTGTGTATAATTAGGTCCTTTAAGGTCCTAGGTGTCCACACTTCTAGCCTCAGTCGTCGAGACCACATTTATGTAGTCCCATCCTCCAGGATCTGAGAGGGGTAGACCACCTCCTCCGACTGTAGTTTTATGCAAGTATTGAGGAGTAATTGACATTAGAATTGGCAAACCCTGACAGGGGTCCAGCAGCGGATCTCCCAATTGGTTGTGTGAGTGTGTGTAGCATTAAAACTTAGTTAAAACTAAGTGGCCACTAAGTATAGCCTATGTGTGAGGTAGTACAAGGGGTGGAGGAATCAGTTGGAGGGATAATGAGCCAGGTTCCTAACACTGCCCCACTGTCCATACTTCCTGTAACATGGCCCAATCTGGAAAAGGTCCGCCGAGGGTTCCCGGTAGTCTTGGTTCTTAAATGTAACATACTGCATTAAATGCTGTTATAGCATTTAATTGGCTGTTCATGCTCTTTACTCTAAGTGAAAGATGACTTTCTTTGGTGTGTGAATGCAGCACTAATCATGATGTAGCTCTGAGGCTGTAATTAGTGTTAGGTAACTCTTGTTCTCTACCCATCGACGGAATAAGGTTTGCTTATTTCAGGAATTGCCCTGCATTGCATGCTGCATCCTGCATGCTGTCAGGAGCTTTTACACAGCACCTCAGATAAAATACCTATATATTCAACAGAATACAAACATCCACCTTGTTGGTGACATCAAACAATGATCCCCTTGTCAACATGAGTCAAAAATTACCCCGTGTCTTAATTGTTTTCATAGGCTGAGGTACAGATCTGAGAAAATGGTTGCTAGGATAGAGAGTATGGTTGCTATGGACATAACACAATCCCTGCGCCTCAAATTTTTTTTGTCTTTACAATATTGTAGAAAACATTTCCCAATAAGTTTTAAAATGTGCAAAACGTATATTTGCCTTAAAGATATTAATTCAACAGATTGGGTTTAGAAGACGGAAACCTCACCAGAAAACTACAACTCTAGAGGAAACTTCCTGACAAAGATGTAAAGCTTAATGATTTAAATGCAACTCTGCAGGCTCTGAGCTAACTTGCACAGTCAGGATTCGACTCATAATAAGCATATAGAGTCTTTAGCCCTGGTCTCATATAAAAGCACAGGTGACAAGTGTCAGTCAACAGCCAATTTTTCAAAGTGCTCAGTAAGTACATCTTGGACATTTGAAAACAAACTCTCTGGCTTTGGGATTTAAAAGAAGAACAGTTTTTCCAATTACTCGATTACATTCATTTGAAGGCTTATTGTAATACTGTTAGATGAATGTCCCTGCTTTGTTATGCTAAAATAATTCAACTCCCGTCTGCTAGGTAAACTGCAAGAAAACTTTTGGTCAATGTCAAGCAAACACCAGTGGTTACCCCATGACTCAATGGAACCCAGAACCATAATAACAGGGGACTCATCAAAAAGCGACAACAGGAGTAAAATGACAGCAAAATACTGCTTTCCTCAAGCAACAGTTTCTGATATAAACAAGGAGATCAGAAACACATTGCGTAAGCACAAGATGAGGCAAACTCTTTGGAAAGTGGTGAGAAATGTTGCTCTGAAAAGGACAGTAAGAACTTCTGAATAAAGATTTCTTGGAACAGTTTGAATCCCTGAAATGCTTGAACGAGGAATTATTATTCGATACAAGAGACAAGAACAAACCATTTATCGTAGATACTTGGGCTAAATACATGGCTTCATAAAACTTGCTGCTCTCAAGGAGTGAATTTCTTCTTCTATCTTTTTTGCCTTCAAAGAAATCTCATTTCTTCAGACGAGCTGCACATAAACAGAACTGGATCAAGATTACCAAAGGACAATATCTTCTTTTCCCTTCCTCTTCCATCTGCAACATGGAGGATCAATTCTCACGAGAGTCAAGATTATCAAATGCCAACATGCTATCAGAGACTTTGACTTCTAGCCACAAAGAGAGTGATGATGCAAGCTGGCCTCAACATGTTTCACTCTCAATACCCACAGCAGCTTCTCCGAAGTTTTCTTTCATGAAGTATCGGCAAAGAAATAGCAAAAGGAGGTACTGCCTCTCTTTTTAGAGATGCCTATCATAAACAAGTCAACCTTGGTGATTATTCCTCATTCAAATATCTGGGTATATTATACACTATTGATATAATACATCTAGACTATTGATAGTTTCACAGAACTGAAATCAGCTGTAATCGCTGAGTTTATTGCTTTATTATTGCTAGGGATTTTAAAATTTACATGGACAATCCTGATAACAATGCTGCTAAGGAACTTAAAACTCTTCTGAACACCTGACACAGCATGTACAGTCCACCACTCACAATTGAGGACACGCACAGGACCTGGTGTTAACCAAGGGTCTAAACATAACATTTACTGTTGTTGAAGATGTCGCATTATCTGATCATTTCTGCATATTTTTAGACATATTCATCTCTCCTATCAAAAAAGTCAAATCTTGCCACCAGAAAGAGACAAATAAAAATCCCCAGTGAACTGTCTTTGCCATTTTCTCAAACGCCAAACATTTCTGCTGGATCTGCTGATGCTCGTCTTGATTTGTTCAACTCAAATGTTAACTCTGTCATTGATGGCATTGCCCCTGTAAAAGTCAAGAAGAAAGCAAGCAAACAGAAAGCACCCTGTTGCTGCATTTTTCCTTTTACAAGATTAGTAATGTTAGAAATAGGATGCGTTTTACTCCCAGTAACCCTGGGAAAAGCAATTCCCAGCATGTATCCTGTGTAATTTCAATCAAATTCATGAAAGAATTCTCAATGACAAAGTTCAGAGCAGTCTAGACACTCTTTTCAAAACAGTGTTTAAATGTCTAGATACAGATCTGCTTAAGGTCGTAAATGCCTCTCTTCTTTCAGGTACCTTTCAAAAGGCACTAAAGATTGTAGTTGTGAAACCTACTGAAAAATTGTGCTAAAATGGTCCAGATCTTACTTGGAGATCTAACTTTCTTCAGTTAAATAAAGAGAAAACTGAAGTCATCAGTCATGAAAATGCAAAAAACCCAAATCCACTTCTTATCATCTCAGAAACATTACAAGAATAAGATATTTTGTTTCCAGTCAGGATCTAGAAAAACTAGTCGATGTTTTTTTATCACTAACAGGCTGGATAATTGTAATGGCGTACTAACTTTTAGAAAACAGAAACCTCACCAGAAAACTACAACTCTAGAGGAAACTGCCTGACAAAGAAGTAAACCATGATGATCTAGATAATACTCTTGCTAGCAGGCTCTGAGCTAAATTCCACAGTCAGGATTTTACTCATAATGAGCTTGTGCGGTCTTTAGTCCTGGTCTCATATAAAAGCACAGATGACAAGTTTCAGTCAGCAGCCAGAGTCAGCTTCAGCTTCTCTTTGTGCAGCCACTGAGGATCAACAGTGCAACCATGATGGGCAAGGTAAGCATGGAGCAGTTCCATCATTCGACAGCGTCCAAGCATGTACGGATTGCTTCCCCGGTGCTAGGGTTCTTGACTTAGCCGCAAGTTTACCTGCAATCCCGAAGCCAAATGGCAACATCAAGGCTGTGGTCCTGCAAGTCGGCTCGACTTTTTGCGCTCAGGGAGTGGCTCACCACCTTCTGTCGAGAAGAGCAGTTACTGTTGGTTGACAACTGGAATCTCTTCTGGGAGTGCCCTAATCTCTTCCGTCCTGACGGCATCCATCCAAGCAAGCTAGGCTCTAAACTTCTGTCAGTTAACATCTCTAGGGCCTTTATTAGCATCTGACTAAATAATTCCAAATATAACACCTTAGAAACCAACCTAATAACTGTCAAAACCTAAAATTTGCTGTCGAAATGTGTCCATACCACGAAAACATAAAATAACTAAAAACAACAAATTGCTGAAAACACCAATAGTCTGATCAATATAAAATTAGACTACAAATTATACAACTCGCAAACGTACTCTCTAAAATGTGGTCTCCTAAACATCAAATCTCTTACACCCAAAACTGTAATCATAAATTAATTAATCTCAGAACTTAACCATGACATACTGTGCCTAACAGAAACATGGCTCACTCCAAACGATTATTTTGGATTAAATGAAGCGACACCCAGAAATTACCATTACAATCATGAACCGTGCTCAACTGGGTGTGGTGGATGTGTTGCCACAATACATAGAAATACACTGTAATAGAAATTTACATTCATTATAATGGGTGTTGTTAATTATCTATTTTGGCATTTTAAAATGATATTGAATGTATGTAAACAGTCTCAGCCTGGGAGGGAGGCGACTGGTTGAGTGGGTGGAGTCTCCGTGCAGCGATGGGCCTGTCCCCTAGGGAGAGCTTAAATACGCGTGCGCGGAGACTTCGGGTCCTCTTTTTCCCCCGCCTTTCTTCCTTCTGGACTCTACCTGTAGCTTTCCGTAGTCTTTCTTTAGAGCACCATTTCAGGTTTTGTTATAAAATAAAGTCGCCGCTGTTGTTCTATACCCTGCCTCCGGAGTGATTTTCTACGAGAGAGAGTTTAATATTCTACGACAACCCTAAACACAACCAAAAAGTCAGAACATAAATTTAAATCCTTCGAAGTACTTGTGCTCCATTTTACACCGGCAGAATCAAAACAAAGATGTGCATTCTCTGTAACATTAGCTTTTGTCTACAGGCCACCAAAACACAATTGTAGCTTTCTTCAAGAATTCGCTGATTTTGTCACACATCTTTTGGTTGAAGCAGGTGAAATACTATATTTTGGAGACTTTAACATCCATATCGATGACAAAAAAGACTTGTTGGGTATTGCCTTTACAGACCTCCTAAATTCCTGTGGGTTTAAGCAAAATGTGGTCGGCGCAACTCACCGTCTAAACCACACTCTAGATTTAGTTCTATCTCATGGAATTGACCTCAGTGACATTTTTATATCACTTCAAAGTGAGGACATCTCAGAGCACTATCTTGTATCTTGTGCTATACATACTATAAACATTAGCAGTAGCATTCAACGCTACCAACTAGGAAGAAATATAAACCAATATATTAAAGAAGCATTTATAAGAAACCTACCAGATATTACTCACCTATCTAGTGTACCTGCAGATGAAAATGAACTTAAAACAATCATCTACAGTATGACTAATATTCTCGCTAGCACCCTAGACACTGTAGCCCTGCTTAAATTAAAACAAGTCAGAGATAGACAGGCCACTCTGTGGTCTGATGATAATACGAAGGTGCTAAAAAGAAAAACCAAAAACTATGAGCGTAAATGGAAAAAAACTAGATTGGAAGAATTCAAAATTGCCTGGAAAGACAGCATGTCTAAATATAGACTAGCACTAAAAACTGCAAGAACTAACTACTATCACAAATTAATAGAAACAAATCAAAATAACCCACAGCTCTTATTTGAAACAATGGCTAATCTACTAAACAGTCAAACATCGACAGATTCAAATGCAGCTAAAAAATTTAGCAGCAATGATTATGAATTATTTCTCAAATAAAATTACATCTATTAGACGCAAAATCACTAAAACTCGTATTCAATCTAAGCAGCTTAACTCAAATTCTATGACTTCGACTCACTCACTGCAAAATTTTTCAAATACTGACCTGAAAGAACTGCTAAAAATTAGCATATTTAGCATCTAAATAATCAACATGCTCTCTAGATCCTGTACCAACAAAATTAATGTAAGAATTGCTACAAATAGCTCAAGAACTGTTTCTAAATATTATAAACTCATCTCTATCACTAGGTTACGTTCCTAAACAGCTAAAACATGCAGTAATTAAACCACTAATTAAGAAAATGCACCTGGATCCTACTGAGTTTTTCAACTACTGGACAATCTCTAACCTTCCGTTTTTGTTGAAAATATTAGAGAAAGTTGTTATAGCACAGCTCAGCTCCTTCTTACAAAAGAGCAACTGTTATGAAGAACTTCAATCTGGATTCAGAGCGCATCACAGCACAGAGACTGCGCTGGGTAACATCTCAAACAATCATTACTTGATTGGGATCAAGGGAATATCTCTCTTCTAGTTCTGCTAGATCTCAGTGCAGCCTTCGATACGATTGATCCCAGGATTCTCCTCGAGAGACTAGAGAACGATGCAGGCATCCAGGGCCAGGCCATCAGGGATGGTTTAACTCTTACCTCTCTGACCGGAGTCAGTTTGTTCATGTAAATGGAGACTCATCAGACACAATAGCAGTAGAGTATGGAGTTCCTCAAGGATTCGTTTTGGGACCCATCCTATTCTCAATAAACATGCGGCCCCTTGGCAAAATTATTAGAAGACATGGGGTTAGTTTCCATTGCTATACAGACGACACCCAGCTCTATATATCAGCAAAACCTAACGACCCTTTAAAGCTAAATAAGATCTCAGAATGTGTCGCTGATATCAATGATTGGATGAATGAAAATTTCCTTACGCTAAATCCCGATAAAACAGAAATATTACTTATTGGCTCTAAAAAGCAATTACAGAATCTCTCAGTTTTACATCTGGAACTGGTGGGACACACTGTTAATTTTTCCACTACAGTTAAAAATCTTGCCGTTATTATAGATAGTGAACTGACGTTTAAGAACCATATCTCTTATGTTACTAAGACTGCCTTCTTTCACCTCAGGAATATTGCTACAGAGCGGACAGTGTCTATCTAAGGATGAAGAAAAATTAGTGCATGCTGTCATGACCTCCAGAATGGATTATTGTAATGCTCTGTTAGCCGGCTGTCCAGCCGCCACGCTACAAAAATTACAGTTAGTCCAGAACGCATACGCCAGAGTTCTCAAAAGAACAAAGAAATATGACCACATTACACCGGTTTTGTGCTCTCTTCATTGGCTTCTTGTACTATATCACATTGACTACAAGATTCTGCTCCTTGCCTTTAAGGCGTGGAATGGCTTGGCTCCGGCCTACCTGAGCAGTCTCCTCTCACGAAATATTCTAGCTCGCTCTCTCCGATCACATGAAGCAGGACTATTGATTGTACCAAAGGTTAGTAAATCCACAAGAGCTGGAAGAGCGTTCTCATATAGAGCCCCGAAGCTCTGGAATAAACTCCCGGATGTTGTCCGCAGCTCAGCTACGCTTACAGATTTCAAAACTAAATTAAAAACATATCTGTTTAATATGGCATTCGAACAATTATCTCTTGGTATTTGTCTAAACAGATCTGGTGTCTGAGCACTATATACATACAAACTGTTTAAAAAAAACAATGTGGTTCAATGTTCCTCTCTAACCTATCCTCATCATTTATCACTCATCCTTTTTTCTTGGTGAAAATAAAGCAACAAAAACACTTAATTTTCTTGATGTGGAAAAAAACTGAGTACCCAGAGAAAAAACACCCACACATTCAGAAACAATTGTGAGAGATGAAAATACATCATTTTACAAACTCGATTCCAGTTGCTCTTTATTTATGTTGTGCCATGTGTCCCTTTGTGGTCCTTTATTTGAGGAAGTAAAGAATACATTTGTATTTATGTTTTAGATTTGTGTTGGTGAAACACAGAAATGACCATGATTGTGAGCTGAGTGTGCCATTACATCACTTAATAAAGTAGAAATCCACTCTCTATTCATCTCTCTACTCATCATTTTAATAGTAATTATATTATTTTTAAAGTAGTGCTAACTGCTACTTTATTAAAAGGACAAATGTCTTTAGAAATGTATAAATATTGCTGTAAGTGACAGATGTGAATAGATTCTCTTGATGATACTCTTGATGTGCGTGTGTGTGTACCTGGTGGACACAGACGTTGCACTTGTCGCAGAACACCATCTCGTTGCCGTCTTCCCCCTCAGGCGATCGACACACGTCACACACCACATCCTCATCATACTCTATGCCTAGCCCTTGCTGGTCCTCGATTATTCGAGACAAAGCACAAACACTCTGTGTTTCCAGCTGCTGCAACACACACTCCAAGCTCTGCTCATCCAGCTCTGGCAGGGCTGAACACATACAAAGAGAAGAAGAGCCTGTGAAGTCTAATATCTACTTGAGCACAAAGCCCATGGCAAAGGTTACCCAACACTCTGTGCTGAAATCAGGGTTTCTAAAAAAAATCAGGGCATTTTCCAAAACTCAGGCAACCTTAACCATCACTTTTATGATTTTGAGTGTATATGAGGCTTTTCTGAAACTCTGGCACCCCCTAAACTTTAATTTTATGATTTTGAGTAAATATGAACGATTCCTGAAACTCTGGCAACCCTAACCATCACTTTTATGATTTTCAGTGTATAATATATGAGGCATTTCTAACTCTCTGGGAACCCTAACCATCACTTTTATGATTTTGAGTGTATAATATATGAGGCATTTCTAACACTCTGGCAACCCTAACCTTCACATTTATGATTTTGAGTGTATAATATATGATGCATTTCTAACACTCTGGCAACCCTAACCTTCACTTTTATGATTTGGAGTAAATATGAACCATTTCTGAAACTCTGGCAATCCTAAGCCTCACTTTTATAATGTTGTGTGTATATGAGCTATTTCTGAAACTCTGGCACCCGTAACAATAACTTAAAATGTTTTTTTTTTGCATTTAGGAGCATTTTCATAATGTCTGGCAACCCCAAATATCAGATCAAATGAGCTTTACATGAACATCAGAAAAATAAGAGCTGTGAAAACTATTTAGGACCTAAAACAGTGAATTTAAGAGTTAAGTGCTAAGACCCAGTGAAACCCTATTCCATTTAATAGACAAGCACCTTAATGATACACAAAGCACTCTTTCTCTTTTTCCTATTGATGTTTAAGGTTGTTTATGTTTTATCTGTAATAGTATAACTTCCCAAACTTGTTTTCACTATTGTTGCTATTTATTTGCGCTGCATCCTGTGTGTTGTGTAGGGAATTAAACCGGGAAATTAAAAGAGGAAGTTAACAGGGATCCAAATAGATTTTTTTAATCAATTCACCTGTAACAATTCTGAATGAATCAGAATTGTTTCTAACTAACCCTTCTAGATTGTTCTTCAGCATACAAGAAAATGTACAAGCAGCCTTCATGCTTCACAAGACAAAGCAGTCTTGCGTTTTGTTTGTTGTTTCGACTTTGGCAAGACCACCCTGAAAGCTCAAGATTTGATTAGACTCAATGGTTTGTTCTTAACCTAAGAGTTCAATTCAAATGAATTATTTAGTGTTCAAAATCAGTCATTGAAACTGAAGAAGAGTGTAGCTTAAGAAATTTCACACTTCTGGGCACAGAGTCCAGGAGACGAGGGCATTAGTATATGAAAAACAAAACAGAAATCAGAACATCACATACAATTTTTGGAGTAGTTGGTAAATCTTACCCATTTGCTTGAATTCAGAATTGACCAGATCAAGCCAGGCCACATCAAGATCATCTAGATCATAGCGACTGATTGTACCACTGAGACCATGTGACTGCTCAAAACCAACCTTGGATTGGTTCTTTGTCTGAATTGGTGAATACACCAAGATTTGGTTTACCTCAGGAATCATTCTGGGGAAAATTAAATAAACAGTAATCATCCTAAGTTAATGAAAAAGTTTTACATAGTCTGAATTGGTGAATACACCAAGATTTGGTTTACCTCAGGAATCATTCTGGGGAAAATTAAATAAACAGTAATCATCCTAAGTTAATGAAAAAGTTTTACATAGTCTGAATTGGTGAATACACCAAGATTTGGTTTACCTCAGGAATCATTCTGGGGAAAATTAAATAAACAGTAATCATCCTAAGTTAATGAAAAAGTTTTACATAGTCTGAATTGGTGAATACACCAAGATTTGGTTTACCTCAGGAATCATTCTGGGGAAAATTAAATAAACAGTAATCATCCTAAGTTAATGAAAAAGTTTTACATAGTTCACTAGACCGGATTAAATGTTATTTAGAAAATATTATTATTTAATTAAAACGTTTCTCATTATCAGCTCATCTTAACTTGTGTTATAAATTAAAAAGTAAGTCTAAAAACTAATGTACAGCTACATACAGAAAAACGGAAAAATAGGGGTATTAGTTCTGTACTTACAAGTACATTTATCAGAACAAATACAACATGGTACAACAAGGTACAACATGTCACCTTAAGAGGACAACTGCGGACCTTTGTTTCATTGTAAAAGTACAAAATCATTGTTTAAAGCAAACAGTACATAATTGTGCTTTTAGTAAGCTTAAAGTATTATATACAATAATTGTTTTTTTTTAGCAATTTATTTCGCAAATAGAAATCTATTTTAGGAAAAAAAGGTAAATCTTCCTTTACTTCTTGATATAAATAAACCAAATAATAGTTTAAAAAAATTATCATCATAGTTTGAATTGATGATGCATTTAGAGGCACAAAAATAAAAGCTACCAGTAAGTATCATGTTATGAGGTACAGTGTTGGTACCCTACTAGGGTACCGCTGGAGCGATAAAGCCAGCGTACCTTTTTAGGAACAATCCTGTCCTTTGATTTTTTTAAGTGTGTATAGATCTAAGCCAGCATTAGCGTGCTGCGTCACAAAATGATATGCCTCTCACCGTACAACAGGCTCAGGAATGGTTTCCATATTGGCAGGCACCTGAACCCCTTTCTCCCACTCCTGCCTCCAATGATCAGAGAGAAAACAAAACTCATCTACCCCGAGTTGTGCTGAATCTGGCAACTTCATGGCTGTGATGAAATCAGTCCGGAATACCTGAATGAAAGGAATGCAAAGTGATTCTACACAGGCAGCCACGTCCTGTCAGACTGCCCCAGGGCAGCTGAGGGCTACCAAGGTAGCTCATCACCACCAGAGTCTGGAGTGAATGAATAATGCTCTGATAATTGAAAAGCGTCTTTGAGTGTCTAGAAAAGTGCTATATAAATTTAAGGCATTATTATTATTATTATTATTATTATTATTAGAAAACACCTTCTCTTGCTACAGGGCTCCAAAAGGTCTTAAAATTGGCTTAGGTTGACCAGATATGTTTGAGGGTAAGTTAGTGAATATTTTACATTTTAAATATGCATTTAAAATTTTTAAATAATTTTTGGTACTTGTTGTGCACCAGTGCTACCAAGTTTTGGTTTGATTCAAATATGCAGTAATAAAAGTAATAAGTTAGTATAATTTGACATAATATATTGTTATAAAATATATCTCAGGCATTCAAAACAGAATAGGAGGAAAAAATGTATTGGTATAAGCCTATCAGCAGGTGAACAGTGATTTCTGTTAGTGTTCTACCACAAAATTGGTGATGAGAATCTTGGAGCAAAACTATAGACCATTTTATCCTGTATATATGCAGTTCCCCTATCATAGATATTAAAACTTTGCTAAAAACCTTTTCAGAATGATTTGGTCATTGTAGAGTCCTTTGGAGTGAATCTATGGACCTCTGGGCTGAGGACTGGCACCAGTCCATGGATTAATTAATTCCGGCATATCGGATCATTTGTGTTGTCTTTTTATGTGTTTGAACCAGGCCTTAGCATTCTTTACTTTGAACGATTTGTTTATTAAGAGGAGGTTTTACGCCCTGAAATCTAAATTTTTCTTTTTGTGGAAAACCCTCTCTCTTCTCCATACGTTTAAGGTAAAAAGACCACTTTCATTTAATCATGCTATATGGCTCAGTGTTGCTGACCTCTGATGGTTTTTTCTGCTCATTTCGAACCAAGAAGCTGCTTGTTCCTGTGTTTTTCGATGAGAGAGACCAGCTCATCACATGACCTGCAAGAGAAAAATAATTATTACATTTGCCCTACTATTTTAAAAATGATCTTAAAAGTGTTTTCTTTTATCTGTTTTGAATTTTGTTTGTGTTGTTTCTGTGTGCAAAACGTAGCTATGTAGGTATGTTTTTTTGTTAGCACTAATCAAATAATGACAAGCACAAGGTAGTAAAGAACATGAGGTGCTGAACTAGCAAAACAAGGTAAAAAAAAATTACATTTGCTAGAGGTAAAAAGTGGATTTAAAAGAAGTGAAATTAGTTACTGGTTTTGTTAAAGAGATTGTAACTTTTACTCCTCTGGAGTGCTATGAGTTTTGAGTTCATCTGCTAACTGTTTTGGTGTATGTGAACATGTGTAAAATATGTTCATGCATCTTTATGTATAATCATTCAATTAAGTGTATTTCTGTAGATGTTGCTTGAGTACTTGGTGTAGTTCTGTGAACACAATTTCAAGAGGAGCGATCTTATTAGCAAACAATCAGCAGGTGACTCCAATCCTCATCATCCGTTCCCTCGGATATAAAACAGTGTCTCCAAATCAGTATAAACAGTAACTCTATCTACTCTTTTATGGGTGCAAAATGAGAATTAGGGTGTTCCAAACAATAGTACACGTGAAAAAAGTGTCAGAGCGAGTTCCGGATGTGTAGTTCTCCATCAGTCGGTCACTATGACTTATGTCGGTGATGACTATGGGAAGCTCAGCTAGTGGCGCTCTACTTTCTCAACACTATTACAAAATGCCAATCAGCGAATGTGCTGATGGTCACGTGATCACATTGTCCCACATAAAGCGGATGCAAGTCTGACAATTTTTTGCTGGAGCCTATTCTCGACACGCGAACGACTCAGTGAGAGACAACTACAGAGAACAGTTGGATTTATGTGGATTATTGGTGATTATCTGGTGAGTCGACAGCAACCAGCGAGGTTTTTCGGCCGTATCCAGAGGCTGGAACCGCTGCACGCCGCAGATTTAAGCTCTTTCACTGCCTTCCACCAACAAGTAAGACTTCTTTTCTTAGTAGAGCACTTGCCGACTGTTTGTAGCATGTTCCAAACATGTCGTGACCATGCAAGTCTGTTGGATGGTGTGGATCGATAGCCACGATCATTACCTCGGTTGTCTTGGGCGTAGACATGCTGAAGCAGCGTTTCAGACTGTGAAGTGCACTTAAGGTGAGGTTGGCGTCCTTTCAGACTTTTTTTTTGTAGCTCACACCCGTAAGGGTCAACGAGTGCATGTCTCCAGCGCCCAGATGAGCCGAGCTGTGTCGTGCGTGCCGGCTCCCCCCGTGGGTCCGCTCTCTGCCTCAATGAGTTATCAGATGATGCCCTGCTTGCATCTTCTGAGGACTCCTGTGCGTCTGATGCGATCGTCCTGCTGCATCGGAGAGAGACGGCGCATCTCCTGAAAGAGACGGTACATCGCTCTCCCCCTCTGAGATGGTTTAACTCTTACCTCTCTGACCGGAGTCAGTTTGTTCAAACTGTTTAAAAAAAACTATTTGGTTCAATGTCCTTTCTAACCTATCCTCATCCTTTATCTCTCCTCCTGCAGCTGATGCTGATCACTTGTTTGTTGTCTGTTACAGTTTTCAAACCGTTGTTTCTCCATTAGTTAGTTCCTGTTTTGTCTTTGTTTTGTTTTTTCAGGTCCTGTCCGGCGAACTGTTCGTCGATAGATATTAAGTTTGTAAATTCTTTATGCTGGGGAGATGATTAGCACCTGCCTCAGTCAGCGAGAGTCCCCTCACAGAAGGAACTCCTATTTACTCTACCTGATCCTCACAAGGACTTTGTGAAACTGCTTTGAAAGCAATTGCTAAAGAAGCGCTGTATAAAAACTGATTGATTGATTGATTATGATTTTTAAGTTTTATAACTTTAGTATTTTACTTAGCACTTTTAACATTTTATTCTTTTGAATTTGTATTTTTTGCATATTTTAGTTCTATAGTGGGATGCTGTGCTGCCTTAGTGCTGATTCTCTGCTTATAGCGAGGACTGAATTTTGACTGAAGCAGATTTGATGCAAATTTATGAATGGTAAACATGAAAAAGTGTTCAAAAATTGATATTCATTTTAAAGTGTACAAGTTATAATAACCATCCTAATCACCAACATAGATGCCTGCTGCACTGCAAAAAATGAATTCTAAGCAAAGCTGAAAATGCTTAAAGTTAAACTTAAAATCTTGATTTTCTTTTTTTAGTAATAATTTTCTAATTTAAACCTTTTGGGTATAGATTACTTAGCTTATTTTGAGAAAATAAAACTTATATTTTCTTGAGGAGAAAAAAAATATTATGCTGGTCATTTATTTTCTTGAATTAAGAAACTATGTGAAACAAGTTGCCGATTTTGCCACTGATCTTAAAACAAGAATCTTAAAACAAGAATTTTTGACTCAACATATTCTTATATCAAGAATGTTATTGATATTTTATTTTAAGAAATCAATATTAAATCATGGGAAAACATGCATCTTGGAACAAGAAAAAAAATCGTAAATCTAGTTCTAGTTTAGATCAAGTAAAATATCTGACAATGAGGTAAGAACATTTTATTTTTTGAAATAAGACTCAAATGTTTGTGAAAAGAAAAGAAGAAAAAGGATCTACACCATGAATAAATCATCAATACCCCAAACCTTAATATCCCATCCAGTTGTGAACTAACTTTGATGGAAGAGATCTGTACTTCACAAAAGCACTCTTGAAACAAGAAAAAAACTTCATAGATCAAGCAAAAACAATCTGCTAATGGGGTAAGCAAATTTGACTTGGCAAGAATTCTTAAAATTAGCAAAAACTTTCCCGGGACCTGCCTGGCGCGTAGTAGTAACTACCGATGCTTCAAAGACCGAGTGGGGTGCTGTATGCCAGAAGCACAAAATCTCAGGGTTTTGGACCGAGAAACACGCTTCCTGGAGCATAAATCGCCTACAGCTATGTGCAGTGTTCCTGGCAGTAAAGCACTTCAGGAGAATGCTGCAGACATCACGTGTTGGTCAGGATGGAAAACACGGCGGCGGTGGCGTATATCAATCGAGAAGGAGGGATAAACTCACCCAGTTTCCGGCTCTCGCTCGCAGACTGCTCCTCTGGAGTCCATATCCCCGGCAGGTTGATTCAGACAGAGGATGCACTGTCTTGGTGGAAACCCCGGTCAGGAGAATGACGACTGCATCCCCTGGCATTCCAGCTGATCTGGGAATGCTTTTGTATAGCAGAGGTAGACCTGTTCAACACCCTAGAGAATGCTCAGTGCTGGCTGTTCTATGCTCTGTCCCAGGCTCCTCTCTGGGTAGATGCTGTGGTGCATTGCTGGCCCAGGAAGAAATGCCTATATGCATTCCCCCAGTGAGTGCAAGATCAGGGAGGACGAGGCAGAGGTCTTAGTGGTGGCACCTTATTTGCCCAACTGACCTTGGTTCATAGAACTCTGCTCCCTTGTGATAGTCCCTCCCTGGCCAGTTCCCCTGTGGTCGGATCTTCTGACCCAGGGTTGTAGGCACAAGCACCCACACCCAGAACTCTGGAATCTCCATGTATGGCACATCAAGCTGCAGGAGACCTCCAGTTAATGCCACGCTCTGTGGTCAAACACTGTGTCTTGCCAGAGCTCCTTCTACTAGGGCCTGTTATGCCGGCAAGTGGGGTCGGTTCATCGACTGGTGTCACTCTCGCAAAGTAGACCCGAGCAGCTGTCCTGTTGAACTCATGCTAACCTTTCTTCAAGAGACTCTGGATCGAGAACTGTCTCCATCCACCCTGAAGGTTTATATTGCTGTCATTTCTGCCTATCACCTTCCGGTTGAAGGCACCACGTTGGGACGACATGTGTTAACGGTCAGATTCCTCAGAAGGGCAAGAAGGGTTAGACCCTCTAGCCGTACTTAGTTCCCTCTTAGGATCTTTCCATTGTCCTTAGAGGACTTCAAGGTCCTCCATTCGAGCCGCTTGAATCAGTAGAGCTTAAGTTTCTGTCCATTAAGACAGCGCTCCTGGTCGCGTTAGCCTCGATAGAGAGATCTGTAGGCACTCTATGTCGACGAGATCTGCTTAAAATTCAGACCTGGTGGAAGGCTCTCTCCAAACAGAGGTTGGCCCACTGGCTAGTGGAGACCATCTCTACTGCATAAACAGCGTCCAATATCCCTTGCTCCCTGTAGTTGAGACCCACTTTATCAGGGGTGTCGCGACCTCCTGGGTGCTGGCAAGAGATACTCCACTGGCAGAGAACTGCAAGGTGGCGGGTTGGTCGACACCCAACACCTTAGCCAGGTGTTATATTTTGCCCCTGGAGATAACCTCCAGCTTTTTGGCTCCTCTCACCCCAACAGACACAGTAGAGTAAGCAATCCCTCTATGAGGGATTACTGTCTGAATCTTTTATGACCCCGGGGACTGGAAGGCCGAGCAGTTTCCCGAAAGGCTAACTCACGAAAACTATTGCTCTAGCTAGTCCCTAGCTATCTTCCCTCTAAAAGACCTTTCCTGGTGGTTCAAGGCAAATTTTCTATAGGTCATAGTGACCGACCTATGGAGAACTAATGGTTACTTTCATAACTCCTGTTCTCCAAATAGGGAACGGAGACTTATGTCCCCCAGCCACAACCGTAAGGTCGTGAGTAAGTCTGGTTGCCTAGGAGGTGAGTACAGCTCCAGCTTCACAACAGAAAGAGCAGCACGCTTACATCCGTTTTATGTGGGACAATGTGATCACGCGACCATCAGTGCACTCTCTGATTGGCATTTTGAAATAGTGTAAAGTGAGTAGGGCACTCCTAGCGGAACTTCCCACAGCCATCACCGACTTAAGTCTCCATTTCTCTATTCGGGGAACAGGGGTTGTGAAAGTAACCCTTATGTTTTTCCAGTTAAATTCTAAACTGCAAATTGAAGGACACTCAACCAGCTAATATTACCTACAATCCACTGACCTCGGATGGAAGGAATTTTCTCTTGAAGCCAAACAAACCAGCTCTCTCTGTAATACAGCTAATGTTTAACATTTAGCCCATTTTTATGTCATATCTATTTTTTCTCATATTTGGAACATTTTGCAATTAGCCTTTTAGATGTCTGAAGGACACAAACTCGCCTATTCCTCTCCATCTCAGTCGCCGTCAAAGAAGAAGCTTAAATCGGGAGGCCTAAACGACATGGATGACAACATGGCGATCTCTTTAAAAAGAATTGTGGACATTCTGAAATCGTAAGTAGGAACTACATTCTCCAAATTTGCCTCTCACATTATAACTATTCAAAATACGTGTTCTAAAGTTGAATATTTAACCAGGGAACAGAAATGGATGATCAAAGAAAACATGAAGTACCTGGAAACTCTAGAGCAACATGTGACAGTAGACCAGGGATAGGTTTATTGCAGTGTATTTTTCAGTGTATAGTATTTGTTCCATTTGTTTCTTAATATGATGGCTAAATTAATGGCTTAAATGGTCCTCATAAACATACACGTTTCTTAGAACTGCTTCGTCGTAGAAAAGTCAAAATTGCCCTGGTTCAAGAATCTCATTTGAGAGAACAAGATGTTCGTAGATGCAATAATAAATATTACGAATAATTATTATAGAAACATTACAAAGTAGTCTCTTATTCTCCTTGTGAACAAAACACTAAAGGTGTTTTAATTTTTGCCAGAAGGAAATTTCAATATGCTATATTAAATAAGAAAACTGATAATGTGGGTAGAATAACTATTTAGAATCTATAATTGACAACAAATAGATAGCCTTTTTGTCTGTTTATGCCCCTTGTACCCCTGATACCTCCTTTTTTGTGGAACTATCGAATAATCTCAGTGATTTATCAGGTTTTGAAATTATTTTGGGGGTAGACATGAATGCTGTTATCTCTTCTGAACTGGACAGCTCTACAGACAAGTGTTCTTACTCACAGAATATCTCCATCAATAATTTTAAACAATGTATATCCAACTTTTCTTTAGTAGATTCATGGCAGCTATCTAATCTCTCTCAATAAACATATACATTTTTCTCAGCCAGGCACAAATCTTATTCTAGAATTAACTACATTTTCATCTTTTTATTAGTTCTTTATACATCTCCTTATCCCAACAATATTATCTGAACTAAGAAAGGAGATAAGTAAACTTAAATTAAGCTTCTAAAAAACCTAATTACTCATAATGAACAAAAATACATAGAGCGAATAGATTTCCCCATTTATTATCTCCCTGAGCACAGTGACACATGACGTCCATATTTTACCTCTTTATCTCTTTTTGACCACAGTAGTATTTCTGCTAAGTTTCTCATGAATCACCATCCCCCCGAGCCCCTGGATGGCGCTTTAATACAAAGTTACTAAAAGATGAAAACTTTTGTAGTCAGTTTAAAATAAAATTGTGGGAATTTATTGAGATTAAAATAGACACAGTGTTTTACTTGCGTATACTGTGGGATGCGGTGAAAGGTTTCATAGCAAATATTGTAATATCATTTGAATTTTTCATCAAAAAAAATAACAATCAACGATCTAGAGACAATACTGCAAAATCTAGAATGAACTAATCAACTTAAACAACTAAGAATGAACTTAATTTGATGTATAGGCACCGAGCTGAATTCCTTATACAGATATCCAGGCAGAACTATAGGCCCAGCCATGCAGACCACAGCTGGTCGACTGGAGGGTCTTAAGACTAAACTTATACCCCATGATCAAACCGGCATCATAAAGACTCGCTCTGCAGCAGACAACTTGCGAAGGCTCCTGCACATAATTTCTGCTGCTGAGCAAACACAATCCTTATCAGCGATTCTCTCATTACATGTGATGAAAGCATTTGACCATGTAGAATAGGACTTTCTTTGGGCAGTATTAGATATTATTATCCCTATCTGGCTACACAATCAACTTGGTCAAAGTCATCCCTTCTTCCTCTTAATTTTAAAGTTGCATCAGAATCACTTTTAGGTTTCATACCAGTAGTCTTTCAAATACTTGGGTATCGATATTTATCAATCCCTTCAACCTATAGTCTCAAGCAATTTCAATAATAACTCAACCATGGTCCCCTCAGAATTGACTAATTGGTCCCTTCTTCCTACTTCTCTTTAAGCTAGAACATCCTGCCTCGTTTAAACTTCTCCTTTATGATCCCTTTACCCTCTCCTCCTGGCTACTGGAAAAAACTTAATTCTTTGATCTCTCTTTACATTTGGAATGGCAAACACTCACAAATAAAGTTTTATTTCCAAATTTTGAGCTATATGCTGACTCCTTTAGCCTCCATGCGACGTCTGTGTGGCTAAATTCCAATAGCTGTAAATCTTGTTGAGCTATTGAGGAAGCCCTTGTCTCTCCCCACAATTTGAAACACTTTATTTTTTACCGGACTTCCAGTGAAACAATGTCAAAAAGAATTTGGTCCTATTACATAACCCATATGTCACGAGCCTACTCGATGTCTCTCTCTCACCCGGTAGTTTTCCACTACACCCGAGTTTGATTGGTAGCCATGCCCCCTGGCTCTCACACTGATTACCACCACACCTGACGCTCATCCTAAAACACTCTTCTCCCTATTTAAGCACCTGGTTTCAGACAATCGGTGTCAGATCATCTGCGAACCTACAGCACGCTGAGGCAAGCTTTTTGTGAATCCTGGCTCTGTTTGATACCTACCTACCTACCTACCTACCTGTCTGTTTCTTTTTTCCCGCTGCTTTTTGTTTGTCTTCCGGACCTGAATACCCGTTGACGACTCGGACCGTCTCGACTACGCTCAACTCTCCTGCCCTGAGAAACTGAACCACTGCCTGTATACCACTACGCTCTGATCGCCAGCCCCGGCCACCCGACCTGCCACCAGCTCCTGACTACACTCTGCTCTCCTGCCCCAGTTCATCGATCAGCTACCCGATCAAGACCCCAAGGGCTTCGTCTCCCGGCAGCACCACGAGCCGCAGCCCGCTGGGCATTGAAGTCTGCTCCATTTCCCTTGTACCCAATCACTTAATAAAGAATCTCTGTTTAAACGTGATGCTCTTGGGTCCTCGTCTGTCTTGTGCCTGACACCATATTATTTCTACCTGGAGGTACACAGCCAGAACAATTGATCCTAATTTAAAAATTCATTGTCATTCTCCTCTGTTTCTAAATAATAGTTACTTATCAGGGAAAGCCCCCTTTACTTGCCCACAGTGGGAAAACTGTAATTTGGAAACTTGTGGATATATTTATGATGAGGTCTGGTGTCTTTTCAAGGTATTTCCAATTCTGGGAGACTATTGCGGAGGCTATATCATCATCAAAAAATACAAATCACCAGATGATCCACTGGAAGCGTTTATCTTACACCTATAAAACCTTCATGCATTTAACACCTTCACCAAATTGTAATTGTCTCCAAAACTTTTTTTTTCTGAACGATTATTCTGAATTGTGTTTAACCCAACAAATGAGGAGTCATTTGTGTCGATGTGTAGTTTCCTATTGTTTCATCATGCTGAATGAAAATGGCACCAATAAAAACAATTGTTCACGAAAAAAGAAACACAAATAAATAGTAATAGTAAAATAGAGTGTTATTTTTTTATTTGACTATTTTTAAATGAAGGAATGGTAAAGAAGGAGTTTAATTCTCGACACGTGCGCAATGACATGTATCGACTACTGTCACATGACCTTTTAGTGCGTCCCATATTGTGCATGCTCTCATCCTACACACTAAAAAGTTTGTACACTTTCTTCTGAAAATGAGTTTGATCTACTTTAAGAGTGGAGTATAATTGTTTAGATTGAGACGCAGCACAAGTGTTCTTGAGCGAGTTCTCTGGACTGGGGAGGTTCACAGCCCTTGATTTCTTAATGGACTCCCCAAATCCAAGGGTATGACAGTGGTCTTAACTGTAGTTGATAGATTTTCAAAAGTCGCCCAGTTTATTCCATTACCCAAACTGCCCTCTGCTTGAGAGACCGTTATTGTGGTATTCAATAACATGTTTAAAATCCATGGCACTTCCAGAGATGTTGTGTCTGACTGGGGAACCCAATTTACGTCGCAATTTTGGAGAACGTTTTGTAAGGTAAGTGGGGTTGAATATGGAAGAGTATGCACATAAATTCTTACCTTTATCTGTGACAGGCTCCTCTCTATTTTTTTGTTATTTAGGGTACCAACCACCTCTCTTTTAGGATCAGGAGAGGGAAAGTAATGTACCTTCTGTACAGGCTTTCGCTGATCAGGCTAGAGTCACTTGGAGACTGGTTAAAGCACCTTCCTTTTAAACTGCAAGCTAACTCCTCGATTTATTGAACCCTTTCCCATTTGCAAGATATTAGTCTGACAGCTGTTAAACTCCATCTACCCAACTTCTTAAGACGGATACACCCTGTTTTTCATGTTTCATTTATTAAGCCAGGGAAAAAAAAGAATATGAACTTAGGTTGAGAATACATTTAGCTTTTAACCCTTTTACACTGGAGCTGTTGCTGGCAACAGAATAGTCACTTCAAACCAACGTAGCTCTGGTTATTTTCGCAGTATCAAAAAAACTCAACAGATATATTTATTACAGTAATGACAACATTTCTTGTGTTCCAGGGGCGGGAAGTTTGTGGACTGTAGGAGAGCAGTGACAGATGAGTGATTGATTATGTGTGAATGACTTTAGCAATACTTTAGCTGTGTTTTAGAGACAATTTCATTTTAAATATTCTATTTTTATTGTATTTAATTGTCAGGATCTTCCCAGATTCTTGTTTGTAGATCCATGTCGCCAGGGGGCAGATCACTGACAGTCCTTCCCTCAGTTTTGGTTTTCCTGGTCTTCAGTTCTCTGTTTGTTTTGCCTCCTCCAGCCACATGGCTCGGGTCATGTGACCGGCGGTGGCCATCATTGATTTCTCTTGTTTATGTTCTGCACATTTTTCAGAAGACCCCTCATGACGATGACAAGATCAGATTCCGCGGCGTCGCCCGGATCGGCGTCACCGGGGCCCCACCCTGGAGCCAGGCCTGGGGTTGGGGCTCGCAGGCGAGCGTCTGGTGGCCGGGTCTTTTCCCATGGGACTCGGCCGGGCCCAGCCCGAAAAGGCCACGTGGGATCGCCCTCCAGTGGACCCACCACCCGCAGGAGGGACCGTAAGGGGCCGGTGCTTTGCGATCTGGGCGGCAGCCGAAGGTGGGGACCTCGGCGGCCCAATCCATTGACACAGAAGCTAGCTCTGGGGACATGGAATGTCACCTCGCTGGAGCGTTACCGGCTAGAGATTGTCGGGCTCACCTCCACGCACAGCCGGGGCTCTGGAACCCAGCTCCTCGAGAGGGGCTGGTCTCTTCACTACTCTGGCATCCCCCGCGGTGAGAGGCAGCATGCTGGTGTGGGTCTACTCATAGCCCCCCAGCTCAGCCGCCATGTGTTGGAGTTCTCCCCAGTGAGCGAGAGGGTCGCTTCCCTCCGCCTTCGGGTTGGGGGCAGGTCTCTCACTGTGGTTACGGTCTACGGGCCGAACAGCAGTGCAGAGTACCCGGCCTTCTTGGAGTCCCTGGGAGGGGTGCTGGAAAGTGCTCCAACTGGGGATCCCATCGTTCTCCTGGGGGACTTCAATGCGCACGTGGGGGATGACAGCGTCACCTGGAGGGGCGTGATTGGGAGGAATGGCCTCCCTGACCTGAACCTGAGTGGTGTCCTGTTATTGGACTTCTGTGCCCATCACGGTTTGTCCATAACGAACACCATGTTCAAGCACAAGGGTGTCCACCGGTGCACGTGGCACCAGGACACCTTAGGCCGAAGGTCAATGATTGACTTCGTTGTCGTATCATCTGACCTTCGATCATGTGTTTTGGACACTCGGGTGAAGAGAGGGGCTGAGCTATCAACCGATCACTACCTGGTGGTGAGTTGGATCCGCTGGCTGGGGAGGAGGCCGGAAAGACCTGGCCGACCCAAACGTATGTTGAGGGTCTGTTGGGAACGTCTGGCCGAGCCCCCTGTCAGAGTGAGCTTTAACTCCCACCTCCGGGAGAGCTTCAACCAGATACCGGGGGAGGCTGGAGACATGGAGTCCGAGTGGACCATGTTTTCCACCTCTATTGTCACTGCCGCGGTACGAAGCTGTGGCCGTAAGGTCTCTGGTGCCTGTCGTGGTGGCAATCCCAGAACTTGGTGGTGGACACCGGAAGTAAGGGATGCCATCAAGCTGAAAAAGGAGTCCTATCAGGTCTGGTTGGCTTGTGGGACTTCGGACACAGCTGACCGGTACCGGAAGGCCAAGCGCGCAGCAGCCAATGCTGTGTTAGAGGCAAAAACTCGGACCTGGGAGGAGTTCGGGGAGGCCATGGAGGAAGACTATCGGTCGTCCTCAAAGAAATTCTGGCAAACTGTCCGGCGCCTCAGGAGGGGGAAGCAGTGCCCCACCAACACTTTACAGTGGAGGTGGAGAGCTGTTGACCTCGACCAGGGAGGTGGTCGGGCGGTGGAAGGAATACTTTGAGGGTCTCCTCAATCCCACTGTCACGTCCTCTGTTGAGGAGGCAGAGGCTGGGGTACTTGGGGTGGACTCGTCTATCACCCAAGCCGAAGTTACTGAGGTGGTTGGTAAGCTCCTCAGTGGCAAGGCACCGGGGGTGGATGAGATCCGCCATAAATACCTCAGGTGCCTAGATGCTGTGGGACTGTCCTGGCTGACACGTCTCTGCAGCATCACGTGGCGGTCAGGGACAGTACCTCTGGAATGGCAGACCGGAGTGGTGGTCCCGCTTTTCAAGAAAGGGGACCGGAGAATGTGTTCCAACTACCGGGGGATCACACTCCTCAGCCTCCCGGGGAAAGTCTATGCCAGGGTACTGGAGAGGAGAGTTCGGCCAGTAGTCGAACCTCGGATGCAGGAGGAACAATGCGGGTTTCGACCTGGTCGTGGAACACTGGACCAGCTCTATACCCTCTGCAGGGTCCTCGAGGGGTCATGGGAGTTTGCCCAACCGGTCCACATGTGTTTTGTGGATTTGGAGAAGGCGTTCGACCGTGTCCCTCGTGGGGTCCTGTGGGAGGTGCTCTGGGAGTATGGGGTCCGGGGCTCCCTGCTAAGGGCTGTCCGGTCCCTGTACAACCAGAGCAGGAGCTTGGTACGCATTGCCGGCACAAAGTCAGACCTGTTCCCAGTGCGCATTGGCCTCCGGCAGGGCTGCCCTTTATCACCGGTTCTGTTCATAGTTTTTATGGACAGAATCTCCAGGCGCAGCCGGGGGCCTGAGGGGGTCCGGTTCGGGGACCTCAGGATTTCATCTCTGCTGTTTGCGGATGATGTTGTCCTGTTGGCTTCTTCGGGCCTTGACCTCCAGCGTGCGGTAGGGCGGTTTGCAGCCGAGTGTGAAGCGGCTGGGATGAGGATCAGCACCTCCAAGTCTGAGGCCATGGTTCTCGACCGGAAAAAGGTGGCCTGCCCTCTCCAGGTCAGTGGAGTGCTCCTGCCTCAGGTGGAGGAGTTCAAGTATCTCGGGGTCCTATTCACGAGTGAGGGGAGGATGGAGCGCGAGATCGACAGGCGGATCGGTGCAGCATCTGCAGTGATGCGGTCGCTGTATCGATCTGTTGTGGTGAAAAGGGAGCTGAGCCGAGAGGTGAAGCTCTCGATTTACCGGTCGATCTACGTCCCTACTCTCACCTATGGTCATGAGCTCTGGGTCATGACCGAAAGGACAAGATCCCGGATACAAGCGGCCGAAATGAGCTTCCTCCGCCGGGTGGCTGGGCGCTCCCTTAGAGATAGGGTGAGAAGCTCCGTGTTCCTCACAGCTCCTCACAGTGTTCTCCAGCTTCTTGGCTCTTCTCGCCCAACAGGCATAGTAGATTAAGTGAATGAGTGCCCATTATGAGGGACTATTTATTGCATCTCTTAATGACCCTAGCATGGGAGGGCCGAGCAGTTCCCCAAATGGCAAACTCTTGAAAACTATTGTTCTAGCTAGTTTCATCTATGCTATCTTCCCTGTAACAACCCTTTGGTTCAAGGCACATTTTCCATCAGCCCCTCACTGAAACTGTATGTGCATTAATTACTGGAAGTTCTTAGTCCAGCCTTTGAGGTGGTGAGTATGGCTTCCATGCCGTACAGCTCAGGGATTGATGCTCCCTCCTCTGGTTCGAGTCTGTATGAGAGGTATTTATTCGACCGACTGACCATTAAAAATGAAGTCTATCAATTGAGGCCAATGCAGAGGAGGATCTGCTCGGTGTCAGACTATTGACAGTCAGTACCTGGCTTCCCTGGCCCATCAGCTAATGCAGAAGAACCTAGGGTGTGACATTTTGTAGGGTATTCCCATAGTCATCACAGACATAAGTCGTAGTGACTGACTGATGGGGAACGTAATGATTACTTTCATAACCCCTGTTCCTCGAAAAGGGAATGGAGACAGTTCAGGCGCAGACATGTTTCCCTAAAGCTGTAAAAAAGCGCTGGGTGCAGCCAACCCTTCCCTCACCGGGGGAAAAAGCACATGAAGGTGTTGTCCTTGAGGAGGAATTCAGAGCTTCTCGCTATTTTGTTCTCAGGGGGAAGATGTTTTGTCTCCAACAGTAGCCTTGGCCAAAGCCATCCAAGTCATCCAAGTAAAGTGTGGGGAGCCGAAAAGAATTGCTGCTTGTTTATGGGATAACATCTGCAAATTTAACAGATATTTTTTTTGTCCATCACCAGTCTCTCTTCTTGCCTAAAAATGCTACACACAGCTGTTAATGTCACTCCATGGTGTAATCCATTTTGCGGTTACTCACAGTTGGAGTTCTAACAGCTATGCTTACTGCTGTTTCGATCCAGCCGGTCAGCTTGGTTGAATTCTTCACTGACCGCTTTTAAAAACCAGCGATACCACAGGGCTCCCCATAATCCCATCAGCAGAAACCCTGTGTTCAGAAAAACAAATAAGTAGATATCTTCAAAGTCCTTCAGGAACAGAGCGGCCAGGCACACAACGCACCCCTTCTCCTATCCTTCCATCGTGTAGCCAGTAGCAAATGTTCCTGCAGGGCAGGTGGGTTCCCCAGAACCAGAGCTTCTCATTGAGAAGATGGTGCAAATTGCATTTATAGACCAGCTGATCAAATCCATAGTTCCATGTTTAGGGTTTAGAGATCAGGGCAAGGAGAGCCTCAGACAGCACTAGCAGAGGGAGTCAGCAGGAGAGATGGGGAAGGGAGAGAGAGATAGATGCGACAGCCTTCTTCAAAAGTAAAACGAGAAGGTATATTTTGTGCACTTTTAAAAAATGATCACGGCTGGAAGACATTTGAAACAGACAGGCTCATGACCCTTTGAGGGGCTGGAGTTACCAGCTCAGGAAGAGATCTTAAAAAGCTCTCCTGATGTAATAAAACCCTGTCTCAGAGCTCATAACTCCTCTTCGCTGGCTGTAAGAAAATTACAATTATTTAAAAATCAAAGCATTCGAGGTCTGAAACCTTCAGTGTTGCTTCAGCTCTTATATGTGAAAATATCAGAATGGAGTGAAAAATGAGACCAGCTTCTCTGACGATAGTGCTCGCTGATTTGATGTTGTTTGATGATTTAATATTTGCTTGCTGGGAGCCATTTCTCTGACGTGTGCAAGTTCACTTACACAAACAGCAGGTTCTTCTGGCTTGTTGAAGGTGTGATAAAATGCAGTTATTTGTATGAAAAAGCCAAACTGTGATTCATACGTACTCATTGAACCAGGGAGGTTGAAGCGAACAGTTTAATATAGGCAATCCTAGTTCTCACCGCTTGTCAAAGTCAGTAATAAAGGGGGTGGGACTTATAGCTATAGGTTAAAAAACATGTAGAAAACAACACTAGACTAAAGTTAGTTTATAGTCACTCACTGTCAGTGGAGTCACTGCTGCTGGAGTATTTTCTCCTCTTCATCTCAGATTCCATCTATTTGCCAAGATAAAAATAAAAAGAGGAGAGGAGAGGAAACACTTAAAAAAAAACATTGTGTCTTGGTTAAATACAGAAACTTCATCTCGCATTTCTTAAACCGAAACTAACATGTTTTCCATTGAAAGAATCTTAATCATTGTTTTTTTTAGAACAGAGCAAGATCTAATTTGAATGTAATTAGATCTGAACAATTAATCACATTAACAATTAAATCGCAATATAAATTAAAATGTCACATAGCAGAAACTGCAGTTACAGTCATGTGGGAGTTTAACGGGCAGAAAAGATTTTTACTTTTTATTTTAGCTGAAGTCTGTCTGGCAACATTAATCAGTACTATAAAAATGCAATCCACAGGTTTAATTTTTAAATAACAAAAATTCGACATTTGATATTACATTAGATTTTTTACAAATATTTATTGAATCTACACTTTCTTTGATTTGGTACTGACTTTTATTTTAATGTTTACATCCAGTTTTTGTGCGTACAAGGCTGCCAATCCAGAATGCCGTATTTATGAGGTAATAACCAACTTTTCCAAAGTGAGATGCCATTTAAACTTTGAACAGGAGCTTTACTGACAGTGTTGTTAAATATTAGATCAGATTTTAATGAATGAGATTTAATCTTTCTAGTAAACCATGTTGAGAAAATAATTGATGTATCCTTAATCTTTATATCAGAGTTATTCAATAAAAACATGTGTGAGGTGAAAAGTTATTAGAGTAGAATAATTTCCAAAAATAGTAGAATTAAACTAAAATACATTTGATTTTATTGACTAAACAACATAAAATACTCATTACATACAGAAAACATATACATATAGCCAGAATCACTGATTTATTCCCAATCACATAAAAGAATGAATATGTTTATAATAAGTGTTTCTTTTTCCCCCTCAATGTTTACTATTTGTACAAACAAACTTCAAAGAGAGAAATATCCACTTTGTGTTCTAATGTTTAGTTAACATAAACCTCCAACTCCTTCCAAAAACATTTGTATAAATACAATGAAAAAATTCACAATTAGTTGAAATATTCCATTTAAATATTTCGAAAACATTTTAACTGGATGAATTCTATGCAGTGTTTTAAAGGAAACATGTTTAATTTTATCAGTTAATCCACATGCTTTGATCCATCACAGCTCCCCAATGACAGCCAAAAAGATCCTGCTGCAGGTATAGAAATAGCACCTCTTGAAATCTTCTTGCTACAGCTCAGTTTTAGAATATCAATACTATCAATAAAGATTTTATAACAGTTGGTTTGGTCTGAGGAACTTTAGCTGAATCATTAAGTAAAAACCAGATCTTTGAGATTACATTTTACAATTATTATAGCTAGTTCTCTTGGTTTACATTATTGTAAGATATCTGTGTATCTTAACATGTTTCCTTGCGCATTAATTAACTGTCTTACTAAAAAGATACCCTCATTTAACCATTTTTTATATAGATTTTAAATATAGATTGTCTTTATTGTACCATATGGAGTTATGGGATGAAAAGTTATGTTTGTTACATTATTGTCAAGTTAAAACGATATCCTCAAAAAGCTTTTGGGAGTGACGTCACGTGATCATGTAAGAGGGGGCGTGGCCTGCACTCCGCAGGACTTGTTTACTAAATGCGTAGGCCAGCAATTCGGATTCAGAAGTTCACCAACACGCAGAGCGAGACGCATCTGAGGTGCTCTCCAAAAGGGCGACTGCGTTTTAGCTTAGCTAGTCCGCGGAAAATCCGCAGCAATAAAGAGTTGATCTTTATTGATGATTTTAAGAAGTCTGCGCGGTTTGAGACGAGAGCTTAATTTCCTCACTAAAACCACCAAACCGTGCGCTTTACTAGCTTACTAACCTTAACTTGCGTTGCCCTGATGTGTGCTGCTCGGGTCTCAGGGTTTACCTTGCTCGCGGCTCGAAAGTGATCGGGATGGATGAGCGCGACTTCATCCGAATAAAAGTTCCGATCCTCCCACTGACGACTCTCAAGAATTCATGCTTGACGTCCGCTCCCATTTCTTAACGGCGTTCGCCATTGACTAAACTCGCGTTTATCATTCAGTGTGGCTAAATGCGCTTTAATAAGATATTACTGTGGGTCAAGTGAGGTGCTGGGCATCCCTCTTCACTGCTGCGTTACACCAGGGCTGACTCTGCAACACTCTTCGAACTCTTTTGGCGCCATATTAATGACGTACCAAAAAATCTCCGTTATTAGGCTCCGCGGAAATGCGCACGCTCGTTGAGGGGCGGCTACAGCTTGTGGAGGAAATGCGTTAGAAATGGCGCTTGGTTTACCTATCAAGTTTGGGATTGTCCATCAAGAAGCGGCTGTGTTCATGTGAGTCAGCGGCTGCCCTCTTCGACTCATTGAATGGGCGGTTCGCCAAAATCCACCGGTCCGGATGCTCTCCGGTGAGTCCTCTGGGGGGAGCAGTGAACACGCCGCGGAGAGGAAGATGTGTTCACCGCAAACTCTCATCTCAACTAAACTTGGCTTCAGGTGCACTCGGCTCTACAATTTTATGTAAAATTTGTGTTTTTTCTAAAAGCCCACATTTAGGCCTTAAAGTCTTTAATTTATGGTTTTAGGTCTTACGTTTTTCGCAGCTCTTATTTTTTGTGATGTCATATAAAGTTGATCTGATAAGTGTTTTTGTTGTAGCTTGTTGTGGTGGTTAGGGTTGCCAGAGTTTGAGAAAAGGCTCGTATACACTCAAAATCATGAAAGTGATGGTTAGGGTTGCCAGAGTTTGAGAAAAGGCTCGTATACACTCAAAATCATAACAGTGATGGTTAGGGTTGCCACAGTTTGAGAAAAGGCTTGTATGCACTCAAAATCATAAAAGTGATGGTTAGGGTTGCCAGAGTTTGAGTAAAGGCTTGTATGTGCTCAAAATCATTAAAGTGATGGTTAGGGTTGCCAGAGTTTGAGAAAAGGCTTGTATACACTCAAAATCTCAAAAAGTGATGGTTAGGGTTGCCAGAGTTTGAGAAAAGGCTTGTATGCACTCAAAATCTCAAAAAGTGATGGTTAGGGTTGCCAGAGTTTGAGAAAAGGCTCATATACACTCAAAATCTCAAAAAGTGATGGTTAGGGTTGCCAGAGTTTGAGAAAAGGCTCATATACACTCAAAATCTCAAAAAGTGATGGTTAGGGTTGCCAGAGTTTGAGAAAAGGCTCGTATACACTCAAAATCATAAAAGTGATGGTTAGGGTTGCCAGAGTTTGAGAAAAGGCTCGTATACACTCAAAATCATAAAAGTGATGGTTAGGGTTTCCAGAGTTTGAGAAAAGGCTCATATAAACTCAAAATCATAAAAGTGATGGTTAGGGTTGCCAGAGTTTGAGAAAAAGCTTGTATGCGCTCAAAATCATAAAAGTGATTGTTAGGGTTGCCAGAGTTTGAGAAAAGGCTCATATACACTCAAAATCATGAAAGTGATGGTTAGGGTTGCCACAGTTTGAGAAAAGGCTTGTATGCACTCAAAATCATAAAAGTGATGGTTAGGGTTGCCAGAGTTTGAGTAAAGGCTTGTATGCGCTCAAAATCATTAAAGTGATGGTTAGGGTTGCCAGAGTTTGAGAAAAGGCTTGTATGCACTCAAAATCATGAAAGTGATGGTTAGGGTTGCCAGAGTTTGAGAAAAGAGTCGTATACACTCAAAGTTGTAAAAGTGATGGTTAGGGTTGCCAGAGTTTGAGAAAAGGCTTGTATACACTCAAAATCTCAAAAAGAGAGGTTAGGGTTGCCAGAGTTTGAGAAAAGGCTCGTATACACTCAAAATCTCAAAAAGTGATGGTTAGGGTTGCCAGAGTTTGAGAAAAGGCTCGTATACACTCAAAATCTCAAAAAGTGATGGTTAGGGTTGCCAGAGTTTGAGAAAAGGCTCGTATACACTCAAAATCTCAAAAAGTGATGGTTAGGGTTGCCAGAGTTTGAGAAAAGGCTCGTATACACTCAAAATCATAAAAGTGATGGTTAGGGTTTCCAGAGTTTGAGAAAAGGCTCATATAAACTCAAAATCATAAAAGTGATGGTTAGGGTTGCCACAGTTTGAGAAAATGCTTGTATGCGCTCAAAATCATAACAGTGATGGTTAGGGTTGCCAGAGTTTGAGAAAAAGCTTGTATGCGCTCAAAATCATAAAAGTGATGGTTAGGGTTGCCAGAGTTTGAGAAAAGGCTCATATACACTCAAAATCATGAAAGTGATGGTTAGGGTTGCCAGAGTTTGAGAAAAGGCTCGTATGCACTCAAAATCATAAAATTGATGGTTAGGGTTGCCAGAGTTTGAGAAAAGGCTCATATACACTCAAAATCCCAAAAAGTGATGGTTAGGGTTGCCAGAGTTTGAGAAAAGGCTCGTATACACTCAAAATCTCAAAAAGTGATGGTTAGGGTTGCCAGAGTTTGAGAAAAGGCTCGTATACACTCAAAATCATAAAAGTGATGGTTAGGGTTGCCAGAGTTTGAGAAAAGGCTCGTATGCACTCAAAATCATAAAATTGATGGTTAGGGTTGCCAGAGTTTGAGAAAAAGCTTGTATGCGCTCAAAATCATAAAAGTGATGGTTAGGGTTGCCAGAGTTTGAGAAAAGGCTTGTATGCACTCAAAATCATAAAATTAATGGTTAGGGTTGCCAGAGTTTGAGAAAAGGCTCGTATACACTCAAAATCATGAAAGGGATGGTTAGGGTTGCCAGAGTTTGAGAAAAGGCTCGTATACACTCAAAATCATAAAATTGATGGTTAGGGTTGCCAGAGTTTGAGAAAAGGCTTGTATACACTCAAAATTGTAAAAGTGATGGTTAGGGTTTCCAGAGTTTGAGAAAAGGCTCATATAAACTCAAAATCATAAAAGTGATGGTTAGGGTTGCCAGAGTTTGAGAATAGGCTTGTATGCACTCAAAATCATGAAAGTGATGGTTAGGGTTGCCCGTTTGAAAGTTTTCTTTTGATGTGGATGCTATCCCCTCTGCATTGTAAAATCTGATGTATCGTTACTAGAGAAATGTTATTATGTTTGCTTGATTTTACTCAAATGTTGCGTTTACTTAAAATAGTTAAGTATTTGTAAAATGTTTGAATAAATATTTGAGATTACTAATAAAACGTAAGTAAAATCACTTAAAATTTATACTACATGTTCTTAAATAATTCAATTTACATGTAAATAATAATTAAACTTACTTGCATTTTCCTCCTTTGTTTACTCCTAAGGCAATTCACTTCCTAAGTTTTTTAATTTACTAGGTGTTTTTCTGAAAGACTCCTCTTCCTCCCTTGTTTCTTCAGATTTTAACCTTGTTAATATTTATGTTGACAAATTGTGCCGCACAGCTCGCTCTTCCTCAAAATAACAAGATTATAATTATTTTTTCAGCAGCGTAACGCTTCACGAGTGCTATCCTACTGGAATGGTTTTGTTATTATTATTTCTCGGAACAAACCCAAAGAAGTCACCTTTAATATGTTTTATAATTACTAGCTTGCGAAATGTTAAATTCTCAAGGCTTGAAGAGGACTAAATGTTCCTTCTGTGGTGAAGATTCTGAAACTGTTCATCATCTCTTGCTCTGCTCCCTTTTGTTCTGACATTCTTGTCTTTAGTACATTCATTTTGTTTTTCACAAAAGATTTAATGTTACTTTTACAAAATTCATGAGTACATTAAAGAAGACGGTGATATTTATTTGTTCATTAATTAATTTTATTTTCATGCCGGTGTTCCATCAGTTTCGTCTACCCGTTGTGTTTTACTGCCGGTGTCGCAGCCGATTTTACGCCCCAATGGAATGTACGTTCCCCAGTAACTGCGCATGTGCAAGGAAGCTCAGCTGGAGCGACGGAGAGCCAAACAGAACACATTTGCTTTTGGTTAATTCAAATGTTGACATTGAGCTGCAATAAAGTACTTAAAAGAAACTTGTTTGTTATTGTTATTCGTTTTCACAGCTGTGTTGGTCTTAAACTTTTGCATGTCTTAACATTTTATCTTGTGTTAGTTTATAGTTTAATAGAGAAACATTAAAAACGGACCAAGAAAACATTATAAAGGGGGAACATAAAAAATATGTTTCTCCACAAATGCGCAATCCAATGCACACAATAATACTAATCTTATATAAAGTTTGAGTGGCATTAATGCTAAACCTTAAACGTTGGAACAAACACATAACTTATGCGATAAGTGTGATAAAATAAGTAAGGCTAACATAAAATATGCCATATATTACAAAGAAACCAATACTTACAAACCTGCTCTAAAACACTTTAACTCATTTTGATTATTTTAAAATCAGCATTTAAACAAATGAACATTTAAAATTTTTCGACCAAAAAAGTTTTCGACTATTTATCTCTTTTAACTTTTATTTTCATGAGCTGCATGTCAAAACCATACTCTTTAATCAATAAATTGACATTTCATAGCATGGAAGAAAGAGTTAAATTCCTTTACGAACTCTTGTTTCTTGAAATGTACCCGCCTGGGTACACAAAGCACAATAAACAATCCTTACGACGATATAAATAGATACATCTCACGGGCTATTTTCATTATAATATCTCTTAATGAGTGCTTGATTAGTCTCACTGTCTATTTTTTATTGAAATCACACAAAATGCATTTTTAAACAGGACCGTGAAATCGCGCTTTTTTGTCCGCCTGCTAAATCAAAACATCCCAGTTTAACCAAAATGACTAAAAGTCCAAAATAATTTATCGTCATACGTCGATATATGCAGCAGAGCGCGGAAGCAAATCTCGATGGGGTAGGAAAAACCAACAGACTAGTCTATCATTTTTGTTTCGGCAAAATCCGATAAACACCGGCAAAATGTCATGTTCTCGAGTGTAAATTCCCATTCCAATATCACACAAAGCAAACATTTTAATTATTTTTTTTAAAACACACCAATGGCATCACACCGTAGTCCAGCAGATGGCAGTAATGCGGGAGAAATGCAAGCTGCCGCTAAACAACACAAGAATAAGAAAAAAAGTGGCAGTGCCGAGAATAAAATGGAGAGTGCTGACGCCGTGGCGGAGATCGTTGGGCAGAACCGGTGTTACACCAAGGTCGTGGATTCGTACCGTGGACTGTCAGAGAGCGACAAACACTGGGAGCACCGACGCGAGTTTCTGCTGCGGAACCTCGCACGTTTCCCGGAAGCGGAGGAGCGGGATCGGCTTCTCGCGCTCTCCATGGTCTGGAGCAATCAAGTGTTCATGGGCTGCAGGTAGAACGCAACAACAAAAGCTTGCTTTATAACATTCTCTACAAGTAAGCAATTATACGAAACTACAAGATGCATTCAATGCAAAGCCAAAATAAGTACTTAAAAAAACCACAAAAAAAATGCATCGAACATTTCACCACTTGTACAACAAAGCAAGAGGCTAGTTATCTTGAGAACAGACCAAATTATCCGATATAAAAAAATTCTCTCTCAAAATCTCACTCGATAAAGGACGTCAACAGTAATGCCATGAGAGTGAAAGTCGTTTCGCAGATGAGTGTTCTGGAGCAGAATGGCAGCCTCATCACCTAATCCGGTGTCGCATCCGAATTTGCGCCCCTTTGTGATGTACTTTCCCCAGTAACTGTATTTTTAATTCACTCTGAAATAAGTCATCAGGGTAACATCACTGCTAAGCAGCTGACCCTTTCTTCCTTACAAGTAGACCTCAAACTACGCATCGCTTCAGAAAACTGATGTGAAGAGGCATTTTAACATTTTAATTAGCACAAAAGTTGGAACAAACACATAACTTGTGCGATAAGTATAGCTAACATAAAATATGTGTTATATTACAAAGTAAACCATTACTTAGAAACCGGCTCTAAAACACTTGAAAGCCACTAAAATTAACATTTAAACCAATTATTATTTAAAATGCAAGTAAAGAAATAAATAACTTTATATTTGAATATAGACATTTTTATTAGTAGTGTCTGTTTATAAACCAAGGTGAATAGAAAATAAAATACACTTTTTAAAATACGTGTTTTTAATAACACCTTTTTGAACATTCTGACTCTCCATACATACAGCTGTGATTTGGTCGGATTCTAAGTGATTCACAAACTGAAAGTTCGTACGGTAGCTTAGCAGCTCCACACGATCTCTGTTGTTGTTGTTTAAAGGGAACGGAAATTCCGGAGGGGCACAAAATCAGATGCGACACTGGATGGATTCAAGGACATCTCATGATATAAGGGATATAATGGGTACCATTGCTGTCCCTGAGACTTTATGTAAAAATTTGCACGACAATTACTTCCTAAAAATTGTTGCAAAACTAACCATTTTTTACTACTGATGTGTAAATGCAAGTTTAAAGATTGCTTTACATACATTCTTTTTTACAAATATATCTTTACTTTCTCAGAAAAATAAAAAATTTTATTCAAGTCCCCAGGATATTAACATACAAAGATGTCAGTTGCTTGTGCACAGCAACACAAATTCTAAACTGTAAGTAAAAGTAAAGTATGCTATTCTGGTTTAGTAAATATCAGGGAGCTTCCATGGCCACTAGAAGCACAAAATTTCAGTGGCACAATCCTGAAGTTGGCAAATGGCGCGTGCTGAAATATGATGGTGATTCGTACCCTGGTGTCATCACAGACATAAGCGAAATACATGTTGAGGTGTGCTGCTTGCAAAAGGTTGGAGTCAACAGGTTTTTTTTTTGCCCAGCTCATGATGACATTCTTTGGTACTTGTTTGAGGACATTGTCTGTTTCATCCCACCCCTGAAGCCAGTCACAGGTTGGCATATTGAAATTGATAAAAAATACTGGGCCAGACTAGAAAATGTTTTTTAGGAAAAGTTGGGGAATTTTTTTTAATTAATTAAATGTTTTTAATTATAAAACATAGTATTTTGTAGAGCAGATTTATAATATCACACGCACTGCTTACTTCCACCTCAGAAATATCAACCGTCTCCGTCCTTCGCTCACCCCTCACACAGCCACCATCCTTGTCAATAGCCTTGTCACCTCACATCTTGACTTCTGCAATTCCCTTCTGTATGGTCTACTCAAAATCTACTCATAAACTACAACGTTTACAAAACTCTGCTGCCCGGATCATCACCAAAACTCCCTCTACTCACCACATCTCCCCGGTCCTGCAGCAGCTTCACTGGCTCCCCGTTCAATATCGCATCCAGTATAAACTCCTACTCCTTACATTCAAGTCCATCCATAACCAGGCACCTACTTATCTCACTGAACTTCTTCATGTCACCACACACACCCGCTCACTGAGGTCTTCCTCTTCAGTCCACCTCACAGTTCCTCCTGCTGGTCTCAGGGCCTTCAGCTGCTCTGCTCCTCATCTTTGGAACTCACTCCTCCCTGACATTCAAAACCTTGACACTTTATCAATTTTTAAATCCAGACTTAAGACTCATCTCCTCAAGATAGCATACTCCACTTAATCTTGTTTTTGTTTTATTTATATTATATTGTCTTTTATCCTTGTCTTGTTCATATATTGCCTGGTTGACAATGTACAGTGCCCTTGAGTGTCGAGAAAGGCGCCTTGAAATAAAATGTATTATTATTAATAACAGTTCTTGTTTTCTTGTCTTTTTCATGTAAAATATGATACACAGAACTCAAACTGTGAAGATACCAGAAACACCTATCCATAGCATGCTGCAAGGAGCCTCTTTCCACCATTAACTCTCTCTCTGTTTTCTGCCATATTCTTTTTGTTATATCTTTACTTCTTTCTCACCCCCCCATAAAAAACAATCCCACACACTCCTATTGCCCCGTGTTCATTCCTGTTACCGCATTTTTTTGTTTTTGTTATTTGTTCCTGTTACTGATTCATTTATGTTGTGAAAATTAACAATAAATCACAGTTTCCTCTAATATGCTTTGTCCTTCATATATCTAGTTGTAAAATAAATGACAACATTTAAAAATATCATGTTTATGATGGAATTTTCATTTAAAAAGGAAAATGCCACTTTAATAGAAAAAAATACTTCTTGTATGCCTATATAGTCATTTAAAAAAAAATGCAATTGTAGGAATATGTAACTAAACATATACAAAAAATCAAACACATTCTTAAGGGAAAACAATGCAGTTAGTTGATATTATTTTAACCATGCTTTTAAAAAGCTTACAGGACTGAAAAAACGGCATCCATCTTTTGATTAAAAATCTTGTAAAAAAAATGGAATTAAGTTACCTAAGGTGGCCCAATACCAATTTTGAATATTTAAGTATTTATAATATTAGAATCTGTTTTGAAATAAAGTTTAAAAAAAGAAGCTTATTTTGAAGTTACAACAAAAAAGGCACCCATTTGGTGAAATGACTCAAGAGCTTAGAGTGTCTGGAAAAGCAGTTTAGATTAACCAACAATACGTTATGTATAAGACCAACTAGAATGGAAGCAGCTTTGCTCATTACACAAGATGTAACCCTAACCATAATATCGTGTTTAAACATGGCTTCTTGTTCACCTAGTGGCAAACGATGCATCTTCATCTCCTTAAAACCTTGTGTTCAATCATTTCAATGAAGACATCCTCTCCCTTAGCTTATGAGAATGACTTGGATCTAGGAGCCTGTTGTGGGAGGAACTGATCAAGGACCGGAGCATACGCCTGCACAAAGTTCGCCTGAGTTAAATTTTTTTTCAACTCTGTTGATCAGTCTGATTTACCGCGCCTCGTAACTCTCTATATTTGACCTATTTCAACTCAGTTAGTTTGCAAACCCAAGCTATATTGCCAGCTTACATTGAAACTAGATGTGAGATTAAACATTGAACAGTCTGTTTTCTTAGACTGATACACTTGTTACTTCAAGGAGGCTGGCTGGGGCGAATGGCAGATTTATGACCTTGGTCGTAGGCAGGAGGTAGGGGCCTGGGATTTCATTGGACTAGCCCACTGCCCTTTTAAGAAAATCAACCAACTGGCTGCTATTAATGTTCCAGATACCCAGACGATAATGTGTGTTTTTTTATTTAATTTGACAGTCCGGGCCAAAGATGTGCGTCAGCCCACCAGGCATTGCCCGGTATGAACCGATGACCAGTCCATGCCTGCTTGGAAGTAGTTTGGGGGAGGTTAAAGGGCTGTCTAGCTCAGTTATTACAGCATGGAACTCCAAATCTTAAGGTCGAACCCCATGTAATCTTTCTCTTAAATTTACAGCTGCTAGAGTTCTTGTATGAGCTGCTACTGGCAAGTTTCATGGATAATATTTCCAAATTCACCAAAAAGAGGACTAGTGTATCAGTTGATATAATATCTTATTGCAAAAAAATGTAAAAGGTTCTCATGAGCTGTTGGCATATTCATGTTTGATATCTGTTAGAAAACCTGTGTAGAATGACCTGGCGAGCTAAACCAGGGATCTGTTTTGGACAGACAGATCTGTGACTGTATCTCCGCATGTATGCAGGTACAGCCTGGCTCTTCATGAGAGAGTCACCTTGATGGCGGAGGGGATTGAGGTTTCTGACGCTCCTTTCTTCAAGACCAGAGATGAACTGGTCAAACAGCAGAAGGTCAGGCTTCTTTACATCAAACTTAATCAAGAATAAAACTCTGAGCAGTAATGCGGGGCAAAAAGAAAATGTCCTTTTCTTTGGGGTGTTGCATTTCTTAGCTGGTCAAGGAAAATGGCTTAAAACTCAGAACTTTTATTCTTTTGGCACTTAACATAAATATGGTATTTATGTTATTTCAGAATAAGAGATTTATGAGAGGTTACTTGTGAAAATAACAATAAAGAAAAATACTGTAATAACAACCCACACTAATCAAAGTCAGCACCACAGTAACCACTGCTGATTGTAAACATACCACTATTTTGATAATTGATTAGTTGGCTGATTTTTTTTAATTAATTAATCGGATAAAACTAAATGCATTTTTAATTCAATCAGGATATTGTTTGTGTATAGAAGTAAACTTAACAAAATGCAAAACTATAAATAGAGAAACCTGAAATGAAAAACAAAGTTTGTTCTGAATGAATAAAGAGCAAAACACCTGAACACAATTAATTTAGATTTGGTAGTTAACTTTGTTGTGGACTGTCCTGGCCAATCCATCTGTGCATCACAACCTTACCATCCAGTTGAAATCCTCTGTCTACAATCAGCCTTTCTCCTACAGTCAGAAATCTTGGAGTGATTTTGGATGAACAGCGATCCTTCAAAGACCACACCACCAAAACAACTCGAGCGTGTAGATTTGCACTGCACAACATTCGAAAGATCAGGCCCTTCTTAACTGAACATGCAACTCAACTCTTGGTTCAGTCCTCTCATGTCTGGACTACTGCATCACTCTCCTAGTAGTAGCAAACACGCTCAAACCTCTGCAGATGATCCAGAACTCTGCAGCTCGTCTTATCTTCAAGGAACCGAAGCAAGCTCATGGTGTACTCCCCTTTGCACTGGCTCCCCATCGCGGCTCATGTTAAATTCAAATCGTTGTTGCTGGCGTTCACAACTATCTCCAAATCGCCCCTGCATACCTCTGAAATCTCATACATTCCTACATGACGTCCAGAAGCCTGCGCTCAGAAAAGGAACAGCGACTTGTGGTTCCGTCCCATAAATGCAAAAGATCTCTCAGCAGAACCTTCTCTCTCACTCTCTCACTTCTTCTCTTCAGGGAACACCTACTATTAAAAATACTTTTCCTTTTTCCTTCTCTGTCTTTTTTTCCTTTATTTTCTTCCTGCTAGGGTTTATTGATGAAATGATAAAATTTCTATTATGAGCAAACAGAGATAGACCTCGACTGTGTAACAAGATGCATATTGTCTCTCCCCTACTTTATATCGCTTTGTACGATAGAGAGAGAGAGAGAGAGAGAGCACGAGAGAGAGAGAGAGAGAGAGCACGAGAGAGAGAGCACGAGAGAGAGAGAGAGAGAGAGCACGAGAGAGAGAGCACGAGAGAGAGAGAGCACGAGAGAGAGAGAACGAGAGAGAGCACGAGAGAGAGAGAGCAGAGAAGAGAGAGAGCAATAAAGAGAGGAACGAGAGAAAGAGAGAGAGAGAAATATAGAGATGAGAGAAAGAGAGAGAGATCGAGAGTTAGAGAGAGATATGAAGTATAGGAGTAGATATATGAGAGATAGATGAGAGAAGATAGAGAGATAGAGAGAGGAGACTAGATATGAGAGCACGAGATGAGATAACGAGAGAGAGCGGAAAGAGAGAGAGAGAGAACGAGAGAGAGAGAACACGAGAGAGAGAACTTTGCATCAACGTGAAACTGCATCAATGTTATCTATAATCAGGGAGTCAAGCTCACAGAGGTTTTTCCCAAAAGAGACTTTAGTTTCTGGCTTGATCTTCTCCTCACTATTCTAATACACACATTTAAACCACCTATTCTTTTCTAATACACTATAATTATCATTACTGGCCTACTAATGTAAAAACCCTTAAATGTCTTTTGATTAAGCTGTAAAGAAGTTCTATTAGCAGTTGATTAAATGACAGAGCATTAATAAGCATTGATTAAACAATAATAAACATCCCACACGCGTTAACGCATGCGATTAATTTGAATTGTATAACAGGTTTAAAATTTACGCCATTTCAATTTCTCCTGTTTCCTGTTGTGACGGACATATTTAATTTTAAATTAAGTATGAATAAGATGTAATAACGATGAGAAAATACGGAGGATGGACTCATATAAAGATATGTTCAGATTTGTGTAAAACAATATTAAACATTTGAAGAAGTAATAAATATGGTGTTGAATAATGTAATGCAAGTAAGTGGTATTGCCAGCCTTGTGCCACTTGCAAAATTATGGAGTGAACAGAGGATGATCAGCCTATAGTTAAATTTAAACATGATTTTACCTCAGAGTAAAAGGAAAGACGGCACTAATCTCATACGGCTGAAGATCGCTACTGCGATTGATCCAAGGTTTAAAGACCTAAAGTTTCTTCACAAAGCAAGTTGTTAATGGCAGAGAGTCCTGGAAAGAGGCAACAAACTAACAGCCACAAATCTTTGAAAAGCAAAAATTAATTTGGAGGATATTGATGGTTTATTGCAGGTATGTTGTTTTATGACAAAACCTGTGTTACAAGTTAAACAAAAAAAAATCAATAAACAATCATATTTTGAATTTAAATAGTCTCTTTGTCTTCAATTTACATTAGTTATTTACATTTTACACTTATAGATATAAAGTCTGTTAAAAAAAAATGTGTGATTTAACAAATTTTTTTAATCCATCGACAGCGCACACACACACACACACACACACATATATATATATATATATATATATATATATATATATATATATATAGAGAGAGAGAGAGAGAGAGAGAGAGACTGTATGTGTAAACATGCTTCTACAAACCCTGTTTATTAATATTTCATTTAAATGAACACAACTGCAATCTTGTTTAGTGTACTTAACATGAAACAGGTTTTAATTCATATTCTATTCACTTTAGCTCATGATGTGTTTCGCTTGTTTCTTCTGCAGAACTGATGTTCAAGAGAGAGAATGCTGTTCTTCCTCTTCAGTCACACCAGATTGTATAGTTTTCCAGCTTATTAATATTGATTGTATTGGAAGTTTCGGAAGGAGAGAGTGCTTCTAGTATCGACTCAAACAGAATTTTACTGTTATTGCCAACCACTGTCTGGAATTGGAGTTAGAGTTTAATTAATAGATCTGTTAGTGGAAATGCAGTATGTTTTTAAGTGTAAAGTTTGGTTTCTTGAAATATGAAAGATGAATGTGTAGAAAGATACAAACATGGTGTGTAATGCAATAAAGTTTAAACAATAATGATGGAAAATAAGGTTTCACTTGTCCTTTTTTAGGGAATTTTTACAGCTATATTTTGGGATTTGTGTCCTTTTGTATTTTCTAGTTTGATAATAATAGTTACCCTATACCATATGAGAGAGATGATCAGTTTTTTTTCATACTAAAATAAACATTTTTATGTAATAACATAAATCATAATGTTTCCATTGTTTATATTACTTTTTGGATGTTTATGTATGGATATACCACTCTTATCCATCCTCCAATTACACTGTAACTTAAACTTTTATTTGTGAACTTTTTTTATTCATAAAATAGATAATAGCATTTAAAAAAATAATTACTACAACACAAAATGAAGTACTAGTATTTAAATAATAATTATGGTCTGAAGAATAAGGTCTGGTGTCTAAAGAATATATACTAGTTATTAAAGAATAAAAGCCCTAGTACCAAGTAATTAAATACTTGTACATAATCATTTTCAACATCAGGAAATAGTTGTCAAGACTGAACAGTTAGACACAACAGAATAGTTACTAGTCACCTCTGAAACAAGCACTTGTATCGAAAGTATAGTTTCTAGTATTGTGAGAATAATTCTCATATAAGTTCCACTCATTTCTTTATATTTTGTCTCCATCTTTGAAATGAACTCTCGTAAGGAATGCTGTGTACTGGTACAGACTGAAACATTCCACATTCCACTTATCTGTTTTTGGGAAGTTCCTGCACACCATATATGGTATGGTTATCGTAAAATGTTCTGGGTGGGGGTTGAAACTCTGACCATGCTTGTGTATCTTGTTCACCCCTCTCTTTGAGGGTATAAAAACTGTCTGTACTGCTCATGTATTAAGCTTGTTTGAATAAATCACACTGCACACAGTTAGTTTTTTTTTTCCATCCGACTTCCAAATACACTTGAATCCTATTGAGCTATTGAGGGTATTAACTGGCGAATAAAGGAAGCCCAGTTGAGGAAATCCTACAGTATTGGGGGCTCGTCCGTCCGGGGTATGTCTGCACAAGCAAGCAAATTTTTATTCTCCTGCCTGCTCAGATATATCTCGTTATTAATTAAAAGCATTGTAGATTATAAGAAAATCAGATAAACATATTATCCTGTGAGAATGGTGTCCTGTACTTGATAAAATATGAGTTACCCATTCTACAGAAGCTCACGCAGGTGTGATAATTGGTTACACTGTGAAAGTGGTGACCGGCACTTGATTAAATTAGAGTTACCAATTCTACAGAAGATCACTCGGTTGTGATAAGAAATTGTAAGAAAACTGGTGATCCAGTGAAAGTGATGTCCTGTACTTGATTAAATTTGAGTAACCCAGTTTACAGAAGATCACACGTAATAATAAGGGTATTGTACGTTGTTGATAAAAGCGGAAGAAAATTAGATAATTGTATTTAAAAGGGAAATTCGCTGGTGAATCCCCTTCAGCCATGGGACAAAATCACCCAAAACCTGACCCTGGCAAAACTCCCTTATCCTGGATGGAACGCTGTGGTTGGGCTTATTTTACCCAACCCTATGTGTCCAACCTCGTCAGGATGGACGGAAGAACAGCCCCAAAGGCTTAACTTTCCCCGCAAGGGTTCATTTGAATCCTGTGTTTAAAAACCGCTCATGATTTGACTTATGGTGGAATGAGAGACCCAAGCTGGAATTTAGAATACATACAGACCACCTATGACACATGTTATGACATGAGTGAGATTTGGAGAGATAACAAAAATGTTTATGTATCAAATTCTGTCCTGAAAACCGTTACAAAACCAATTAGGAAGAAAGAAACAAAAAATTTTAGCGCCATGCCTTTGTTTCCTCCGCCTTACACAGCCCCGCCCATCAGCAGCAGCAGAGAAATGAAACTAGAGATTGTATTCTCTCACACTGCCCCGCTGAAGAATGCGTTTCCTGATTGTGCAACACCAATCGCTCCCACCGCAAATTTATATCCTTCTCTCAAAAAATAATGACTGAAAGGGAGAAACAAATCAAGCAAATGGACTCTCCTGAGCGAAGAGGATGAGTGTGCCCCGATTGAAAAAAATGTTGCAGCGGTTTGGGTTGCGAAAGCAAGAAGGATTGACATTATTCCTCCCTCCCCCACAGCGCTGAAGGATTTGATTTCTCTTCTTCCCAGCATGGACAACCCCACCACGTTTGTGAACAAGCTAATTCAGAGCTCACGTCACTGCCAGCTAACAGGGGCAGATTACAGATTCATTCTCCAAAGCAAAATGGGTCCCACTTAACCGAAACAAAAAATATTGAGAATGTACCCACCTTACATCCAAAAAAACGACATGGTTCAACACAAAACACTCCAATTAAAGAAATATGGAGATGATGATGATGGCGTTATTAAAAAATCAAAAGTAGTGGTGATCTTTCCCTGGAAAGGATCAGGCCGGGTTACTCCAAGCCTTTACCCTGGACTTGACCTGGTATTTGGTGCAGAAAAAGACAGCTAACCGAGAACTCACACGTAACTTCCTGTAAACAGGACAAAACAAAGTGTGACACTCTTTTTCAAGCGGTTTGCGTGGACCAATGTTGGGGGATTTGATTTAAATATGAGCAGACCTCATCCCATCTTCCTGTCTGCCTTCCTGAATAATTGCCTCCCCGCATGTAGGGATGTGTTAAAATATCACTTGTATGACAGAAACCGTCTTGTTCTGAATGAGGCAGGGAAAAGATACGAATGTTAGATGATGATGGATTTTTTTCAGACTGAAAAGAAGAACACTGCATGTGTAATGACGCAAAGACAAGAAAAAGCTGGTCAAGGGTTCCCCCAGAAAATAGGGAACTGTAATTACTGTGGAAAGCCAGGCCATTGGGTCAGGGAATGTAGACAGAAACAGAAAGATAGTGGGAGGGACAGGAGATGGGAGGGAGAGGCTCCAGGTTTCCAACAACCCCCTTCACAGCCTCCGCACCCGCAGTAGACATATCAAGGCTCTCCTACCTCACGGTGTCAGAATGGTAATCCAGGGCCTTGCCAACAGTATGCTCCTGGACCCCATCATGCTGACCAGGGTCATGCTGCCCCCTGGCGGCAAGACTACAGAGACTAGGGGTGCCCTCAGAGTAAGGCCCCCACTGCCACTATGTTCAGCATGTCTTTCTCCTCCCCTTGCAGGCTGACCTTCCCATGGTCAACCTTAAATTGAATGTGGTAGCTTACCCTTTCTTATTGGATACAGGGGCTACAATGTCCTCCCTTGGAGAAGGATTTCAATCAATTTGAAAATTTAAAATTTGAAAAAAATGGAGATGATCAATTTCTAGTGGTAGTGTTAGTTCTGTGGGAATAGATGAGGTGCCTTTCCGTAGCCCAATGAAGCCGCCTTTAAACACAACAATAGAAGGAGATCCTTCTATTAACCTTTCACACCGCTTCATGAGTATGCCAAATTCACCCTTTAATTTATTAGGAAGAGATTTATTGTCCTGGGTGGGAATGTCTCTCTCTCTTGCTAACTGAAACATGGCTAGATGATAGCTGTAGTGCAACCATATTAAACGAGGCTGCACCAGGAAACTTCTTATATAGTCACGCCTCTCGTTCTGATAAAAAAGGAGGCGGAATCGCAAGTATGTACAAGAACATTTTTGAATGCAAACAGGTCAATCTTGGGGATTACACATCTTTTGAATATTTGAGTATAGCTTTAAAAAGCACAAAACGGGTTCTTCTCACCACCTTATACAGGCCTCCAAAGTACACTACAGGGTTTACAGATGATTTCACTGAACTGCTCTCAGCCATCTCTTCAGAGTTTGACTCTTTTATCATCACTGGGGATTTTAATATTCACATGGACAAGCCCGATAATAATGCTGCCAAAGAACTCAACAATATTTTAAACACGTTCGACGTGACTCAACACGTTCAGGGCGTCACACATTGTCACGGTCACACACTGGACTTAGTAATTAGTAAGGGCTTAAATATTTTATCCACCGTTGTGCGAGATGTTGCTCTGTCTGATCACTTCTGTGTTTTTGTTGATGCGGCAATCTCCCATGTCAAAATTGCAAAATCAATTTCTGTTAGAAAAAGACACATAAATGATGACACCAGCGAGATGTTTATGCATGCCATATCTCAAACACCAAGCATCACAGCTGGCATAGCCGACTTCCTTCTTGATGCATTTACTTTAAAAATCAAGTCCGTTATAGATGACATCGCACCTATAACTGTCAAGAAGAAACTTGGGAGACAAAAAACACCCTGGAGAAATTCAACAAAAGTTCAAAGTATGAAAAGACTTTGCAGGAAGGCTGAAAGAAGGTGGAGAAAATCCAAACTTGTCATCCACTACGACCTTTATAAAGAGAGTCTTCGTGCTTTTAATTCAGAATTAATCACAGCTAGGCAAGAGTATTTCTCAAACTTAATTAATAACAACCTCAACAATACACGAACTCTCTTTGCAACAGTAAAGAGGTTAACCAACCCACCAAACCAGACTCCAAATGAGCTTCTGTCTGAGGATAAATGCAATGAGTTTGCTTCATTTTTCATCAATAAAATCATTAACATCAGAAAAGGCATTAGTGCCTCCCCCTGCAGGGCTGGGGATAGACATCCTCAGCCTCCACTCTCAATGTTCACCTTTAATCTAATCGATAGCAAAACTTTAATACAGATGGTTGAGAGCCTTAGAACATCAACATGCAGTCTTGACACTCTACCAACAGTCTTTTTTAAAATGGTTCTTAAGAGTCTAGAAAAGGACCTCTTAGAAATTATAAACATCTCCTTGTGCTCCGGCTTTTTCCCCAAATCCCTTAAAACCACAGTTGTAAAGCCACTACTGAAAAAGACAAACTTAGACAATACTGTACTGAGCAACTACAGGCCCATCTCAAATCTCCCTTTTATTAGTAAAATTATGGAAAAGATTGTGGCAAAACAACTGATTGATTACCTGAACCAAAATGAACACATGGATTGTTATCAGTCGGGTTTCAGAGCTCATCACAGCACAGAGACAGCTCTACTGAAGATAGTCAATGACATCCGGTTAAACACCGATTCAGGAAAAGTGACTGTCCTGGTTCTCCTTGATCTGAGCGCTGCCTTCGACACAGTTGATCACAAAATCCTTCTTAATAGACTAGAAAACTATGTTGGTCTTTCAGGAGCTGTGATAAAATGGTTCAGATCATACTTAGAAGGAAGAGGCTTCTTTGTAAACATAGGTGATTACATGTCGAAGTGGACTGCCGTGTCGTGTGGAGTCCCTCAAGGTTCAATCCTTGCTCCTTTACTATTTAACCTGTACATGCTTCCACTGGGCCAAATTATGAGAAGGAACCAGATATCATACCATAGTTATGCTGATGATACACAAATTTATCTAGCTATCTCCCCAAATGACTACAACCCCATAAACTCTCTCTGCCAATGTCTTGATGAGATTAAAAACTGGATGGAAAACAACTTTCTTCAATTAAACAAGGACAAAACTGAAGTCAAAAGCGAGGTTGTTAAGGTTAACACGTATCTCAATGCAAAGGGCCTAACAACTACAAATCAGGTCAGAAATCTTGGGGTGATTCTGGACTCTGATCTTAGTCTAAATAGCCACGTAAAAGCAATGACAAAATCCGCTTATTACCATCTTAGAAACATCACAAGAATCAGATGCTTTGTTTCCAGACGAGATTTAGAGAAACTGATTCATGCTTTCATCTCCAGCAGGCTGGACTACTGTAACGGCCTCTTAACCGGTCTTCCCAAAAAGACCATTAAACAACTCCAGCTCGTTCAGAATGCAGCGGCTCGAATTCTAACCAGAACTAGAAAGTCAGAACACATTTCTCCAGTTCTTAAGTCTCTACACTGGCTACCGGTCTCCTTCAGAATACATTTTAAAGTTCTGCTGCTCGTATATAAGTCCAAACATAACTTAGCACCAAAATACTTAACAGACATGATCAGTGAATACACACCAAACAGAGAGCTGAGATCCCACAGATCTAATAAATTAGATCTACCCCGGGTAAATTCCAAACAGGGAAAATACTCCTTTAGTTACCATGCGGCCCACAGATGGAACCAACTTCCAGAGGAGATCAAGGGTGCCAACACTTTAGTCATGTTTAAATCCAGGCTAAAGACTCTCCTGTTTAGTTGCGCTTTTGTCAACTGAGCACCAACGTCCGAACAACTAGTTTACCTCTGCACTTCAAATCTTAATCTTTGTTTTAATCGATGTTTTAAATTTCAGTGTTTTAAATCAGTTTGATTTTATATGACTTTTTTATGCTTGATTTTAATGTATGCACTTTCTTTTTACTCTTTATTTCCAATGTAAAGCACTTTGAATTACACTGTGTACAAAATGTGCTATACAAATAAACTTGCCTTGCCTTTCAGGGGTCTAAACTTATTGTGGACACCACTGCTTGCTCCTCAGTCGACATTCAGTCTCTACATGGGAGCTCAGTGATTGATATCACCGCCATGTTCACGGCCTGGCCGTGGAGCCACACCCCTTGCTGTCTTCCATCCCTTACCATCTATAGGCGTCTCATAAGGATGACGTGGGCCTTGTTGCCTGCACTCCATATGAAGCACAGCTCAAACATTATGAGCCTGTTTATAGGAGACAGTATCGTCTCTCAAAAGAGAAGGCATGTGGGATTAACAGAATCATAGCCTCCCTCCTGGAGCAACAGGTTGTGGTCCCTTGTCATAGCCAATACAATAACCCTGTCAATCCTGTCAGGAAACCTGATGGGTCTTGGAGATTCACGCAAGACTCAGGGTCAGAAACTGTTGACCCCTGAACGAGTGTCCATTATAGTCGACAGTAAGAAGCCTATGAATAAACAGGGCCTTATGGCCTTCCTAGGCCTCATAAATTACTGCCGTCAATGGATACCAGACTGCTCCTTTTATGACAAGACCCTCCGCTCCGCCTTGTCCTTCAGACCCAGTACAGGCTCCAATCACATGGACACCTGAAATGACGCAGGCCTATCAAGCCTTGAAAGCAGCCTTATGCTCAGCCCCTGCATTAGGCCTTCCAAACTATGACCTACCGTTTCACTTTATGTTACTCATCATGGTGACACGGCCTCCGCTGTTCTAGCACAGGAACACGGAGGTGGCTACAGACCCTGTGCATACCGGTCCCACACTTTGTGCGCAGTTGCAAGAGGACTGCCTTCCTGTTTGAAGGCCATTGCTGCTGCAGCAATGTTGGTCCAGGAAGCAGAGAAGTTGGTCTTAGGACACCCCCTGACCCTACATTGTCACCACCAAATCCAATATATGCTCAAACATCTCTCAACACAACATCTCTCTGTGCAAAGGAGATGTGGGTATGAACAAGTCCTTTTAGCAACAGAAAACTTACATGTTAAAACTACCAGCTCTCTGGACACCCTTGCTCACACTTGTAGGGGTCCCAGTACTTGGCCCAAAAACGAATACCAGTCGGGACTGAAGGCTCACGTGTTCTGTCTTGAAACAGCGCTAAAGGATTTTTAATAATTCACATAAATTTGTAAATCTGACTCCATAATTGATTTAAAAAGTTTCGTCTTTACCATTATTCTTGATCACGGCCAAATAAATTAGCATGTTAATTATTAATGATAATATTAAGTTTTAACCCACTCAGTGACCTTTAAATGTACTCAAACTTGATGTTAATATTCTTATTAACCTTTAAAAGTGTTTTAGTAAAAGAAGACTGACTGAAAAAGGTTCAAACATTTATTGTCATTGATGTGTATAAACAATGCATTACATTATACAGCCTATGAAATATGAACTAAGAATAAAAAGTTATTGTCTACGCTTAATTTTGAATTGTTCATTCTAAAAAAAGGCATTACATTGTAACTCCAAGTTTACTACATGAAAAAGGAGTTTTAGAGTTCTTCCTTCATGGGCCGATTTCAGAGACAAAAGGGCCAGGATTGGAGTCTGCTATCTGCCTTTGAAAGTTTCTTCAGACCAGTCTCCTCCTAGAGAGGAGTGACCTAACCAGGAATACTCATCAGATAGCATCAGTCAAGGCTGTTGGGAGTTTGAGATATTTAAGGCATACATGATTGGTTCTCTCAGAGAAAAAGTGAGAGTCATCGAGAGACAAAGCTGGTGAGATTAAGGTGTAAATTTAGGGCTAGTCCCATGGGCTTTTGATACTCAAAGCAGGGAAGGGCATCCGCTGCGTAAAACAGATGCCAGAGAGTTGGCGGTTCATTCCGCTGTGGCGACCCCAAAAGGGAACAAAGCCGACATGAAGATGAATGAATGAATGTTCCATTAGATCAAATTTGAAAGATACGCCCATTCCTGATGTCAGAAGCTTATTTGTTGATGGGTCTTGTTCAAAACCACATGATGGTGTATACTTGACAGGATACGCTGTCTGTGAACTTCCAGACACTCTTCTGGAATCTGTGGCCTTACCTTTCCCTCTGCACAAGCTGCTGAACTGGTTGCTTTGACCAGAGCTTGTCATCTTGCAGCTGACCAGGATGTCAACATACACACTGACAGTCGCTATGCTTTTGGCATAGCACATGACTTTGGTCAAGTCTGGGCAACCAGAGGTTTTGTTGCTGCAGATGGAAAACCAATCTCTCATAGCTCCTTGGTTCTGGATCTAATTCAGGCTTGCTGCCTCCCTTGTTCATTGGCTATTATTAAGACAAAAGGACACTCTTTGCTAATACACCTGAGGCTAAAGGAAACAACATAGCAGACATGGCAGCTAAAGAAGCTGTGAAACTTGGCCAAATGCCCATGTCTCTAAAAACTTCACGTTCTTAACAAGCGCTATTTCCCCCCCTATGGACTTAGAAACGATACAAGCTGCTGCTTCAAAAGCTCTGATTGTGGTGCTGTTCAAGATGAAAGAGTTATCCTCATTGATGAAAAAGGACAATATTGCATTCCCTCTGGGTCTGCACCATTTCTCGCCTGCGAGTTTCGTGGTATTACACATCATGGTCAAAGAGGGGTACTAGACAATATGAACACTTTTTTTGTGAATACTAAATTTGCCTAAAATTGTTAATCAAACTCACGATTCTGCGCACAAATTAAGCATCTATCCAATTACGAAATCGCAAGCGAAACATCAACAGCTACCCAAACCTGATGGCCCATTTCAACAATGGCAGATTGATTATACGCACCTCCCAAATGTCTGACAAAAGACATTACTGCAAGATATGGCATTCCATGTGGCATAGACTCAGACAGAGGCTCTGCATTTACTGCAAAAGTAATACAAGGAGTGGCTAAAGTTCTAGGAATAAATTGGCATTTACATATTCCGTACCACCCGCAGTCATCATGAGTGGTTCAACAGACAGACTGTACAATCAAAGACAAATTGAGAAAAGCTATACAAGATCAGGGGACCTCTGACTGGCCTGCATTGTTACCAATGGTGCTGGCCAACATGAGAATGTCTCCCCACAAAGGACTCCAGAGGTTGTCACCCAATGAAACAGTCATGGGGAGACCCTTTCCTGACCACTGGAGAGGGGGTAGTTTTGCTATAGGAGATGGTTCAGGAGATGTACATCTAAGAGAATACATGAGAAAACATTTGATTGAGGTTCTAAACCATTATTGGGAAAAAATACATCTTGGGGCAATACACATCTCTTTAAAGTAGGAGACAAAGTATTGATGACAATTTCATAAATTGGGTGAAAATTTCTCTGACCTAAAGTATAGTACTCCTACTGAGATTGTTGCCATAACCAGAACCGCCATTCTAACCTCTTCCTTTCCACAGTGGATCCACGCGACCCGAGTCAAAGAAGCACCTAAAACAATGTGAATAACAAACTGTGAAAAGTACGAGACTTCTATAATCTGTCTTGAGATTTCTCTGTCTACAGGGGCACCCCCATCGGTACCATCTCTGCTGGCCAGTGAACACGCCTGACCCCCATCACATGATTACACCCCCACGCACGAACTGACTGGTATATATCTGACAAACGGAGGAGCTGAACACGCAGCACCAGTTATTGGGTAGTTATTGGAAGTTCATATCTTGGTTGCATAATTGCTATCAAATAGCAGAGGAGCTGAACTATCATTGGATAGAAATTGTCAATCCCACAATGATCTGGAAATTCTTCTTCTGCGGACTAGTCCTGGGAAGCTTCCTGATGGACCCCAACCACCAAGTCATCCGCAGAAACCCACCACCCAGCAATCTCCTGTCCAGATATCGACGTTGGAGGGAACATGGACATTCTGAATGGGAAAAAGAACAGGGTACAAGCCCTGTGGAAGAAAACATGTGGTATAAATATGTGAAAGTTTTAGCTAAATCATATAATGTCTCCAACTGTTATGTCTGTTCTATTATGCCCCACTCAGCCCAACCGGTCACCTTATATGGGAAACATATGAGTGGGCCAAATGTTTTGCTAGCGTAGCCTCCTTGGGGTATGCATATCTTCAACTTCTTCCCACAGGAACATTTGAGCAAACATTGGAAGTTTAAAACAAAATTGGAAGTTGAACAAAACAATGAATATAATTGAGTGTGATTCCAAATTTTGGGTTAAATTAGGCAGTAGGGGAAATTAGGACACAAAGTATTCATAAACCATACTAAGATACACCTTAATTGCTACAGACAAGTAACGGGCAGTATTTTCAGGGGGGAAATTGACAAGAAAAATTGTGGTTCTACCAGCCTGGGTAGCCCTGCTGACCCTACATCATCCAGCCTCTCTAATGGCACTTATGTAGTGGAGGGTGGCTGGTGGCTGTGTGGACATACAGCTTACCTTGCTCTGCCTGCTAACTGGACAGGTAGATGCGCCCCATCCATGTCACAGATTACACATTTATTGTCACGGCTAATACTGGGGACGAAGGCAAACCGAACCTGGCACGGTGGGTGAGAAGCAAAAGGACTGTGCCCTCCTTTGAACCATTTGACCCAGTATGGGGATCAAATGTCCATAAGGAGTTTAAACTTTGGTCCACCAGAAATAAGGTTACATTAGCTCTGGTACCTCACATAGGTGTTGGGAAAATCATGCTTCGAGTGGAAACTTTATCAATAGCAATTGTGGCATTTAGAAATAGACCAAATCTGCAAGCTAAAGCTCAGAACAGGGAAATTGATAATCTAAGCACTATGGTAATGCAAAATTGAATGATCCTTGATTTGCTAACTGCTTATGTGTGCTACTAAATACTACCTGCTGCACCTTTATTCCAGATTACATACACAGTGATAAAATGACAAAGCCCTAAGCCCTAGCGGGCCTGCGCAAGGCTATGACTGATGATTTTGTGAATGATAATAATTGGGGATGGGGATGGCTAAATTATCTATTTGGGTGGATCACACCGTTTCTTTCTATGATTGTGCCTGTAGCTGTTATTCTTCTGTTAGTGTGCTGCTGTGGTCCCCCTATCATGCAATGTATGGTGAACCGTATGTATGGCACTATTGAAAGTATGACTGGACGGTGAATTAATGGGTACCATTAAGATAGAAAATTGCTTAGGCTTTTTAAGCCTACAAGAGGGGATTGTGAGAATCATTCTCATGTAAGTTTCACTCATTTATTTGTACTTTACTTTATCTCCATCTTTGAAATGAATTTAACTGTTGTAAGGAATGCTGTGTGCTGGTACAGACAAACATTCCACATTCTCGTTATCTCTTTTTGGGAAGTTCCTGCACACCATATATGGTATGGTTATCGTAAAATGTTCTGGGTGGGGGGTTGAAATTTTGACCATGCTTGTGTATCTTGTTCACCCCTATTTTTGGGGGTATAAAAGAAGTCTGTACTGCTCATGTGTTAAGCTTGTTTGAATAAATCACACTGAACACACAGTCTGGTTTTTCCAACTAGTTTCCAAGTGCACTGGAATCCTATTGAGCTGACCTCTCCTTTTCTACAGAGTTCTTGATTTTCAAAGCTGTGCTAACCTTTTTGAATCACCCAAATAACTCAACATGGTTAGTGTTATGCGTTAAACCAGCACTAGCTTAGATTAGGTTCTCTGAGAATCTTAGACACTCGACCAAACTAACAGAAAATGTGTGCAACACAGAAAACATTTTTAATCTATGTGAAAGTTGAAACAAGAAAGTCCACATCTTTGCTAATAATTTACCTTTATGTGAAGATTTCAAACAAACTAAAAGATTTACAGCACAAGAGCAAAGTCATGCTAGCAAACACTGACAATCGGTGCTAGTTTTATTAGAGATAAACATGAACAGAGCAGTGCAATCTTAAGAATGTGTGTGTGTGTGTGTGTGTGCGTGAGAGGAGTACTAGGGAACAGATCTTCACTTCTCTTCACACCACTGGTTCTCTTTGCGTACCTGAAAGATAGACACAACCATAGAAATAGATCAGAACATTAACAACAAACAGAAGAAAAAAGCTTCCTGTGAATTAAGTTCAGAAAAACACTTGCCAAAAATACTTGAACATTTAAAAGTTACGTGAGCAGATTATATAATGTAGTTTCTGTGCTCTATGCACTGAGTTTACACACATACCCAACAAAAACATGGCAATGAGCAAAAACTATTTGAAAAGATAAAGGACACAAGGACAGCCACACAAGGACAATATACACAAGAATCACAAAATACATATTGCAGGAGCTTGGTCTCTGTTCCTGCCAGCACTTCTTTCATGAGAGCGGGCATAAACATGGTACAAAGAGAGACTAATCTCACATAAAGCCAAGACACAATTTATTTATTTGACTTTCCCATTACGCACAAATGTGAAATTAATAGTAGACTAGCTATTTATTCATTTATTACTGCTCCTTATCATTGCAGGCACTCACACAAATCATCCTCTGTCTAAAACAATAAAACCCCTATCTGTTTATATCCTGAAAAGAGTTCATTCCTTAGCTGGAAATCAATTTCTTGTTTATTCCGTCTCAATAGCATAAGTACTGGTTACAGTATTATATATATATATATATATATATATATATATATATATATATATATATATATATATATATATATATATATATAAAACCCTCTGGTTAAGGAACGACCGAGTTCACCACAACACCCCAATATATTTTACTGACACAAACACATGTTTAAAGAACAAGAAACGCTTCAAGGCTATGTTCTGACTTTTGATGTTCTTTTTTTTCCCCTTTACAATGTTGCAACAATACTATATATTTTAAAGAGTGAAGTCACATTGCAAAAAACAATGATTCAGGAGCTCGTATAGGAGACCTGGATCAGATTAATAAAAAAATCTCAATTGAGCTGTTCAGACTGTCAGAAAATATAAGATTTGAGGAACAGAAAGAGCTTGAGGAACAGAACCGATCGGGAAGCTTGATTACTTTAAATTGTAAAATTAATTTGGAAGGCAATTTTCAATTAGATAAAAAAAAGGTTATTTAATGAAATCACCACTTCTTTAAACCCTTCCTGACTTAAATGCATTCATAGGAACCACAGGATGAATACAAGTCAAATTGTACAAGTCAAAAATTAACAAAATCTGAATTCATTACATAAGAAAAATCTGAATTGAGTAGGGATGGGCCAAATGGCCCTTAAATAATATTACAATATTTGTGGGAATGATGGCGATATTGTTATGAAACGATATTTTGGATGGCAAAATAAAATAAAAATTTTCAATTAAAAAATTATATACTGCTTAGCACCACAATGAGTGTTCATGTTGTTGGGCTTTTATCTCAGTCATATATTTAGCAAATCAAAAATATACAAGCATGTGATCACAAACAATAAATCAATATAAACTCTGATGCAACAGACAAACACATATACACACATATATATTTATATATATACATACATATATATAAATACATATATACACATATACATACACACACATTCATATATATATCGGTTTCTGGAAGGAAAAAGGATGCACAGTTTTGACCGCTATTGTATGCTACCGCTACCTGGAGTGGGGTTGAGAAAGCCGCTGTGTTCTGGAAGGCACGAGCGTTGTTTGACTGGTTTGAGAGCGGTGTGCAGAGAACTGCTCTGTTTTAAATCAACGCATTGGTTCGCTTGTCATCAATGGCGCCCAATGAGAGGTACGCTTGATAGTGCTACTACTTATCCCATGGCCATTTAAAATCGCATGCATGCAAAAACATGCAAAACAAACAAAAATCCAATGCATTGGTGGTAAACAAACAATCAAACTTTATGAACTAACTTCTAAGTTTAAACTTTGTCTGGAAACTTTGAGTATAAACTTTTGAACTAATTGTTTTACTGCATTTTCTCAAACTATTCTGAATATGGAAAACACACAGAGTGAAAGTGTTTCTAAAGAAACACAACAAATGAATAATGGTGCTTCGAAGAGTGACTAATCAAACTGTTACTGAAAAAAGAACTGTGAAAGTAACTTCAAAGGCATTAAGCGCCAATATCGAAAGTCGCTGCTAACAAATACAACCAAGATGAGAAAGAAGTCAAACGTTTTGATGCCGCTAGATGATGTTAAACTGGTACAGGAGGGTTTGATTATTTTTTTTTTTATTTATGTGATGAAGTAAAAGGAGTTCATGAAAATTTGATGGGAGTGATCCCTGAATCTGAAGGAGAAAACATGCTATTTGTTTTCAAGCCAAAATGATTGCAAACAATGAATTTATTTCAGATGTGAAATTGTGGTTTTCAAATGTTGAATGTACTGATTTTGATGCAAACCAGGTTCAAGATGTATGTATTGAAGCACATGACAATGTTTCAAACATTGATAAAATGAGTTTATGTAGCAGTGTTTCATCGGCACTGGTCTTAGTTGAAGTAGACAAAGCTGCACTATTGGCTCCTATGGAAGTGTTACAGGAAAAATATGCTTTAGATGAGCAAGAGCAACTACTGTGTAGGAAAAAGGAGGAAAAGGAATTAAAAGCTGAATGTACTGCTAAGAACAGCAGTTTTACAGGCTGCTGAATAACACAGTGTTTGTAGATCTGTACAAACTATGGAAGGTGAACACAAAAGCACAAAACGCATCAGTATTAAAGTATTAAATCCAATTGCAGCTGAATTTGATGTGGAGGATTAAACGGAACTAGGTTTTACTCTGGGAGTAACTGCGATGCAACAGGAAGTGCCCATTCAATCTAAAGTTAAAATAAAAAGGTCACAAACAAGCAGTTCACAACCCTGTCCAAAATGTCAGTTCAAACCCATGTACCTTTCACATTCAACAGGACCTTTATTCATACTTCCCCTCATCTCATGCCAATAGAGTTTCAACATCTGTTTTACATTCTCTACCTCAAACTCAAGGATTTTATGATCAGATCATCACCATAATGCAAACAAAAAAAGAAATAACCGCTGCCCTTGTTCATAATCAGTGTTCTTCATTACAAGCAAAGGAAATTCCTCTGTTTGAGGGAAACCCTCTTAATCATGTTTCTTTCATCAAAGCATTTGAAAGAGGAGTGGAATGGAAGGTAGGCTCAGGAGAATGTCTCTACTATCTAAAGCAGTTTACAAGAGGACAACTAAGGGAGTTGGTACGCAGTTGTCTTCACATGACTCCTGATTTTGGTTTTAGAAAGGCAAAACGACTCTTACAGGAGCACTTTGGTAATAAGTATAAGATCGCTACTGCTTAACTGGAAAACACTTTGTCATGGCCATCAGTTAAGGGTGAAGATGCTTTACAGTCTTATGCTCTCTTTCTACGTGGATGCTGCAATGTTATGGAGGTAATGGAGTATCTTCAGGAGTATCTTCAAAAAGAGGCCCTCTTTTTCAAACTACCTTTTACACTCCTAAAGCGATGGAGAACTGTGGTATTTAACATCATGGAAACCACTGAAAATCGAGCCGCGTTTAAGGATCTTGTTGATTATGAAGTGCGGCAGGTTAACATTCTCACAGATCCCTTGTTTGGTAACAAACGAGATGTTTCAGCTGTGGATAAGAACTCAATTAGAAGACGTATCTTTGCAACTTCCGTGGAAGCTGAGGAAACGAATAAAATATCTAGGTTAATCACAAATAAGTTGACGTCATTGTGTTGGTATTGTGATGAAAGTCATGCATTAGAGAACTGTGCATCATTCAAGGGTATACAACATAGAGAGAAGTTGAACTTTTTAATGGAAAAGGAGCTTTGTTTTGGATGCTTGGGTACACAGCACATGAGCCGTGACTCCAGAAAGAGAATGAGGCGCAAAATATGTGACAAATACCATCCCACTGTTCTTCACATTAATACCTTAAAGCCTGAACTAATAATCTCAAAAGAGTCAGCGATTTCCAACTCTAGGGAATCCACTGAAACTTGTGATCATTCAGGGGCTGGTAAAGATGCCCATTTTCCAACATAACCTAACATAACATACCACAACCATAATGCTTTCATAATCAATAAGGTTCATAGAAACCTATGCATTTTTGGAGCCTGGTAGCTCTGCCACCTTCTGCACTTCTGCCACTGCTGTAGGTAAATAAAGTCACATTTATAAACTATATTCCTGGATTGAAAATGGACTTCTGAGGGTTGGAGGATGACTGACACAAGGCACAATGCCTGAAGAAATAAAACGGCCATTGCGTCTTGCTAAAGACCAAAACATTGTTCCTCTGCTATTGAAGGATGTGCACCAAAGGCTTGGACATTGTTGGTGAAACCCCATATCTACATTAAGAAGGAAATACTGGATAACAGGTGCTACAAATGTGAGAAAAGTGGTTTCGGAATGTGTATGTTGTAGGAAATACCATGGCAGAACATTGGGACAAAAGATGGCTGATCTTCCAATAGAACGCATATTGCCTAACAATCCTGCATTTACAAACACAGGAGTTGAGTATTTTGAACCAATAGAGGTAAAACATAACGGTGTAACTTTTACGTGTCTTGCTAGCGGAGCAGGGCATCTGGAAATGGCCTATTCTCTTGATACAGATTCTTGTATTAATACTTTGTGGAGATTCATTAGTAGTAGAGGAAAAGTAGAGCACATGTTATCAGACAATGGACGCAACTTTGTAGGAGCTAACCAAGAGCTTTGCAAGGCATTGGCTTCCCTAAATCAGACAAAGATTGAAGGTGTCTTGCACCAAAGGGTATTAAGTGGACTTTTCACTCTCCATCCCCACGGCTCATTTTGGCTGTGTTTGCGAACGAATCATTCGGAGCATAAGAAAAATCCTAACTGCAGTCTTGCAACTACAGACACTTCATGAGGATGGGTTCAATACAGTTTTATGTGAAGTTGAATTAATAATAATAATGCCTTCAATTTATATAGCGCTTTTCAAGACACTCAAAGACGCTTTACAATTATCAGAGCATTATTCATTCACTCCACATTCACTCTGGTGATAAGCTACCATGGTAGCCCTCAGCTGCCCTGGGGCAGTCTGACAGGACGTGGCGGCCATTCTGCGCCTACGGCCTCCTGCCCACCACCAAACACACCCCACCAGTCACACACATCCATACTGGGCAATGTGGGTGAAGTGGCTTGCCCAGGGCCACAACGGCAGAATGGCCCTAGCGGGGATCGAACCACCAATCTTCCAGTTACAGAACGACCAACTCCACTACTGCGCCATCTTTCCGCCCCAATTAATACTAAATGATCATCGAGTCACTAAGCTTTCTGATGACCCACTTGACCTAGAAGCACTTACACCAAACCACGTTCTGTTGTTAAAGGGTAAGCCTTCATTCCCTTCTAAAATACTTGATGAACAAGATTTATACATCCAGAAAAGGTGGAATCAAGTCCAACATATTTCTAATCTTTTTTGGAAGTGGTGTGTGACAGAATATCTACCCTTATTGCATAAGAGACAAAAATGTAACAAAGTGAAAAATAATCTCAATCCTGGAGATATTGTTGTCATTGTAGATTCAACCTCACACCGAGGTTCCTGGCCTCTCGCAAGTTATTGAGACCTTTCCTGACAAGAAAGGACATGTGCGCTCTGTTCGCTTGCAGACTAAAGCAAGTTTCATTGACATGCCAGTAACAAAACTTTGCTTACTTAATGGGTCATAGATTATTCACTTTATTTGTTATGCCTCTTTTACATGGAATAGCAATTGGAGTGTATAACCATCCCAATTAGGGGCCGGTGTAAGAGCCATAGATGCGTTTGTATATTTTGGTGTGTTAATTGATGAGTATGAGTATAAAGGGAGGAACCTTTCCTCTCTGATGGTGTGTTTCTGGAGGGAAGGTTGCACAGTTTTGACCGCTATTGTATGCTACCTGGAGAGGTGTAGAAGAAGATTAAAAGGAATAAAATCATACGTCTGAGTTGACAGTGTTTAATCCGCATCGACTAGACCTTCCAGTTACACTAAGCTGCCTAAAAATTAGCTTGGCGGTTATACACTCTTTTCTCAATATCTGCTTAAAATCTGCAGCAGATCTCCTGCAGATACTGGTTGACGTTTGTCATAATCAAGTAATAGTGCATGAGAAATCTAGAGTGAGGGGTATGAAAACACCTTAAAATAGTTAATTATATAATATGGAACATTTACAAGAAAAATACAAATAAAGGACAACGCCGTGATAAATGAGTCACTTATCAGTCAAAATGGAACACTTGACAAGTGTGAATTATTACATCACTACAGCACAATATGCATCAACATGATTAAATGGGCATGGCTCTACACTAAAACATGTCTTGTGTCGCCTCATCTTGCCTTTTGTGCATACCAACCAGACTGTGTACTGTCAGCAAGCGAAAGAACAGAACTGAGCAGTATCCTTGTGCATGAGTACCTGTGCCTCCTCCTCCTCAGTGAAGTCGTTCTTGATGTTGAAGGTCTTGCGTATCTCCTCTGGGGTTTTTCCTTTGATCATGTTTGCCACTGTCTTACAGGTCACATCTAGGAGACCTTTAATGTCCAGGTAATTCGCTGCCTGAAGAAGACCACAAAGAGAGAAAGAGGGAGAGGAGAGAGAGAACACTAATCAGACCATCCAAAAGGAAAAACATTCTACATCATCAAGACATGTTAGCTGAACCGTTTGCATTGGATCATTTTATGTGAATGTTATGGGAATCCCATCAAATCTTGAAATAAAAATGTACTAAAAATCCAAATCAGAGTTTCACAGACCAGAATGAGCTCGAAGAGAGTGCCCTGGTCGACTTTGAGAAACTCCTGGTCCCACACTGGTATGTCGTCTGTCCGCTTCTCTTTATTCTCATCGTCCTCAGGGGGAGGAGGGTCATCTTTATGATGGGTGCACCACTGGATCACCTGCAGCAAGGATCAAAGACTTTATCAACACCGTTCCACCATCAGGACTTTTTTTTCCCAGAAAGTATACTAGAACTCACCACATGAGGTTATTACATCTACAGTTCCACTCAAATATTGAAACTACCAAGTGTTCTCAAATATTTGTCATATTAAACTAAATTGCCAACAGACCTTCTTAAGGATGGCAGCGTTCACATTGGGGAGAGGAACTGGATCATCATCTCCTTCATCATCCATCCCAAGATCTGAGCACAAGAAAAGTGTATGGGCTTTGTATCCATGTGCATGCACGTACATCCATTGAACAAGAAAAGAACATTATTTTCACTGAATGAGCGCTATAGAAGCAATACGGAACTGGCTTATATGGCAGCTCTGAAGGGACTATATTTGTCTGGTTCATATCAGAGAAAAAATATAAATGTGGCTTTAAAAAAATTGTGAGAATAAGCTCCAAGCACAGGGCATTTTGATCGACATGGCCCCTGTTTTCAGGAGAAGCTATTCTTAAATAATAGACAATCATGTCTCCACTGCTCTAAAACTCCTGTTTAGTAAAATCACTAAAATATTTCTATCGACAAAATTTAAACTACCCAATGTGTTGTCGCCACTTTGTATGCGCAATCTGGCAGTGCGGAATATGAAAAATGTATATCATTCAGAAAAAAAAAATTTCACTGGTATGAATTTCAATTTAAATCCTCAAATGTTTTAAAAAATGGTTGCCTTCTGCTTTTAATCTTAATGGTAAAATCTCATCAAACAAACCATTCTCCCAAATACACAGCATCACATTAAATTCAGTAGTGGCAGTTGTGTTCTGGTGGATAAAGAGATTGACTTGTGATGGGAAGGTCGCTGATTTGATCCCCAGATTCACCGAGTTGGTGTGAGTGATGAAACACTTGCTCTCCATCTTCAACAACCACAGCTGTGATGTCCTTGAGCAAGGCAGTAGTTTCCTGACTGCTCCCGGGCACCACAGCCATGGCTGCTCACTGCTCCGGGTGAGTGCTCACTGCTGTGTGTGTACACTGGAATGCGTTAAATGCAGAGCTAAATGGTCACTTTAACTTAAATTCAGGTGGTACATTAAGTCTACTAATTTATAACTGGGAATCACATGTCTATTGCTCCTGACGCTGTTTTCTGGACGCAAATCTGTAAAAAAAAATCTAACATGTTTAAAAATGCAAACTTAGATTAAATCTGTGGAATATACTCTAACTGATCAGAATTAGTTTAAAATGGATTTGAGGAAGTGCAATTTTGGGAAAAGGTTTCCAACTGACTAATTGATTTGTATTTTGTAGTATGTATTTTTGTTTGAAGAAATTAATTACTTAATGAAAAAAGGTTAGGAGCAGTAGTTAAATAACTAGAAATCGGAAGGCTCTAAATAAACATAGCTCTGTAAGCTCTATAAACATAGTCCTACATATCAGTTTTACAATTAATTTGTAAAAATTGATGTCAATCACTTCAAAAGAGCATCTGCAGTGGGCCAAGAGCTAACCCAAACCAGTTCCAGAAAACCAGGTGAGTCTCACCTTCTAACATGGTTTTGATGGTGACGGACTGTTTAGCTATTTCCACATCCACCTCAAACATCTCTCCATCAGAGCTCTGGAGCTTAATCGTCGGCATCTGCAGGAATCAGTACCACAAAAAACACTCAAAGATTACTCGAGAGATAAAAATACCTACATACACAGGAAAGATTATTACATAACAAACAATGTTGGAATAATGCTTTTATGTGATGTAATTATTTAAATTATATAGACTCTGAGAAATAAGTTCTAGCTTATATTGATTATTCGTTTTCCTCTCTGCATATTATGGCATAGAGCTTCAATTGTGTGTGTGTGTGTGTGTGTGCGTGTGTTACTCCATCTTTTCTTAGAATCGGAGTATCAAGTCGCATGTGCAGTGGTAAACAGATTAAATTTTTACTCACAAGAAGTCCTTTTGCTGGCACTTATTTATTAGAATATTAGTACGCTCAGAATTCGTTAAATCAATTCTCTGTCTACCCGATGAATCTCTCCTCCTTCCCTGTTGACAATCAATCCACACATTAGGGGTGGGCCATATCGTAACAGCCTGGATAACACTGGTACAAATATTAATGCGGTTGAAATTTTCATATTGTGGTTTTGCATAAGTATGCAGCTTGCGTATACACTGCCCAAAATTCAAAGGAGTATGCTAAAGGCGGAGAGCTAGCGTGGCTTTAAGCAGTCCAGAGGAAGTGTTAAATCCCAAAAATGAATCTACTTCTTGGTGTGTAAGTGTTTTGAGTACAGCAGACCACTCTGGGAAATTTTACAATCTCAATGAAAAGAATCAAGTGTGTATGACTACAGATAGCGAAGCGAATGGTATTAAACCTGTTCAACTGAACGAGAGGATCATACACTCGTGCTTCAGGTACCTTCACAGTGACACCGGGGGTGTAACTTGTTTCTGATCACATGTTAGTGTAGCGTTATTTATGACTCACTAAATCTATAACTTAACTAAGTTAAAGCCTCAACAATGTGAGCATGTGCTGCTGCTGCTGCAGAAGCACTGTCTCTAAACTGATCAATATCACAACCTGGCAGGATGACAATGCTAATTTCTAGCTAGCTAAAACTCCGCACAGAAATTATCCAGCAGTTAACATAGAACAAAAGCTCAGAAAGAGGTAGGAGAGGAAGAGCTTGCTCGGCTCCCCTTCAGCCAATCATGGAGCTTGCGCAAAGGACAATTCATGAATTAACGCAAAATTATAATTCAGGCTTAAGCAGTACTGAGTACTGTATTACTTATAATGCAACGTTATTAGAGAACATGCCTGCTAAACATAAAGAAAAAAAACTAATAAAGCAGTCAAACATTAACACTTAATATCACTATAGCAATATTGTTAGTTATTTTCACTAAAACCCAATCACACAGATGGAAAAACATTTGATTTATTTGTGATGATAATGGTTTGATATTAACTGAATATTTGAAGCGAAACTTTTTTATTTTATTTGTGTTCTATATTATAAGGTGCAGTGTATGTGCTTATTGAGAATAAAGTAATGACATTTATTGTATAGGGTTGTATTTTCTTGAAATTGATCAAATATTTCTATTGAACATTTTTTCATCCAAAATATCGCATCATATCGTTATCGCCATAATTCCCAAAAATATTGCGATATTATTTAAGGGTCATATCGCCCACCACTACTAAACAAGTTCTAAAGCCTGCTCCCCTCTCACTGGTCAACCAAGAAACCGATCACTCGAGTAGCACGCAAGTTATGCCATAACATTTTCTTGACAAACACCACAGTTCGTAATCGTAATGGTAATGTTAGTTTAATTTTTGTTAGACTGTTCTTTACAAATATCTTTTGCGGAAAAAGGTTTAATATGTGATTGAGAACAGTGCCAGCTAACTTTATACTTCTTTATACTACAAATCTCTCCTTGACTACTTGTAATAGTTATCTTAAAAACATCAGTTCCCTCTGACAGAAAACAGGACTGTACCGTATAAACAGTTGAAAATATTGATAATTTTTTTTTTCATTCATCAGGTCATGTTTTTTGTCAGGGCAAAAACCCAATCAAACGTACATTTTCACCAGGTCTGAGGCGTGTGCAAAAATCTGTGACTTTTTGTTAATGTTCAGGTACCCAAAAGTCCCCGGAAAGATAGTAAAGAATAATAATAATAATAAATTATTAAATAAATAAGATTTTTTTGAAAAACAATAGGGTTCTTGCACCTTTGGTGCTCGACCCCTAATAAATAAATAAACACGAATTTTTCGGGAAAAAAGGGTTCTTGCACCAGGCTGGAAAAATAAGGGTAGGATAAAGAAATATTTTGCATTTCTATTGCATTCTCTTTAGACACGTTCGCATTCTCTCACAAAAATATTGGAAGCGATCTCCCACGACGTAGCCCCGTGAGCCAACTGATTTCGAGCCCCTTGAAATTCATAATTCAAAATAAGGTAAATGAAGTGAGCATATTTTGGTCATTATGAATGCGAGCATAAGCCGCAACACTCACTGCGTAAACATGAAAGCATTAAAGTGATGGTCAATGTTTGAAAAACTTTGAGGAAGAGAACGCAATCGCGTTTTGGGAGAGAACGAAAGATTTTTTTAATATATTTTTTAGCCAAACCTGATTCCCCCTCAGCTCCATATATTGCTTTTCTTCATAGTAAAAACACACAAGCTTTGGAACTGTAATTACTAATATTAATTTAATTTCTAAAAAAAAAAACTAACACAGACCCCTTAACATCTCTAGTTCATTGAACAAGCCAATTTTCAAAGTAGTAAACGTAAACCTACACAAGAAAAAAACTCTGATAAAGCTACACATATTTCTAAATATTTAAACAAAGCTCCGACAAACATTATGACTTTATGCATTCAATGTTCTTGCGCTCACATATATGATAATATACACAGAAATGCTGTAAATTAAAACGTGTTTGATGAAAAACGGCATTGAGACAAAGGCTGTTTATGACGTTAAGCTAGCGTTAGCAGTGAGGCTTCAGACGTAGCATAGCAAATGATATTTTGGCTCAACAATATCTATTTTACTTCTACTTAGTTACATCTCAGATTAAAAAGAACTGTGTCATTATAATAACCGATAAACGCCGCGTTAATTTAACTTGGCCTACTCCTACCTACCGTGTGTGTTTGGGAGCGATGACAATACGATATCACTCGTTAACAAGGCCTGAATCGGAGAGGCTGATTTACAGAGTGAGGTCAGCTCCACGGGCCGCTTTTGGAAACAATGGCGGCAGTTATCCCGCCTACATTCGGGTAACGGAGGCGCGATCTGTGGAGCCTGAGTCGTTGTCCAATGTAAATCTGTTGAAATCACTCAATTCATCTGTTTATCAACATGAGAACCCCGTAAAGGTTAGCCAGCGGTGAAGACAGTGGAAGAGGGCTTGCGGCGATAGAACTCAGCTCTGTGTAACGTTAGCTAACGCTAGTCAGAAAATATGCATTTCAAACATGGGCTATTAAATACCCCCAAATCCGTAGTTACATTACAATTCACATGTTATATTAATGCAAAGTATTTAAGGCTTATACAAATATAATAAATATGGTGTATAGAATTTTGATGCCATTATGTGTTGCAATATATACAATACTTTAATTGAAACGTTATTGAAAGTGTCCTGATAATAATGTGGATATGGTAGGGTTTGTAAACGAGTATTAACAAAACAAAACAATTACAAAATGTAAAAAATACACAACGTTTTTTAAGCTGATACCTGTAATTATTTTAATATTCACGACCTAAATCTTGATGGAAATATTTCCATTGAAAACCTCTGGAGGGTGATGGAGGCGAGGACTTGTTTGGAACGGTCAGGAGCCAAGGACCCATCACGTGACTGTTTTGCAGCGAGTTCAAGTACCGATATCACTCTTTCAAAGTAGCAGATATTCCAGAGTGGCGTCAACTCACGAGAGCGCTATAAAAAAAGGGCGGCGTTTTTTCTCGGCTATTTCTGGGTGATAGAGAAGCGATTGGTTCAAAAGAAGGGACAACCTCCTTTCTCGCATCAAGCTCGATAGGAAATGACTGAAGTTGTTGACTCATTCCTGTGCTCGCGCGAGTTTAATATTGTCCAAGATGGGGCGGGACCCTCGTTTCCCGGAAGTCAACTGTGATTGGACGCGTGTCTGTCGGTCAGTTCTACTCATTTAGCGGCTTGTTTTACCCACGCAAATTGTAATATCGCGCGTGGGATTATCAAACATACACGCGTGAATAATGGCACGGATTTGCCTATCTATATCTATATCTATATATATAGTCAATGGTTGAAAACGGTACTCATTTTTCTTCTGAATTTACCACCGAAGCAACCCATACAGCAGCGCTCTCATGCGGGAGATATTTAATTTAACTTTCTAGAGGAAGCCCTAATGGAATTTACTGTGCAACAATATCCATTGGGTGAGGAAATAATGAACATGTAGGCTAGAGATCTGAAATTCGGCAGTTAGTTTACACAATACATGTGTTACAGAATTACAACACATTGTTATTACATCTGTATATACACGTTGTTTGATTTTTGATTGTTAATTGAATACAAATAGTGCTTCAGCTTCAATTCACTTTGCGTTCAAAAAGATAAAAGAAAGTGATGAAACATCTGTTCATTATATGTTTGTTGGGCAATTAAAAAAAAATCTTCTTTAGTCATTATTAAAATCTTTCTTTCCTATTTCAGGTTGTGATCATATTAACCAACCTCCTCTGCGTAGGAGGATTGACATTTCTATCAATACCCGAACAGAATAAAAGAAATAAGTTTAAAGATGAAATAAAGCATCATTACTTTGATAAAAAAATTACCTCAGATTTCAATGCTCTTCTATTGAGTCCTGGATTGAGAACTCCATTTGCAATAGGTTGGTAATGATAATTGACAAGTTCAATCAGACCTATACTGTATTAATAATCCCATTAACACTTGATTGCTCCCAAATTACATTAAATTCAACAGCTGAAAGTACTTGAGAAAAAGCAGACATTAGAAAACATTTCTTTCTCAGTCATTTGTGGTCCCACAGATAAAGAGATCTACTTGTGATCTAAAAGTCAGGTTCAATTCCCAGATCCACTGAGTTGAAGGTGGTGTGAGTGATGCAATTCTTCTTCAATTACCACAGCTGTAGAGTGCTTGAACCAAGCACCAACTTCTCCCCAGGCCATACAGCCATGGTTACCCATTGCATTGTTATTTTTACTTTTTGGACTGCATTAATAGCAAAATTATGGGCAATGATCATGTTTACACCAAAATATTTAACCATATTTAGAATTTCATTTTACAATCCAAAACTCTATTGAATGCAACACACATGGTCCTTTTCATCCTTTTGATAGATTCTTTAATTAATTAAAAATTTTCATCAAATCTGGCCATCAGCACAGGAGAACTCAAGGACATTTCTAATGGAATACTCCGTAAAGGTCAATCATAATTATTTCTCATCAACACATCCATAATTACAATAAACAAGATACATGAACTGAGCCATACAGCACAAGCTTCTTTGTACACATTTACTCATCCTCAGACCAAACCAGTGACACTCATGTCTTTACTCAATAACTGATAAAAAGCCGGACAATGGTCTGTTTAAGTCCACTCTGATTTAATAAAAAAAGCTCCATTTATTCAGAGCCAGCTTCAGCCTCTTTCACCTTCTTTTTCTTCTTCTTCTTTATGCTCTTAGTCGCCTGTAACAGACCAGTCTGTTAATTCGAGAACAATGAGTGTACCAATAATCAAATTGTATTTTCATTACCTATTTAAAGATATATATAATAAAAAGTAAAAAAAAAAAAAAAAGTATTCTTGGATCAAAATGAAAAGGCAAATAAAAAGTAATCTTTCTCCTGAAGATTTCAGCTGGGTACAGGACAACTTTAAAGAATGTTATTAACATTTTTATACCATTTTAGTCAGTCATTAATGTACTCAAATATTTGACAATTGTATGTGTTGCGCACTCAATATTTTTAAATCAATTTCCAGCCGTTTTGATCATTTTAAAAAGGAGTGAAAGCCATTGATGCATTTTGATCTCCAAATGATTGCTCAGACAAAACTTAACACTTATTTTCACAAACATTTTTAATAATAATACAATTTAAAAAAAAAATCCTTAAATTAAGAGCACTCAGCTTCAAATCTATTTAAAGACTCACCTCAGTTTGTTCCTTTACTGGAGCTTCAGCCACCTCCTCCTTAACTAACTTCTGCTTTTTTTCTTTTTTCTTCTTCTTCTTCTTCTTCTCGTTCCTTTCCTCCTCAGTCTGTGAGGTGTCCAGAGCAGCAGCTGCAGCCTCAGGTTCACTTCCACTTTCATCTCGTTTCCTCTGTAAACACATCCCAATGCTTTTAATAAACCAACAATCACCCCAGCCAAACTCTTCATCGTCAAGCTTACCTTTACAGCAACTGGAGTTCCTTCAACAGTCTTTTTCGCCTTTGGCTTACTACAGAAAAGTAGCAAAAAAAAGTCACTAATATTTACAGATTAAAACCATTATAGCGTTAGAAGAGATCATAGTTTCGATGTTTCTGGGCAAATTGTGTGCCTCACGCGAGGCGTTTTGTGCATCTTCTAGCTCCAAGTGTACCTGTAATCCTGATAACCCTCCTTCCAGTCGACAGGCGTGCTATCATTTGGTTTGCCGTGCTTGTCCAGAAGACCTTTCTGAATCATCATTTTCTTTTGACTGGCCTGAAACACGAGCACAAGAACAGAATGGGGTATCCAGCTTGTCTGCACGTACGCTTTTAAAAGTGCTTTTACAGGAACAAGAGCCTTCTGGATTGATAAAGCAACAGCCTTTCATCTACTGGACTTTAAATAAGTAAACTGCACTTTTCAGGTGTCCATGTTTGTGTTGCTCCTAATCAAAAACACAACTCCAGTCAAATTGAGACTCATTCATGTTTGTGTAATCCTACCTTCTTCTGGAGCTAAAAGCGACTTGTCTGTAGCCACACCCATTTTATATATTGACCCAAGAGTCACTGGTTCACAGCTTTAACACTAATAAATAGTTTATTTATCTGAGTCCTGCAGAACACTACCGCAAACTGATCAGAGGAAAAAAAAAAAACTCAAGAATTTTACCTAAATTACAACAGATTCTGAAAAAGTAATGCAAAGCTTTAACGCAGGCTTCACAGTCTCACCTTTGGTCCAAGTCCCCACTTTCTAGGATAAGTGTCTCGCTCCATTATGACCCTCTTGATTTTGGCAACAACCCCATGGTCACACGTTGAGATAACGGCTGTAGTCATTAATGCGACAGCTGTACATGGATAGCACAAAAAAAAACCATCGTGTTGCACCGAAGTAATTTTCTTAAAACGGTTTCATTCTAGGTCTTCAACATTCTTTTCTAATACAAATAATGGATTAAAATGGATAAACTTATTTGAAGCCTGGTTTCACAGCATGTCTAGTTTGTAGAAAGTTCTGGAGCATTCTGGAGACTGTAAACATCATGACTGTTTTTAAACACATGTAAAGAGGCCGCGATCATTTGATGGCTCACGAAAGCATCAGAGCGAGAGTTAAAAGACTGAAATCAAGAGGGTGAAAAATCAAGCTTAAAGAACATGACGAAAAAGAATCAACACAATGCATTAGAATTCGGCTTTATTCACAAGAGTAGCTGTTTATTCTGTAAATTTTGCTAATGCACAACGTGAGCTCTTAGCAAAAAGTTGTTTCCGCTCATTGTTTTGGATTTAAAGGTTCTTGCTAACCTTACTGTAGCTTTAACGTGAGCAGCCTTCAGCGTTATATTTGAGAACAACCTCATCTCAAGAGATTTTTAACCAACACGTTGTGTTGTGCAGCACAGGGTGATTCTGAACATTTCCATTTGAAAAAAATCTGAACAGCCACTTTAAGATAAAAATTTAAATATATAATTATATTGTGAACATGAGTTCTTTACACACAGTATTCAAAAATCCTTTTACTTTCCAAACTTCACATTGATTTTAATTATTTCTCATAATACATCTATTGTTCTGAAATGGTGATCTTTTTTTTTTTAGGTATGACGTAATGAAATGAGAGTTGGGAGTATAATAAAGCTATTTATTTTATAAAGAGATGCCATCCCTGCTGAGCTCAGATGTCTTTCTTTAGACAAAAGTGTAGCATCTGAGATTTGTTCTGATAAGAAAACAAAAAATAGTTTGCAATAAACAAGTGTTTCAGTTATTGAATTCTAGTGTTTTAAATTGTTTTCTCTACATTCTGGTCAGACAATTAGTGAGATGATTAATCCATTATTTCAATCAATTCATCAATCAAATAAATCAAAAGCTGCGGTCCCACTTCCTTCAATTTAACAAAACTTCATTACTTGCGTTTAAGTGATTCAGCACTCATTAAATCAGTGTTTCTCAATTATTTTCTATCACCACCCAGGAAGAATAAAACATCACCCGATTCTACAAAAGCTGAGAAAAGGGGTCTTCCGGCAGATAAGACATTTATTACAGTAAGAGCACCATTGTGTTGCAGGGGCGGGAAGTTTGTGGAGCGTAGGAGAGCAGTAACAGATGAGTGGTGGATTACATGTGAATGACTTTACAATATTTAAAATGAAACCGCCTCTGAAACACAGCTAAGTATTGTTATTTTTATTGTATTTAACAGTATAGACATCATTTTTGTTGTAGTTATGGGTTTATTTGCATTAGATTGTACTCTTTATATACCATGTTAGCGTTCATGATCCTGCCGCATTTGCACTAGTGCTTCTGTTTGTCGCCTTCTGACATTTTTGAACATTTGGTGTTAGATTTCAGTACAAAAACATATGCAAATATTGGAGAAAGCTGTCGAGACGAGTTTTTGGTTAAAGATCGTGAGGACAGCCTCTGAAAGATTTGTGAAAGACGATACACAGCAGGCAGGACACATGTGTCACCATCTCAACTACAGTAAGTGAGTTTACACACAGGGTTTATTCACAGCTTAACAAGTTTTCAACTAATCTCTTGTAAAGTCTTTATATTTATAGATTCTTCTAATGAGGGGAATCCTCCTGAGGGGGCCCAAGTATTAGACAAAAAAAAATCTCAACATTTGTAAACAAAACATCTTTGAACAGTGTCCATTTCACAACAAAACTGAGTTCATGTAAAATAGTTTGAGGTTCGTTTTTGTAAAGTCTTGTTGATGTACATTTACAATTGTTCATAGAGAAACTTGATACATTCAAATCCTTTTTTTTTACTTTTGTTATTACACACTGTTCTGAGACTTTAAAAATCTGGCAAGTATTTGTTGGGTTATAAAGTTTTATTTAATCTGGAAGAAAAAAAAAAATCATAACACAACATTTTGACAATGCTTAAAAACAAGACAAGAATACTAGGCGAACTGTTATAACTACAGTAACAAAATAGGATTAAATGGGTTAAGAGGCCTGTCACATACCTGTACAAATAGCTTCTCCTTTAGTAGTAATCACTACAATGTCCTGATTCACCTCGATACAATCTTCATATCGCAGGACACCGGGGAGCATGATCTTAGCACCGTAGCATATCGCGTTCACCTGTCAGAGAAGAAAGCTGTTAACATGGCCCTGCTGATATTAGAAGCATGCGAAAGAGTGGTCCCCTTACAGCGCTGTCCTTCATTACAATGCGTTTGTGTGAGATGAGCAGCTTTTCCAGAGGGAAGATAACTCTCCTCAGGTACGTCTCATCTTTGTTGTGGTCGAACTGCCACTGCGCGTCCAATACATCATGCATGGTCACCAGGTTATCCTGAAAAACAGTCCAAGTGCTCGTGGACAAGTCCGATCCTCTTAAATTAAAAACTTAAATAAGTTTGGCAATAACAATATTTGTAATGAATTGATGCGTAAAGCAGACCTTATATTATAGTGTATAATCTACACAAGGATTTAAACCAAATAAGCTTTTAACTGTATATTCTCTAATAAATTAAGAACAATTTCAAATTAGGCCTGTGCAATTAGTTAAGGCCTGAATTATACATTTTATTATCATAACACTAATAAACTGCATATGTCAATTAAAATGTATAAACTTTGTGCCTGGGCATGCACACTAACTTGCTGCCATCAATCATTCGGGTCTGGCCCTCTGCCTTGAGTTGTTTTAGTGACCGCATTAACAGTGGAATTAGCAACATTTCCCTGCAACAGCATTAGATGCATCTAGCTCACTGGGTGTTTGATTACCAAACACGGTAATTTGAGAGAGAACCACTCCACGCAGGACAAACACCGCGAAGTTCTCGTGTCTAGAACTTTTTGTAATACTATGTGGTTGAGTTTTTATCCCCTTCAGGATAATCAGACTGCCTCAAATAGGCTCATTGACAGGCTAGAGCTAACAGCTAATGTTGCTTGCTATTGTTCTGAAAAGGTAACTTCAGCACTGTCAAAATAAAAGTTCTTACTACTGGGAGAATTATATCCTGTGAGTCATAAAACACTCTCGCTAAGAAATTATCTAGTCCAGGTACTGTATGACTGTATGCCAATACAGTAGGTAGTCAAATACATCAAAAGGCATGAAACAGATCACTACCACAATAGTTTGAAAGCGTTACTTCAACAAAGCACATTGTACAAAGGGAGGTAATTTCATATTTCAAGTATTTTTTCTGTCACCACACCAGTGGTCATTGCTCTAATAAACTGTGTTCAGGCCTGCACATTCCATTAGCATACCACAGCTACAGCACAGAGTCTTTGCGTTAGCAGCAGAAAACGATCTCCTCAGCAGACAATGATAAATTTACAGTAGAGCCCGTCTCACTGTACATTTCATTACAGAGCTTGAGCCTCACTGCCTTCAAACGCTTATTTTTCAGATGTTCACAAAAGGATAAAATATTGCCATTGGGTTGAGAGGCACTTTAGTAACCTGGGTTTTGCACTGCAGGCATTTTAGTAACTTATACTCGTTTTTTCTACACTTTAACAAAGGATAATGATAAAATATAATTTTTTTTTTAAAAGACTCAACTGCAAAAACAATTTTATTTAATCATTTTCCCACTTGATCAACCCTAGCAAGAACGCTAAAGAAACGGATGTTATCAAAAAAAAAAAATCTAAATTTATAACAAAGCTCAAGGCAAGATTTGGCTAAGCTATAACAATGTCTGGTCAAATCCAAACGTCACTCCTCACAGACTAATACTACACACATTAATTTTAAACCCACATCAGTCACAGTGCCACCTAGTCCTACACATATATATTTAAATAGAAAAAAAAAAAAGAAGTGTTCTGTGATTAAAGATTTCCTAAAACAATGAGCTCTCGCGGTGCGTAGACAAAGATAATGATTATAATGACAATCACTAATCGAGCACTTTCATAGACTATTAGGAGCTTTAATATGGTGCAAATATTAATGCAGACATGTAGACTGAGGCTTGAAAAAGCAGTTCAAAGAGTGTTCTGCTTCTTTCAGTGCTCAGCGCTTTTCTTTGCCAAAGATAAATTACCAGCAATGGGGAGAAAGCCCAGAGCCGAACTCAACACTTTGGCTCTCACTTTGGACAAATGCAATTTAAATAGATTTTGAAAAATAACTTATGCTCTGCATCACATAGCTTTAGACTTAAGCACCCAGTTACTTTTAAATTACAATGTTGTTTTCTTGAACTATAGCAACCTAAAGACATTTTAATGTAAAGGAGGATTTTAATCAATCTCAGGCAGATCCCAACCTTAAAATACAAATAAAAAAAAAACTATATAAATTTAACCTCAATAAATTTTCTTTAACGCTCTTTTAATACCTAGAGCTGCAAAATTAATGGGTATCGTATAACCTGGTATTAATACAGGATGTGTAGCACCGAGCAGATAGAGCGCACACAGCAGCTCTCGATCCCATATGTAAAGGAGAGGTTTAGAACACTGGTCACTAAAACCATTTAGAGCTCACGATCAAAGGCAGTAATGTGCATGTGTAACTCACATGAATTTCAGAAGAGCACGCGTTTTAACAATTCCTTCATTCAGAGAGCGCTGTTCAGTCATACCTTTTCCCCAAGGACACCGGATCGTACCCTCCGCAGCTCCTGCATCTGACCCCCGACCCCTAGCAGCAGCCCCAGGTGTACACAGAGGGTACGGATATAGGTGCCTGCCTCACAGCTCACCCAGAAAATACCTTCAAAGGTGGAGCATAGAGGGAGAATGAAGAGACAGACTTGCAGGAAAAAAACCTGATTTTTGTGCTGTAGCCATCAGTTAAGGGTGATGGATATCTGGTCATCTTTGCACAGTGTGCTAATGCCATCCACTTCTCATCATGTGGCAGAGAATAAATAAATAAATACTCAAAACATGTTAACCTTGAGATACCTAATCTTTTCTCTGGGTCATACTCGATCAGCTTGCTCTCATAGATGGTTCGTACACGGAGCTGTCTCTTGACAGCAGCGATGAGCGGAGGTCTTTGGAACAGTGCGCCAGTCAAACACTCCAGCGCCTGAGAAAACCCATCATACCATCAGTCTGCGGAAGACATTCAATTCCTCAAGAACAAACTTAAAGCCCTTCTACTCACCCTGGCGAGCTGGTGCTCGTTCTCTAACGCATTGTGCAGCCGTACTATGCCTACGTACTCTTTGCCTGAAAGCAACGGCAGAAGAGTCGTGAGGTGAGGCTACTGTATTTACTGAAAAGGGAGCGAGTAACCATTGCCTGAACCTCTCTACAGACATACCTGCACTCTGCTGAGATTTCACCAACCGCGTGGCTCGCTCCACGCACACAATCAGACACCCGGTCACTTTAGGGTCCAGCGTTCCACTGTGGCCGGTTTTGTCCACACGTAGAATCCTCTTGATCCAAGCCACCACCTCATGGGATGAAGGATTTGCAGGTTTGTCTAGATTAATGAATCCAGACCTGAAGGAAGAGCACAATAACTTCAGTACCAATTCTTAAAAGCACAAAAAGAAACCGATTTTGTAAAGCCATCAGTCCTGGGCGATAGCTAGCACGTCATCTTTGCACAAAGAGACGTTGTGCATCTAGTTTACTTCATTTAGCTCTATGCAGGCTCACACAAAACAGGTTGTCCTGATCTCTATCACTGACCACTAAATCAAAAGTCAATCTTATGAAAAAGCCATACCTGACATAATCATTAATGCTCCTCTTGAGCGGATTGGAGCCATTTGGTAGAGGAGTGTAATGCGCTGTCCGGATGTTCAGCTTGTCAAAGTTCTGCACGGAACAAGTTTACAGATTTAAACTCCAGCAAAGCAGCACCACACAAAAGCCCTGATGTGTGTGCGTTTTCAGCCAGGTTTACTCGTCTCAGCTAGAGCCACTCTGTCTCTCTGCACCAGCCAGCCAGAGCCTGCTAACACTCATCCAGTAGAACACTGGATCAGCACCATAGACTCATGCGGAGCTAGGAAACGCCAAGACCCAGAACGGGACACAGAGCCGCACAGAAACAGAACAGGCAGCGCTCAGCGAATGGATAAACTGGTTCATCATGAAACTCGCAGAACATAAGGATCGGCGTGCGAAGCGACTGACCTTTAGCAGCAGCGGCCACTGAGAGGTGTCCAGACTAGCAATCTTCGATTCAGGTTTAATGAGAAAGTCTCCAGACTCTTGTATATCCTAAAAACAGGTCACAGGTGTTATTAAATGCATTTTGGAGTTATTCAAGCTGTTTGAGAGTTTACCCAAGAGTTAATTTGACAATAAACATATACAATTTTATTTTAAACCATATTAAGGCGTATTGTCAGTACAAACTTTTTCACCCAAAATCTATGGTGTTGGTGATGTTAAAATGTTTAATACAGCTTTCAGGAGCAAAATGAGGGGATCAGCTGGAGTGAATCAAGCTTTAATTAAGAGATCAATTCTCTGTGTAATTGCTGGAGAGGAGCCTGAATGTCCCCATTGTGGGCCATCATTATACTGAAGCGCCTTTAATGCGTTTTCTTCACACTATTGCTCTGTTCGCTATAAGACAAGGAGTTTTACATCATATTGATGCTCCACTTGCCTTTAGTTGAACTCTGTTGCACTCTGATTCTAATAAACGCAATTAAAATGCAAGATAGTTTAAAACGCAGCTTTGAGTCAGCTCCAGTTAAGTCATTGTAAAGACAGGGCTTAGCACAAACAAGTAAATAAACTGATCACAAGGTAGTCAACAGAATCTTAAATGTTAAAGCGTAATTAATTGTGAATGAAATGGATTTCACCTTCATTTTGCATCAGCTGTTTGCCTCAAACAAATAATTGATTTAAAAAGTATCTGGATAACTAAGAACTAGGGATGGCACAAAATGACATTTGTGGCTGAAGCCGAAAAAAAAAACAAAAAAAATCAAATGTGGATTTTCAGTTTTATGTATATTGTATAAATACGCAAGAAATACGTTTTTGACATGTCCATTTGACATGTAAAGGTTTCAATTACATAATTCAAAGTTGCCTCCAATCTTCAGTGAGTGTTTTCTACTGTTCAACATGTTTTAAGTTTATTATCTCAATGGAATTAACAGTGAACTCCCATGTTGTTCTAACCCCAATAACTTTGTCGATAGAGTAGTCCACAGCTCTGTTTTACTTCTCAACCCAAGTTTTGAGTAGGAACACCCATTTAACATAGATCAGGGGTATCAAATTCATTCCTAAGGACCACAGCCTTTGGTAGTTTTTGTTCCAATTTTGTTTAAAGAGACAAGAGTAGCGTCAAACAATTAAAGATGAGCTTAACCGGCACTTTTAAGCTGTGTGTGAGAAAATAAGTGCATGTTTTTATGGAGGTATTTTAGTTCTGCAGGGACAGCCACAAAGCTAAAAACTTCAGAAAAATCAGACTGAGAAAGAAAGCGCAGTTGAGGTTTCATATTGAGAATCTGAATAATTCATGTTATAATCAACTCAAATATTTGGGTCTAACTGAACAGAAAGTTCTATTAACTAGTAAGATAGATGTACAAGTTGACTTTTATATGGTTCTTGTGAATTGTTTTGGATTAATGTTAATTTCCTTTACAAAAATCTACATTAAAAAAACTAAATTTATTCCGGCCTCCCAAAAACTGAAGAGTATCTTGAGGGAATTGTATAATTTGCAAGCCCTGAAACGTGACCCAAGACTTTTTTGTAGGTGTAGACCAGGGGTGTCCAAAGTTCGTCCTGGCAGGCCACAGCCCTGCACAGATTAGCTTCAACCAACAAAATGGGTTGCAACTAAAAGGTGCAAGACTGTGGCCCTCTTGGACCAAATTTGGACACCCCTGGTGAAGACTTTTGTAGGTCTACACATGTCAAACAATTTTTTGTACGCTATACACTGCCTGAAAGAGGCATTAACCTACAAAAAAAAAACTAGTTGTAAAAGCTCACCATTAGGTGTCGCTATAAACACCTAATTCATCGTTTATAATGCGCCAAAATAACGAGTATTTGTTGTCATATGAACATCTGTTTATAGACCAAATATGAAGGGGAGACACGTTTGCGCCCAATCGGACATTGTATAATAACTTATGATTTCAAACATTCGCCAGCCACCATCGCCCTGCCATTTACGGCAGCCAAAAAAGCCTTGCTGGCAAGCTGTACCACGCAACTGTTTCATGCAGCAGATCAGATTTTGCCGTGAGGTGTTGCAGACCATCTCCGTCTGCTTTTAAAACGTGGGGTTTTTAAAGTGTCAGTTAAGTTTCTGTAGCATTTACATAGGTTTGAGATAGTCTAAAGACTTTAGGGAAGAGATTTAGGAGCGTGAGGAGAGTAGCCTATAAAAATAAATAAAATGAAAACCAACTTCCCTGTCCTGTACATGATTGGCTAAGAAAGAAAATATGTGTAATTTTGCTAGATTCACAAGCACTTTTATTGTCCTGTGATAAAACCATGCAATTTTCAGAAATAATCATTGTACAATGTGTCAAATTAAGATTCAAGTATTGGGAACAAATTACAAACAGTGAATATTTAATAAATAATAAAAACAAACTAATAATTTTTCAAGTTACAACAGGGTTCACGCACCGATGGTGCTCGAGCCCTAATAACACAACATGTCTTCTTTGGTTGATAGTAACAGTGTAACCAAGTTGACTCAATACTTTTATTTAACGATCTTTTAAAAAACTATGAAACTTCTGGATTTTTATTAAAGGTGCCAGACCTTACAAATCGACTTTTCAGACGGTTCTAGAGGGGCAAACAATGCATCCGCAGTAAATACTACATCTGCCTTGTAAATGAGCAGATATGGCAGTTTCAAATTAAAAGCATATAATATATTATATGTAATATTATAATCGCAAAACATTCATTGCTACTCACTGATTAAAAACACAATTAGGTTAATTTAGAGTTTATAACCACTGAAGCCTGCTAGAAAAAAAGCACAATGTTTATTTTAACCGAATAAAAACTACTGAATTTAAACGGGTCCTGTTACGACCAATTCAGTAGTGCGAGAGTGACATCACTTTAAACAAACCACTTACACCAACTCCTCCATCTTCAATCTTGATCTTTTTTTTCTTAGTCGATCCAACTGCAGAAAGGAAACAAGCTTTAATACCACGCATAATTCTTTTATTTCAGAGAAACGTCTTGCTTAGATTTGAGCTCTGAACACGTGGCCCGAGAGCAGCACGTGGTCGGACACACAGGTCTTCTAACCGAAGAGCCCAAAATTAGTTTGCAAATAGTTTCAGATAATAGACATGATGGCTCACAAAATAACTTAAACTATACAGAGACTATAACGAGTAATTTATCTTAAAATATGATATTAGCAATTAACGGTGTCTAAAATAAATATAATTCGAAGTAGAAATACCCAGTAGATTAACGTTACATTTACCACACAATAACGTTAAGACAAAAGGGGCAGCGAATATTTTAAATTACCGTTTGCTTACGGTTGTTAGACCAGAAAGCAAGTTTCAACCGAATCACCTAACAGAGATTAACCGAGTCACATAATCTTACATAGCTTAAAACAATTAATTAGACGTAAAACCATTAAATGAGCAAATAAAGTCGACATAACAACGGAAACGGAGTCAACCCGGAGTTGCAACCAAAATGTCCTCAAACACTACATGAAGTAATCGAGTTGAAATACAAGTAATACTTGTCCCACATTTAATGAGCTCAAGTTCACTACAATAGTTCAACGTTAAAACGGCAACACAACATTTGTGTATAACAGAAAATGTTTAAAATAAAATCTTACTTTCTACGTCGGCCATCTTCGCCACAGCCTTACTTCTGGATTCACCGCCACGTGTGAAGGACCGCGCACGCGCTTTTAAGTCTAGGCGCGGAATCAAATCTCGCGATAGGCTTAAAGCATCACGATAATAAAAAAAATCTTATTATGACCATCGCGGCATTAAATAATCTCGATAAGAATAATCACATCGTACAATGAATAGTACAGCGTCAATGAAGAAAAGAACATACAGAGAAATTTTAAGAAGAACACAAACGTACAGGAGATTATACTTTTACAAACAAATTACAATAACACAGTTGAGCAATAAGAAACAAAAACAAATAAAAGCAAGGCACGATAATGCTACAAGACAAGCTAGTACGCGACCTAACGTTACGAGTTCCTAAAAGAACAGGATATATATATATATATATATATATATATATATATATATATATATATATATATATATATATATATATAGTGTGTGTGTGTGTGATTATATTAGCTACCCTGGTACGGGCACGCCCTATCGCTCCACAGTTTGCATGCGCAAAAGCTACTTAGCAAGAAAACCATTGTTCTTTTGAAATGTTTTAATCATATTAATTAGAGGATTCTGAAAAACAGAGAGGCGCGAATGTTTACAGACATTTTGCGACAATACAATATGGAATATCGTGAGGTTTCCAAGAATGGAGAGAGACAGTATTTATCGTTCTGCATTTATTTGAGCCAACCAAAACAGTGCAAAAAGTGCCCTCTTGTCATAGCAAACACACCAACTGTCTTAGCCATTTCCACACTGGCCTAACGCTGCTGTTAACACCTACCTCCCGCACACCACTGACACCTAGTGGACACGTCTATAAATAACCTACACAATAGAATGTAGTTGAATTAAGATTAAATGTGACACATTCCAAGATTTTTGGTTATGAAAAGCTGAGTAAAATAGAATGATGAAAAAAGGATTGTCTTTGAACAGAGGCTTGTAGATTAAGGTATTCGATTTTTAACACAGCCTTTCAAAGATACGTTGCACAAGTTGGAGTAATTACATGATGAAGAGCTTTGAAGATTTGCCAAAACGTTATGGTAACAGAGGGGTGACTCGAGAAGCACCAGATGGTCCGGGAGTTGCTAGTTGTCTCTGGAGTAGACCTGTGGAGGGAGCTGAAGGTTGAAACACACACACCTCAGCCAAGAAAACCAAAAGTCTTGTTGTTGATCTGCAAAGTTTTAACTCACCTCAGTGTACACACACAATAGAGACCAAACAAACTGTGAAACTTGCATCGTTTAGGGGAGGAACCTAAATGAAGATGTCCGAAAGCCTTGCTGGCCGACTGTACAACGTGACTGCTTCGTGAAGCGGATCAGATTTTTTTAAATGTGAGGTTTTGAAATAGTCAGTTGAGTTTCAATAGCATTTATATTGTTTTGAGATAGTCTAAAGACTTTAGGGAAGAAAGAGTTTTAGGAGCGTGAGGAGAATAGGCCATAAAAATAAATAAAATTACAACAAATTCCCCTGTCCTGTACAGGATTGGCCAAGATAGAAAATATGTGTCCTTTTGTTAGTTTCACAAGCACTTTCATTGTCCAGTAATAAAACCCATGGAATTTTCAGAAATAAACATTGTACAACCTGCCAAATTAAGATGTACGTATTGGGGAAAAATTACAGTGAATATTTTTTTTACATTTATTTACTCATAGGTGATAATTTAAGATTAAAAAAACATTATTATTATTTACTTTAAGTCATAGTCATTCCAAGAAGACATAGAAGTCACAAAAATTTACTGTCACACGTGATGTGGTTCAGATACTGCTGCCTGTGATCATACACTTGTACAATATTTGAATGACAATATTGGAAAAAAACTTATGCTTATTTCTCTTTCTTTTACATAAAGAAATATCTTATTTCTTGAAGGTTATTCTTTAATAAATATGTATTTTTCTTAAAGGTAATTATCTTGTGGCAAAAAGGAGGGATTGTGATAGGAATATTTAAATAATTCTGTTTAGTCTTATTAATAGTTTTATTTTATTGTCTGATTATTTGTAACTAGTATTTGCTGATTTGTTATGGAAAGAGAAAGGGAGAGAGAGAAAGAGAGGTGTCTTGAGTGGTAGATCCAGCCCTAATTCAAGGAGCCCATGCAAGGAGAGGCTCTCCCCTCTTTTTCCTCTACACTATCCACTCTGTGCATGCGAAGCCACACGTGCCTAAAAGGAATGTTAATTTAATTGTTTTATAATCTCAGAACAAACTGCCACTGTTGTTGTGCCCTTTATCTTTACCTCCAGAGTCATTATTATTGGAAAGGAAAAACTTTCTACAACATGCCATATTCATTTTACTCTTAGCCACATTTACGATGACCATGAAATTGTGCAAATTGTATTTGAGATAATACATTATATCCTGATAAAAAAATAAAAAATTTGTCTTTGGAGGGGGTGGTATTTGAGGGATATCGAAAATTGACATATTTTGCAAAATTGCAATGGAAACACTTTTTTTTCTACTGAGCAAGTCATGTGACCGGGTAACATGCTCAGTCAACAGCAAGTAGGAAAGCCAAAAGGAATGGCGTGGCATGTTTGGACCTATGAGGAGACTGTATTTTTTTAGTCTAATTTTAAACAGGGAGGTCTGAAACATCCTGACATTACCATTGGTCCTATGGGGATATGATACCTTTTCTATCTGTCTTTTCTATCTGTCTTGGTCGGAGTGATCCAATTTCCATACATGTAACAGTGTAGTGACAGAGGCATTCATTTGTTCAATGATTCATCATTCTTTGTTCAATGATTTCAACTGTTCCTCCTGTTTTCCTTCTCGATGCGTAACAGTAAGTGACTGAACTGCAGTTCCCAGAGTGGCCTCAAGAGGCTGACTTCAGAAGTGAGCAGGTTCTTATTCACTCCCATGTTAAAACTAAAAACTTTGGTCCTGAAGAAACATGGCTCCATTAGGTTTGTTGATTCAGATCGCTAGTTATAATCTTCATGAACATGGGGGTGAATTATTTTTGCCCTCACTATATCCATGTCCCTCTTCTGTGACTGCATTTTATTTTACCCACTCTGAGACTCTTTTACCTTCATCAGAAAACTATGGGTAACGTCACGGACACTACTTCCATGTTATATACAGTCAACTTCGCAAACAGTGCCTTTAAACTTGAGGAATGCAAACATTATTTTCTTTTTCATCTGTTTTTCCATCCACAGAGAACATCAAGACCCACAACACAAGACTAAATTTATTATAATAACAGTCTTTTCATTTTATTTTTTTTTTTCAGAAAACACACATCAGTTCCACTGCACCCATGTTCCTACAGCTAAGATTTCTGAAGCAGCCCCACCCTCCTGCCATTTAATGTAGTCTAGCTAGTCTTCAGAAAACTACTGAAGAAATCTTAATTTATCAAGAGAATACCCCCATCACTAGTGTCAACACATTCTCCCATAATCCCACCTCACCCATCAACTCTTCCAGTACCACTCTGCATTCGTTCTCCTGAGGAAAACTCATTAACATAGAATTAATGAAATAATTAAAACTGTTTAACTCTAAGGAGCTCTGAGCAACTAGAACATCTGTCTCAGAGGTGAGTAGTGAAGTGCTCTTTCTGTGGTGTATAATGTGTGTTGGCTTGCTCCCCCTCCTCAGGCCACCTCAGGCCTGGAGACCAAGGACCCGCGCTGTGTTCCGCACATCATCTCGGGAAAGGTAACACCCGCACAGCTGGCGATAGCCTTTGAACTCCTCTCTGCCATGAAGAACACGCCAGTTGTCAATGAACAGAACCTGATCACACAAAACAAAAGTCAGTCAGACCGTACGCAGAGAAATATACAGTACAAAGCAAACAGTGCTCAGCACAAATGAGTACAACCCACTACATTATTCAGAAAACATTTAGTTTCCTTTAAGACTAAACATTTTCTATGAGATACTATACCACAACATAATCGCAAGTGTGTGAGCCATTACTTGTACATATATTGTACACATAAAAATGTGATTTTTCTAACAAGCCCATATTGCAAAAATTAGTAGACACTAAGTGTTATAGTGTAAGGATAATAGCCACAATTAAGACAACAAAAGAGTTGTTGAAATGAGTCCTAGTTGAAAGTGAATTCTTAGTCCACAAGCTCATAGGTCATGCTGTACAACTTCCACGTCATTCACACATGTGGAGAAACTTAACTCCATCCCCAAACAACAACTAAAAAAACTCCCCCATACTTCCATGTGACAGCTCTCTATCGCAGATTACATTTGGATCAAAGAAGAGTTAAGCAACCCTTTCACAGAGATTAGCTCAATATATTAAGGTTTAGGCTAATAATACGCTAATAAAGGTTTACGCTAATAATAAACATGTGAAAGCTCTTAATAATAGCTCTTGTTACCTGTGTAACATGCTGTACAAACATGTGTACAAAGCTGTTTGAGCTGAAATATTCCTTCTTCTGCGATCGCAGAAATGTCTTTGCGACTACGAGCGAGTAGATGAGAGGACACGTCTGCAAAGAGTTGATTCCAAAAACACTCCTGCAGAAAATTTAGATTCAGCTAAAGATAAAGCTCAGATTCATATTTCACTTGAAAACCCTCTACTTAACACAGAATCAGTTCATACTTCACTGTAACCCTGATTGTTCTGCTACAAAAGTCATTCATAGGAGTTGGTCTCACCTGTAATAAAGCTACTTGCAATCACCTTTGTGTTGCAGTGTCTTCTTGATTATTGATTATCAAATCAATAATCAAGAAGACACTGCATCAGTCTCATGTCCTTCAATGAATTCATTATCTTTGGGTAGTAGAGCTTGTGGTGTGTTTAATTCCCCACTCCATTATACATTTTTTCAATGGATTCCTAATATTCTGTGGTCCATTGTCTGTCATAATTTCATTCTCTTGGTTGTTCTGCACAAGTGCTGCATAATTTGCACATTCTCTCAATGCCAAAGTTAATATTTACCAAATATACACTCCCTCTAGACAATCTTCATGTTTTTTCGGTGACCTGAATGACTTTGGTTTGGCCTTTAAGATATCCTGGGATACACTGACACCAAAAGGTAAGCACCTCCTTAAGTATCTACCAAAAGGAGTGCGGAAGGTGGTAAGGATTTGTAATTCCTCTTCAAGATGTATCGACCAATATCCTGCTTAAGCATCAAGCTTGCTGAAAAAAATAGCTTTTGTAAATTTCAGATTTAGCTCTTCCAGTGTTGAAATCTTGTGAGGACATCTCTTCAAGGTATCATTCAACTTTTGTGGTTCTAAACAGAGCCGTAGGTAACCATGTTTTTTGGTGCTGAAAGCAGGAATAGAACACTAGTATGTGTGTTCTTCCACTTTTCTCAAGACTCCCTGATCAACAAGTTTGTTCATCTCACGTTGAAGTTTGTCTTTGATGTGGATCAAGGTTGAGAAGTTCAAATGTGGGACGTCCAGGAACATCCAAAACATAACACTTTGTGTCTGTCCCTGCAGATTCCTTATAATGGCATGGCATGTTAATGGTTCCAAAGCATGTTATCAAATATCTACTATACGAGGTCAACTTTATGTTAGTGGCTGGTTACAGATAATCTCTGTTTTGGGGTGATGTGCCATACATCTGGTTAAATGTGCCCAATGGAAGTGTATTCCCAGATGCCCCAGTATCAGTATCTTTAGACGAAGGGTATATCTATTGCCTTGGATGAAAGGATGGTTTGATATTTAGGGTAGTATTTGCCTCATTCCTAGGTGTCTTCACATGGATACTGTGCGTGCACTTTGAGCTGACAGTGATGGAGCAAAAGTGCCCTTGATAAGCATTTTCCTCATCTTTGTCTTTTTTTGTGTTCATCTATGGCATTAACACTTCCCAGATCCCTATGTTTGTGCTCTTTTCTTGGAATGTTGTAGTTTTGGTACCTTCTTTGTGTTCATGACTTGCCCCTCCTCTGCTGGTTATGTACTGACATTTTGCCGAGTTTATTATTCTTATTCCATAGAAAGAGCACACTGGGCACTGTCTTGGCTTATAATTTGAGCCACAGTATTGACATGTTCGTCCTCTTGTCATGGTGTGGATATTCTCTGTCGCTGCCTTGCTAGGTTGTTGTATTTGCTGATTTCGAGAAGCTACAACCTCATATTTCCTGCCTTATACTGATACGTCAGCAATAGAATCAGACAGAGCAATGGCAATTATAAGTTCAACAAGATGTTCATTAAGCTCCTCATCATTAAACTGACATTTAAGTGCCAAAGTTCTGGCTGTAGTCACAAATTCATCAATGCTCTCTTTTTGTTTTGCCTGTATATCAATAGGTGAAGCTTGTAAATTCTGAAGTTCACATTCAGTTTTAGTTGACCATCAAAATAATTCCACACGGTGTCAGGCTTTCTCTTGTCTGTATTGAGTCGTTGCACCAAACCTTCATTCCCAACTCCTCTACATATATTCCTTGCTCTTCATCTTCTAAGTAGAGATATATTTTTTGCCTGTTTTTATTTACATTGCCTCACTCAGATCAGGGTCTGATTGGAAGATGTGCTGCAATTTTGCTTAAGTTTGTCTGTACTCACTCAGTTGTTTGAAGTGTGCTTGTTTAGTATCAGACTGTTCAGCATTTATCACTCTCCCAGTCCCACAATGTCAGATGATCAACCATGTTTTTGATGCACATCACATGTTATGGACAGCGATGACACCAGCTATTCTTGACTTGGAGGATATTACTTTCAGATTCTCCCAGTTACACACATCAACGCTTTTGACCCATTCATTTTTGCCACCGCCATGAAGTAAAACTGGACTAAAGATTGAATGACATATAAATCGTCTTTAATTTAACACAGGGAGGTATAACAAAGGTAAAACTGCTCTGGGACCTTCACGTTACGTGCACCCATCATACACAACGTCAGATACTACATATCAAAACATGGACAGTGGTTTTACATTTTTTGCAAATCAGTCATTGCGTTGGCTATGCGTGTACTCGTGCGTCTTCAATAGCATTTATACTTGTGTGATTTGTCTTGAAATGCTCTGTAATAACAGGTTTTTAGAGATCTGCTGTGTGGGTTTCCACCTTTCATTCGTGTTTTGTTTTTGGTAGTGTTACAATGTCGACTCAAAGAAAGAATGTCTTTTGCAGTTGGAGCTTATTAACATGGAACAACAGTTGCTTTTGCTACAAGCAATTATAAGAAGAGAAAGGAGACGTCGGAGGAGATGGTCAACCAGCTCAGACAACAGATATATACGACGCTACACAGCAAGTGTTGGCTCTGCAGCACGTCGACATCAAGCTCGTGGTTTGCATAGGTCTGCGAAGCATTGATGCATAGTTACAATTCTTGACCGGGCCGCATCGAAATTTGCCTAGTGGTCAACGCGCGATTATGTATAAGCGCAGCTTTCTCAGAGGGCAATGAGTTGAGTTACAGCTGAAGTATAGATATTTATAAATTTACTTTGACAAACATGCTGATATTAGATGACTGATCTTGGATTCAAGACATAACAATGTATGCTGTTGAAATGCATGCGGTACCTTTCCGGGTTGGAGCTTGACCCAGACCTCATTCTCGGGTTTCCTCAGCAGCAGAGTGAACGATCGGTGGGCCTCGTACCAGCGTCCAATCACATCATGAGGTGCTGTGTCGATCACTGCACGATCGTAGTTGTTATACCTGAGATCAGATAAACAAATGAGATGCTAAATACAATCAGAGTATAATACACACAATAGCTGAAATAACTACTTCTGTTAGCATCAGGACTGGATAAAGACTCGGTTAACACCATCACATGTGATTCCCGTCTGAAAATAAAAAATTCTAATTAATGTAAAAATATTTCAACTAATCAAACAAATAAAAAACTGTAGAGCAACCTATAGTTGTGCAACGAGTTAACATCATGGGAAGTCTGTCCAGAAAGCTCTACAGAGATTGTTCAACGCGAACTTCAGCCAGCAGAGACGTCTAGAAGATAAAGGTTAAAGCTTACAGCCGAGCCGCGTCATCGAGCGATTATCTCGGGGCCGTTAGCAAGAGTGATTTAGACAGGTTTCGGTTTCGGGTGTGCTGGGACGAGCCGATAACGACAGCGATTAGAGAATAGTATATATAGTCAGTATTTGCGGTCATTCTGGGAGAGTTGTGCAACGAGTTAACATCACGGGAATTCTGTCCAGAAAGCTCTACAGAGATTGTTCAACGCGAACTTCAGCCAGCAGAGACGTCTAGAGATAAAGGTTAAAGCTTACAGCCGAGCCGCGTCGTCGAGCAATTATCTCGGGGCCGTTAGCGAGAGTGATTTAGACAGGTTTCGGTTTCAGGTGTGCTCTGACGAGCCGAGAACGATCGCTCAGCTGCTGCTGATAGTGTAGGACCTATAAAGTAGTGCAGGGTTGCTGTCGCGGAAGCATCAGCGGAAGCGTTCAGCCTCCTCGCGTGAAGACTAATCGCGTAAAGACGTTCAACTCTACCTGCGTGACTCCACTGAGCAACGCCACAGAGTCGACGCCCAGTAAGCTATATTCTTGTATCTGTTTCTCTTTTATTCCTATACCTTGTTTTCCTTTCAGATCTTTCAGTGTCGGGTGGAGGGGTGAGGTCTCAAACACTCATAACCTACTCACCGGGGTTCCCCAGGGTTCAGTCCTTGGCCCACTTCTCTTCTCCGTCTACACCACCTCCCTGGGCCCTATCATCCTCAGACACGGATTCTCCTACCACTGCTACGCTGACGACACTCAACTCTATCTGTCGTTCCCCCCTGATGACCTGTCAGTAACTACCCGCATAACTGACTGCCTGAACGACATCTCTACTTGGATGAAGAACCATCACCTACAGCTCAACATGGCCAAGACGGAACTTTTGGCAATCCCAGCTCATCCCTCTGTGCATCAAGACCTCACCATCCAGCTGCAATCCTCTACAGTCACCCCTTCTCCTACAGTCAGGAATCTTGGAGTGCTTTTGGATGAACAGCTGCCCTTCAAAGACCACATCACAAAGACAACTCGAGCGTGTAGATTTGCACTGCACAACATTCGAAAGATCAGACCCTTCTTAACTGAGCATGCAACTCAACTCCTGGTTCAGGCTCTGGTCCTCTCACGTCTGGACTACTGCAACGCTCTCCTAGCAGGACTTCCATTAACTACGCTCAAACCTCTGCAGATGTTCCAGAATTCTGCAGCTCGTCTTATCTTCAAGGAACCGAAACAAGCTCATGTTACTCCCCTCTTCATCACTCTTCATTGGCTCCCCATTGCAGCTCGGGTTAAATTCAAATCGCTAATGCTGGCATACAAAACTATCTCCAGATCAGCCCCTAGCTACCTCCATGAGCTCATACGCTCCTACCTTCCCTCCAGAAGCCTGCGCTCAGAGAAGGAACAGCGACTTGTGGTTCCCTCCCACAAGGGCAGAAGATCTCTCAGCAGAACCTTCTCTTTCACTGTCCCTGGTTGGTGGAACAAACTCCCTGATCAAGTCAGGAAAGCAGCAACACTAACAGCTTTCAAAAAGCAACTGAAAACTCTTCTCTTCAGAGAACACCTACTAAAAAAAAAAAAAAAAAAAAAAAAAAAAACAACTACTACCTTCTTTTTCCCTCCTCTGTCTTTACATTCTTCCCCTACTGCTTTGGTTTTTTGATCAGTTGATACAATTTCTATTGTAAGTTGAGATAGACTTTGACGGTGTAACAAATTGCATATTGTCTCTCCCTAATGTAAGTCGCTTTGGACAAAAGCGTCTGCCAAATGCATAAATGTAAATGTAAATGTCCTTGCTACTTTCCTCACACGTCTGCTAACATGTGCTTCCAGTACATTCCAGTCATTCTCTCAGCTGTACGTCGCTCCGCCCGTCCTCGCAGAACACACTCCAACGCTTCAAACCTTCGCTCACTTCATCTTGCCTCACCAGAACCATGCTCTCTCTCTCTCTGTGGGACTTTGGAACTGTCAGTCTGCTGTCAACAAAGCTGATTTCATCTCCACTTTCCTGGAGGAGCTTGATGGTCTGCTCTCCTCTTTTCCAGAAGATGATAGCAGCCCACTCATTGTATTTTGGGACTTTAATATACATCTTCACAAACCAAATGCTACCGACTTCCACTCACTCATGTCCTCCTTTGACATGACTCTTGTCCCTACCACAGCCACCCACAAATCAGGAAATCAGCTAGATCTCATTTACACACGCAGCTGCTCTCCTGATCATCTCACAGTTACTCCTCTGCACACATCTGATCACTTCTTCATCACGTTCAAACTCACACTGCCTACAAGCTCACACTCAACACCACCCCCTGTCACCTTCCGACGTAACCTTAAATCCCTTGATTCCTCTCTCTTTTCTTCCGCTGTGTCCTCTTCTCTCTTAACACCTGGAAACTTTTCCTCTTTAAACACTCACGATGCAACTAACCGTTTCTGCTCCACACTCGCTACATGCCTCGATGAACTATGCCCTCTCTCTTCCAGGCCAGCCAGAATAACACCATCAAACCCTTGGCTATCGCACGCTCTCCGGGAACAGAGGTCCACCCTCAGATCGACAGAGCGCAAATGGAAGAAATCAAAGAGCATGGCAGATCTCGAAGCGTACCAAACTGCACTCTCAACCTTCTCAAGCAAGGTACAAGACGCGAAGACAACATACTACCACGACAAGATTGAACATGCCAAGGACAGCCGAAAGCTCTTCAGGACTTTCAACTCACTTCTCTGTCCACCCCAACCTCCCCCAGCGACCTCTCTCACTGCAGATGACTTCGCTGATCACTTCATAGACAAAACCCTCACCATCAGCCGGCAGTTTGCACCACCTTGCACACAAATTCAGCCACAATCCTCGACACCTTTCATGTCCACGTTCACTCCACTCACGGAAGATCAGGTGTCCAAACTCCTTCTCTCAGCGCATCCGACCACCTGCCCCCTCGATCCCATCCCCTCTCACCTTCTACAAACCATCTCACCTACCCTCACGCCTGCCCTCACTCACATCATCAACTCCTCCATCACTACCGGCATTTTCCCCAACACCTTCAAGGTGGCCAGAGTCACCCCGCTTCTCAAGAAACCCACACTCAACTCATCACTGGTGGAAAATTACAGACCTGTCTCTTTGCTGCCCTTCACTGCAAAACTCATCGAGCGAGTCGTCTTCAATCAACTCTCTACCTTCCTGACTCAGAACAACAAACTTGATGACAATCAATCAGGCTTCAAGAACGGACACTCAACTGAAACAGCTTTGTTGTCGGTAACGGAAGCGCTGCGAGGGGCCAGGGCTAACCACAGATCATCTGCCCTCATCCTACTAGACCTCTCTGCAGCGTTTGACACAGTCAACCATCAGATCCTTCTCTCCACTCTTTCTGCGATGGGCATCACTGGAACTGTACTCGATTGGCTTGAGTCCTATCTCACTGGTAGATCTTTCAGTGTTGGGTGGAGGGGTGGGGTCTCAAACACTCATAACCTACTCACCGGGGTTCCCCAGGGTTCAATCCTTGGCCCCCTTCTCTTCTCCATCTACACCACCTCCCTGGGCCCTATCATCCTCAGACACGGATTCTCCTACCACTGATACGCTGACGACACTCAACTCTATCTGTCGTTCCCCCCTGATGACCTGTCAGTAACTACCCGTATAACTGACTGCCTGAACGACATCTCTACTTGGATGAAGAACCATCACCTAAACTTTTGGTAATCCCAGCTCATCCCTCTGTGCATCACGACCTCACCATCCACCTGCAATCCTCTACAGTCACCCCTTCTCCCACAGTCAGAAATCTTGGAGTGATTTTGGATGAACAGCTGTCCTTCAAAGACCACATCACAAAGACAACTCGAGCGTGTAGATTTGCACTGCACAACATTCGAAAGATCAGGCCCTTCTTAACTGAGCATGCAACTCAACTCCTGGTTCAGGCTCTGGTCCTCTCACGTCTGGACTACTGCAACGCTCTCCTAGCAGGACTGTGAAAAAGTGAAGGGAAAGTGACCAGTTATAGAGTGACGCATACCCGGAATTTGTGCCCTGAATTTAACCCATCCCAGTGTACAAACACACATTAAACACACACCCAGGGCATTGGGCAGCCATGGCTGCGGTGCCTTGGGAGCAGTTGGGAAACTGGTGCCTTGTTCAAGGTCACCACAGCTGTGGTTGTTGAAGATGGTGTGAGTAATGTAAGTAACTTGCTCTCCCATCTTCAACTCGGTGGATCTTTTGCTTTTCCATCAGATCACAACTTTCCACAAAGATGGTGTGCATTATGTGTGGAGATAAGGCGCAAGAGAAAAACTTATGCTGTTTTGAAACAACATTATGTCACAGAGTGTTGACATTGCTTATGACATTAAAATACACTGAATGGGCTCATTAAAAACAGAGAAAAAAAAGAATGCAACAAAAGATTGATGAAAAACTGCTGTTTCTCTCTGAGAGTTTGCATGTATTTCAGTGTCAGACACAGGTGCTCATGAGCTCAGTACAATTCGCTGATTCTGTTCAATCAGTCACTAATGAAACATACTTCAAATAAGGAAGTCAGAGATTCTTTGATATGAAGGAGAAAAGAATATAAATGGCATCCAACGATGAGAAAAAGTGAAGATGTAACATCCAGACCTCCATACAGGGCAATGAAGGTGAAGTGGCTTGCCTAGGGCCACAAAGGCAGAATGGCCCTAGTGGGATCAAACCACCAACCTTCCAGTTACAGAACGACCAACTCCACCACTGAGTCATCTTTTAAGTGTTTATAAATGACATTATCAGGGACATACTTGAAGTTTTTCCTTTGTTTACTTAGAAAACATCCTAATTTTTTCTCCCGACCTGGAGACATACGTGGGGAGAAAAAATTAGGATGTTTTCTAAGTAAACAAAGGAAAAACTTCAAGTATGTCCCTGATAATGTCATTTATAAGCGCTTGAAAGACGACCACGGGGAGGAATCGCCCCTGGTACCAAGTCAATGGCTCAATCATAAGGTCAGTGAGGAGGAAGAGAAGTGGCAGATCTTAGTTCGAGGCACATTCAAGGGTGTGGTGTCTGATGCAGTGCAGTCAGGATGGCTCTCAGCTTCCTTGAATCAGCCTCAAGTGAGGCCTCCTCGGCTGGAAAGAATGTTACTCCGAGGTCGAACCTGAACGCCCAGGTAGGTCTCCATCTAGGCTCCCTTCGGACCCCACTGTTAAGTCCGCTAGATCGTGGCCCAGCTATGGAAACTATCGGTGAAGGGCATATGACGCCATTAGTGGCGTTTCAAAAAGCCTTGTTGGAGCTTCCCAATATTTCTCCTAGGCTCGCTGCCAAGCCACCCAGATTCAACGTGGTTCTAATGACCTCTTACTAACCCACAGATGCCCCGTTACTACGTGAGGTGATCGATTCCCTTCCATGCAAAGGTGCAATCGAAAAAAATCCCTCCTGCCAAAAGGGAAAGAGGGGTTTACAGCCCATACTTCCTAGTTTCCAAATGCACAGGCAGGTAGAGTCCAATCCTCGACCTGCATCATCTGAACACGAAGTGGTAAAACACGTTGGGACAACAAAAGGTAATGGTCAGATTTCTCAGAGGGGCTAGAAGGGTAAGACCCTCTAGGCTGTCCTTAGTTCCTTCCTGGGACCTTTTAATTGTCCTCAGAGGACTTCAAGGTCCTCCATTCGATCCGCTTGAATCAGTAGAGCTTAAATTTCTCTCAATTAAGACAGCGCCCCTGGTCGCGTTAGCCTATATTAAGAGGGTAGGGGATCTGCAGGCATGCTCTGTCGATGAGACCTGCTTAAAGTTCGGACCTGGTTATACTCATGTTACTCTTAAGCTCAGGCCTAGATATTTGCCCAAGCTTCCTTCCATCCCCTTCAAAACTCAGATAGTGAACCTCCAAGCCCTGCCCAGAGAGGTGGCAGCACCAGCCCCTGGTCCCAATTGCCAGTTTGAGCTCTGAGGATCTATGTACAAAGTACCCGGAACCTTAGAAGTTCTGATCAGCTCTTGTATGCTTTGGAGGACAGCATACAGATAGATAGAAAAAGCTGTCTCCAAACCGAGGAGGCCATCTCTACCGCATACACAGCATCCAATGTCCCTTGCCCCCTGCAGTTGAGAGCCCACTCTATCAGGGGTGTCGCGGCCTCCTGGGCGCTGGTGAGAGGTACTCCACTGGCAGAGACCTGCAAGGGTTTGTCGACACCCAACACCTTTGCCAGGTACTAAAACGCATCTTCCTTCAGCTCTGTGATTTATGCTCCCTCCTCTGGTATGAGTTGGTATGAGAATATTTTGCCCGATTGCTCATTAACAATTAAGTCTATACTTAAGGCCAGGGCGGAGGAGGCCCGCTCGGTGCCGGACTACTTATGTGCCTGTCTTGCCTGGCCATCGGTCGATGCGGAAGGACCTAGGTTGTGGCATTTTTCAGGGTGTTCCCATAGTCGTCACCGTCAAAAGTCATAGTGACTGACTGATCAGTTAACGTATAGGTTAACGTAAAAAGTGCTTAATAATTCTTGATTGATTGATTGAGTTACAAAGCAGAAGGCTAGAATGCTAAGCTCATTGTTGTGTTTTTTCTGCTCCTCTTGTGCTAATGGAAGACAAAGTGAAGGAATAGAGAAATCAGGAGTTGTTACAGACATGCACTTCAGCTTTGTGTTTGGCAACCCCCAGTCACTTCAGTAAAGTTATCCTACTGGCTCAGTAACTCAAAGTATAGGCGCTGAGACCTTGCTAAGGTACTAAAGTGTGAACAGTGAAATGATTTATTATGTAAATAAGATACGTTTAAATCACATCATTGTTTGCTGCTTTTGTCCATTAAAACAGATTTGCAGGTAAGTAATTCTGGGTTTAGAAATGTCATGTTTTTTTTCCTCAAAGTTTGCATGGACCATCCAGAACGGTAGATATACAGAGTGGTGTCAGTAGCTGATTTCAAACATGTGGTTCATGAAGGGTCTAATTAAGTCCATCAAGTCATCTCCAGAGATTATTAATGGAACAGATCCAAAAACAGCGACTGAGGTGAAGATTTAAATAAGAACAGGAAATTTGGAAATTTTTACACTTCAACTTTCAATCTTCATTCGTAGCATTCATTAAGAGAATTGAAAAAACTGTCAGTAGTATTTTTTTAGGGAAATAACAAGAGGTCCTGAGTGATTTTTTTGGCTGAAAACATTTATTATTTCTAATGTCAGCAAGCTCACTCAGAACTTGTGAGGACACTCCTGTACGGGTATAAACAGCTTTTCATTGAGATTGAGACTGAGGCTTCATAGAAAGTAATGGATTCAGAGCTTAGCTGAGGAATGTTTGGAACTAATCATGCCTTCCTTACCCAGAGGTAGGCGCAATTAGGTTATTTGTAATGCAACCTCTTGATCTAACTCTTATATCTACCACTCTGCAACCCAGCTTTGAAAAGGCATCAAAAGAAGGTTCTTACCGGATCATGTAGACCTCCTTGTTCCATGGGTACACATTAAGTACAGGTCCGATGCCGATCATGTGGTTGCGGTGGCCAAACTGATTCTCCAGGTACTCATGTCTGATGGGAACCTGTGAGAGCAGATCAAAGCTCTCTGGTGACTGAGCGTACAGAGAATCAGCTGCGAAGAACCCATCCACTAGCAGCGTTCGGCCTCCGCTGCCATCATGCCGTAGGCAATGGAACACCTGGATCCTGAAGGAGAAAAATAATGGGGTCAATAGAAGGTATCTGACCGAGGGAGTATCAATACTTGAACAAGAGAGAAAGATTTTTTGAGGTTTTAACCAGGCTTGGATGATTAAGGGAAGAGAAAAATGTTCTTAAAACAGCAGGCAGAATCAGTGTTCTGCTCCTCTGAGCAGAAAATCAATCCCACATTCTCAAACTGTAGCTACCCGCAGGGCTCCTGGAAATAAGAGGTGTCCGTGTGACGATCCAGAGCGATTTTTGTGTAAGCCGTGTCTCCTCGAGAGAAATCTGAAGTGAAGCACCACATGCGCCCATAGATGGTCTCCCTGCACACAAAGAAATAACCAGAAGATCGAAAAGCAAACAAAAATGCTAGTGACTGTGTAAGCTCTGGGAAACTGTTTGTGTATGCTGGTCAGCAACATGGTCAAAGACAGTTCATCCTCATTTTACCAAGTATGGATTGCCCATAAGTCAAAGCTGGTCGAGGCAGACCAGAGCGCAATAGCGTAAATAACCTTTTTTGTCATCAGTGTTTGTTTTGGCTAGCTAGCATTGTTATCCCGCACTGCTGCATCAGGTATATCGCAGAGTTGCTTACACAGGCTGCTGGAGAGACTTCAGGCTAGATGCATGGTTTATCAGGTCACGCAGGGATGATACCCTGCAGCTGCCCCAATCCCATTCTTTCCGAAAGTGCATCGGGAGCTGACCAGAACCAGAAAGGCACCTCTAACTGCGAGGTTGGTCAGTCTCCCCTCTCTCGCTTCCATTGATGGCGCGGTAGCGAGGGGGTATAATGTGATTCCCTAGGTAAAGCAGTCTCTGGTCTCTTTATCTCACCAGCTAAGCATTTTGTTGGACCTGACTTCAAGAGGGTCTGGATCCTCCCTTTCATCTTCCCTTTCAGCTTGTCTCTACCCCCTCCTGTCTTCACAAAGGTGTTCGAGGTGGTTCTAATATGGTTATGTCTATATAGCTGACTGGCTTATATTGATTAAGTTGCGGTCCCACTTGATTAGTCACAGAGACAGGGTCTTATGTCACCTCAGCAATTTGGGCTTCCGATTGTAATGGAAATATTAAACACTCATGAGACATGAATTATGAGCACAATCGCAAACAGCAATTTATTACTTTCCTCAAACATGGATTCAGCTCATACCTTGATATCAACGGAGAATGTGATCACATTGCAAGCAACATGGAAAGAGAAAGAGAGAGGAAGTAAGGGAGAGATAAAGGAGAAAAGGAAGAAGGGGAGAGAAAGAATGAGCAGCCCTTCTCTCAGCAGACACGGGGGCAAGAGACTGAACCCAGGGCTTCCCTTGAGATTCCTTTCATATAAATCCCGCCCCTCTACATCACTTCCTGTTCCATCCAAGTAAACTTAAGGACATTCAAACTCAATCTTATTGGATAATTAATTAAAATGATTAAATATTCTATAACAATATCAACTCAGAAAAGAGCCATCTAACCACCAGCCCGAGCATATTTTTTCTGAATATGGAGCTAAACGTGTTGAACATGTGAGCACACCTCCCCAAGAGTGTGCCTGTAGCTTGCTGAAGGCAGTATGCAGAGTCTGCATAAATTAGTGGTCTAATACATCTTCCTCAGTGGCGTTTATCCACTCAGGTTACACATATGAGACCACTGGAGCTTGGTTGCGAATTTCCATCACGAGCATGGCTTTAGGGGAACTGAAGGTAAGTGTGACTCCTTTTCCATCTTGGAAAGATACCCAGTTCCTCCGTTCTAGTGTCTACCTTGGAGAACTAACCAGGCATGTAGTAGTGACTACTGATGCTTCCAAGACCGGGTGGGGAGCTTTATGCCAGAAGCACAAATCTCAGGGGTTTGGACTGACAATATGCTTCCAAGAGCATAAAATCGCACAAGGAAGAATATGCTCACCATGTTATCACATCTCTTGCTCGCAGACTGCTCCTCTGGAGTAAGCACTGGGGGGTGTCCCTAGATGCAGTCTACATTCCTGGCAGGTTGTAAAGCACAGCAGATGCTAGGTCAGTCTAAGCCCAGATCAGGAGAATGGCGACTCTATACCCTGATTGCCCACCATATCAGGGGTAGCTGGTATAGCAGAGGTAACCCTGTTCGCAACCCCAGAGAATTCTCAGTGCCAGATTTTCTACACTATGTCCCAGGCTCCTCTCAGGATAAATGATGCTGTTCTAGGAAGAAGGATCCCTGGTCTGTGGTCCAAACACTGCCTCATTCCTTGGTGATACATGCTCTATTTTGCACCTGGAGATACCATCCAGCTTTTTGGCTCATCTCGCCCCAAAAGGTATAGTAGAGTAAGTGGAGTATTCCTACGTACTGTCCAAATGTGTGTCCTCTATGAGGGACTACCGGCTGAATCTTTTATGATCCGAAAGGGCCAAGCATTTCCCTGAAAGGCTAACAGCGTAAACGTTGTTCTAGCTAGTTCCATCTATGCTTTCTTCCCTCTAAAGACCTTTCCCCAGTTGGTTTAAGGTGCTTTTAGGTCAGTCCCAAACTAAAACTGTACATGTATTACATGCATTAAATGTCGGAAGTTCTATGTCCAGCCTTCGAGGTGGCAAGTAGGGCCTCCGTGCATCTCCCTTCAGCTCAGGGATCGAGTCTCTCTCCTCTGGTACAAGTGTTTTTTTTTACCATTTGCCTATTTAAAATTAAGGTCAGAGCAGAGGAGGGCTCGTTCGGTGCCGGACAATTGATTTGACCATCTTGCCTGGACGTCAACCGATGCAGAAGTACCTAGGTTGTGGTGCTTTGTAGGGTGTTCTCATAGTTGGTACGGACATATGTCGTAGTGACTGACTGATGGGGAACAAAATGGTTACTTTCGTAACCCCCATTCGGAGACTTATGTCCCACAACCACAACCGTAAGGTCGTGAGTAAGTCTTGTTGCCTAGGGGGAGCTTGCTCGACTTCAACTAGTTCGACACGCTGCTGCTAAGCTTTTAACTGGTGTAAAAAAAACATGATAATTTTACTCTAATTCTAGCATCACTTCATTGGCTCCCGGTTGGTTTTTGCATTGATTTTATTTGTTTTTAAAAACCTTCATGGTCTTCCCCACAGCACCTTGATGCTCCCTCATACTCTCTCACTATTATTGGTCCCAAAGAAAACAAGGAAGCTTACAGGTGATATAAGCTCCAGAACTGTGGAATGAGCTGCCTTTGCACATTAGACAGGCAGACTTGCTGTTGCTTTTTAAATCTTCACTTAATACTATTTTTTTTTAATCAGTTTGAGGTGTTGGCCCAAGGCAAGACCATTTTATTTTATATATAGCACATTTTCATACACGTTGGCAATTCGAAGCGCTTTGCAGGAGAAGAGATAAAACAGATCAAGGTTAAAAGGCAAGAGATAAGACATTAAAAGCATTAGAATAAAAGAAACACAGAAGTTTAAGTTGTAACACTTGTTCAGACAGCAGTGCATGGTCAGTAAACTCACATTAAGTAGATGAGTTTTTATCTGGATTTAAAAGTGACTTTAGCTATTCTAATTTCTTGTGGAAATTAGTTTCAACTTGGGAGAGCTTAGTAACTGAAAGCAGACCCTCCCTGTTAGGAGCAAACCCAGGTTGTTCTTGCTGATCAATAGATGCTCTTGACAAATGGGTGCAGGCGGAGCCTCGAATTTGAAAGTACCACAATTACGCACCTAAAAACCAGCTGCTGGCAGCTCTTTCCTGAGTGGTATGGAGCATTTTAATTTAAAGTGGAAATCCAAGGATTAGCGTTGTCACTACATAAACACACTCAAGGTAATAAACACAACTGATTCTCATTATATACCGTTATACGTGTTAAGACATGAACTCAGTATTTTTATTAAAATTTGATGAGTTCTACTTCAGGTTTAAAAAAAATTTCATGATAATTGAAAAAACTACCCTTTAGGGAAGCAGCCAGAGCATATAAACTAACTAACTAAACTTACTGCATCTGAAAGAGCTTGTGCAGAGTGCACAGAAAATGTTTAATAACTGTAATCGAATTACCAAAACAATCTTTTAAAAATGACTTTTGTCTCAACTCAAACTCCCAACACACAATGAAAAGATTGACGATTTGGTATACACCTAAACATATTTCGTATCCAGCCAAACTGAAAAAACGATTACAAATAAAAGGAAAAACCATGAATGGAGAAGAAGGGGCAGAGCAGGGCCGTTTGAAGGAATTTGGGGGCCCCAAGCAAAATAGACATGGAGGCCCCCAGCAAGCTATATAAATACTTTTTACTGTTAACAAACATTCATTCATTCATTCATCTTCATGTCGGCTTTCTTCCCTTTCGGGGTCGCCAGAGCGGAATGAACCGTCAACTCTCTGGCATATGTTTTACACAGCGGATGCCCTTCCAGCCGCAACCCATCGCTGGGAATGTTAACAAACAATGAAATTATAATTAAATGTTTACTAATTATTAGTAGTGCTGTGAGTCGACTACCAATGCTTAAAAACATCACAAGCTAATGTTTGATGCACAAAATTTATTGTGTGGTTTTCCTAAATAGATTATCACAGTGGAATAGTTAGTATAGCATAATATGCCACTTTCATCAAAACCTATTTCATAGCTATAGGAATGTCATGTCATTAAATATGATAAACAGCGATTCTGGAACAGATCTGCATCTTTCTTATCCCGTTAAAAAAACATATTACAGTATGTAACCATATTCCGTCCGTTGAAAAAAAAAAGTTGCTCTAACTGTTCATTACAAGCAGCATTTGCTGTCAGGCAGGTAGCTTAGCTAACATACATAAACATATTTCTGCTAGGCTACCTGCTGCAAAATTGCCCCATTTGTACAAGACAAGTACAGCTATTTAATGTGTGTAATTTATCACTTACCACTGCCTTGTTTTTTCTTATCCTCCTCTTCCTTTCTCTTCTTTTCTCTTCTTTCTTTTTTGGCTTCCTGAAGCATAATTCTGCTTCATGACTGCCGAGGAAGTTTTGTATTTTGCCGGCAGCAGAGATCGCGTAGTTGGCGGGCTGCTGTCAGTGAGGGGGGGCCCCCTTGAGGGGGATCCCGATAACAGTGTCATTGCACTTTACAGCATTCACTATCAATGGGGCGCTCACACAGTTTGTCGCTGCATTTTATTCTTAACCTGTCGTTGCCTTGGGGCCCCAGGCCAGCTCGGGGCCCCAAGCAATTGCTTGGTTTGCCTGCCTTGTCGCAACGGGCCTGGGGCAGACAATATGTAGGCAGAATGGTTTGTCAGTACAGGTAGCTGTTCTTCAAAAGTTTTAAGCTGATTCACATTCCATTAGAAATAGAAGTGATTAAATTTGATGCTCTTAGTTTGAATTTGATACAGTTGATTAGAAGTGGGTTAAGCTGGTTTAAATGAGTTTCTTCAGATGTTTAAAAATCAAACTTCAATTAGTCTAATGTTCTCAACAGCTGGTAAAGCAGGGGTGAAGTTTTTTTTATGTTTTATGTAGATGAATATATGTGAATCATGCAATTTTAACCGTTACTGTTATGCTTCGGAAAGGAGAACCCAAGCGCAGAGTAGATTGTTGAGTCTTTATTCAAAAGGAAAACTAAAACTGCTACTCAACAGAGTAGGGAAGGCTCAGACCCCAAAATCAAACGGGAGTGTAGGCTGTAGCTGGAGACGCAGCTCCGGTTGTCAACTGCCGCTCTCGGGCACCGGCACGATTGGTAAGTCCTCTCCTCACCGACGCGACTAGACAAGGGTACTTTCTGGACGACACAAGAAACATTCGGATCAGGGTAGGTGACACTCTGAACAGCCACTTAGCGAAACCACTGGATAGAGTATAATTCGCAACCTGGCAATGACACAGCACAGGTTAAATAGAAGGGCTGATCAGAGCACAAGCAGCCGCACGTGAAACGAGTGAGGGTGATCACAGACAGGTGACGAGAGGAAGAAAACACAATATACGCACAAAACTATCACAGTACCCCCCCTCTAAGGAGCGCCTCCAGGCGCGGACGAGACCCCCTCCCCTCCCCGGGCCCTGAAAAAATCCTTAATCAATGATTCATCCAGAATATCGCTGGCTGCTACCCAGGACCTCTCCTCTGGTCCATACCCCTCCCAATCCACCAAAAACTGCTTACCCCTACCACGGTTGCGTACATCGAGCAATCTCTTGACGCGATAAGCTGGGGCACCATCAATTAGCAGGGGCGGGTTGGGGGTGGGATTGGGATGAGCGGAAGAACGAATGACAGGCTTAATGCAAGACACGTGAAAGACAGGGTGAACGCGAGACATATAGGAGGGAAGACGCAGGCGGACAGTAACCGGATTGATGACCTTAACTATAGAAAACGGACCAATAAATCGGGGCGCCAGCTTGCGTGAAGAGCCCCTGATAGGTATATTACGGGTGGAGAGCCAGACCCTTTGCCCCATGATGTAGTGAGGAGCGGTGGTGCGATGACGATTGGCGAACCGCCTAATCCGCTCCCGAGTCTTGCGCAACTCCCCCTCTACTATCCTCCAAGTGCGTCTAGCACGATTGATGAAGCGCTGGACGGAGGGTACGTTGGCCTCACGGTCCTGGTTGGAGAATAGCGGAGGCTGGTAGCCCAAAGAAGCAAAAAATGGGGAAACACCGGTGGAAGAGGAAGGAAGCGAGTTATGTGCATATTCTGCCCAAGCCAAATTATCGCACCAAGACGCCGGACAGTTTCTCACAAGGCTGCGGAGAATGCGCCCGATATCCTGGTTGGCCCGCTCGGCCTGTCCGTTGGTCTGGGGATGGAACCCTGAAGAAAGGTTGAGGGATGCCCCGACTAGTCGGCAGAACTCCCTCCAAAACAGGGAGGTGAACTGGACTCCCCGGTCCGAAACTACCTCGCTGGGTAGCCCATGAATGCGGAAAACATTGTTAAATAGGGCGACAGCAGTCTCACGAGCGGAGGAAAGCTTGGGCAAAGGGATGAAATGAGCTGCCTTGGAAAAACGATCGACCACCGTTAATATGGTGGTGTTCCCTCTGGACTCAGGAAGACCAGAAATGAAATCCATGGCTATGTGCGACCATGGTCGTGAGGGTAAGGCGAGCGGACGCAAGAGACCCGAGGGTGGGGTGTGACTGGACTTCGATTGAGCACAAGTGGAACAGGCGTTAACAAACTCTCTAACGTCTTGTGTCATGGAGGGCCACCAGAAACGTTGTCTGATGGCAAAAAGCGTTCCTCTGCTCCCCGGATGGGCCACAATCTTGGAGTTGTGCCCCCACCGGAGAACAGAGGGACGGACAGACTCGGTGACAAATAGCCGATCGGTAGGACAAGCGGCAGGAATCTCCCTGCCGGACAGTGCCTCGCGGACTCTACGTTCTATCCCCCAGGAGATCTCTCCGACGACAACCTCAGGCGGAACAATAGGCTCTGGGGAGGAGAAGCTCTCCGAGGCGTCGAATTGACGAGAGATGGCGTCTGGCTTGGTATTCTTGGAGCCAGGACGAAACGAGATGGAGAAGTGGAAACGCGAAAAAAACAAGGACCAACGGGCCTGGCGTGCGGTCAGACGCTTAGCGGAGCGAATATATTCCAGATTGCGGTGATCCGTCCACACCAAAAAAGGTACAGACGATCCTTCGAGCCAGTGACGCCATTCCTCCAGCGCAAGACGAATGGCCAAAAGCTCACGGTCCCCAACATCGTAGTTACGCTCGGCAGGGGATAAGCGATGCGAGAAATAAGCACAAGGATGCACCCTCCCATCCTTAGCATTACGCTGTGACAAAATGGCCCCAACCCCCACATCCGAAGCATCGACCTCCACAATAAACTGAGTCGTCGGATCGGGGGTTATGAGGATAGGGGCAGCGCAGAAACGTCGCTTTAGCTCCTCGAAGGCAGCTTGGGCAGCACACGTCCACGAGAAACGAATCTTAGGCGAGGTTAACAAAGTCAAGGGAGCCGCGATTTGGCTGAAATTGCGGATAAACCGCCTATAAAAGTTGGCGAACCCCAGAAAGCGTTGCAAAGCGGTACGTGAGGTGGGAACTGGCCATTCTACCACAGCCCGGACCTTACTCCGGTCCATACTGATGCCGGTACTGGAGACAACGTAGCCCAGGAAGGGGACACTCTCCTGGTGAAAAAAACACTTCTCGGCTTTGACGAACAGTTTATTCTCCAATAATCTCTGCAGCACCCGGCGCACATGCTGGACGTGGGTGGAGAGATCCGGAGAGAAAATTAGAATATCATCTAAATAAACGAATACAAAAACATTAAGCATGTCACGAAGGACATCATTGAGGAAAGCCTGAAACACAGCCGGGGCGTTAGCTAACCCAAAGGGAAGGACCCGATACTCAAAGTGACCCAGGGGCGTGTTAAAGGCAGTCTTCCACTCCTCCCCCTCTCTGATGCGCAAAAGGTGGTAAGCGTTACGCAGGTCCAGTTTAGTAAAGACGGTCGATCCCTGCAACAGATCAAAAGCAGTGGACATTAGGGGAAGAGGGTAGCGATTCTTAATCGTTATTTCATTCAAACCTCTATAGTCTATACACGGGCGTAGGGTCCCATCGCTCTTTTTGACGAAAAAAAACCCCGCCCCGGCCGGTGACGTGGAGGGAACGATGGTGCCCGCAGCTAGAGACTCCGACAGATATTTCTCTAGGGCCTCTCTCTCTGGCCGTGACAGGGCGTAGAGACGACCCCGAGGGGGCGTGGATCCCGAAGTTAACTCAATAGAACAATCATAGGGGCGCGCTGGCGGGAGAGAGGTGGCACGAGAATTGCTGAAAACCAACTGCAAATCATGATACTCAGGCGGTACGCCCTCTCGAAGCCCTCGGGAAGCTCATGGGCATAAAGCTCGCCCCGGATGAGTGGGTTGAGCCCGTCTATGAAGCGAGCCGTGAGCGCAGCGTCGTTCCAACCCGCGGTGGCTGAGAGCGTCCGGAACTCAATGGCGAAGTCGGCCACCGAGCGCGTCCCCTGACGAAGACTGGCCAACTGAAGCGAAGCCTCTCTGCCCAGCGACGCGCGGTCAAAGACCTTCAGCATCTCCTCCTTAAACTCTGCGTAAGTTGCGCAGCATGCTGCTTGAGCCTCCCAAAGGGCCGTGCCCCAGCTGCGAGCCTTGCCCGTAAGCAGGGACAGGACGAAAGCCACCCTGGAACGCTCGGCGGCATAGGTGGTCGGTTGGAGGGAAAACACCACCTCACACTGGATTAAAAACCCCCGGCAGAAAGAGGGCTCTCCGGCATAGCACGGCGGGTTATTCACTCGAGGCTCCGGCGCAGGTGTTTGAGAGATTGGCGCCGCCGCGACCAGATCCCTCTGGTTCAGTCGCATCGTTACTTCGTTGAGCTGTGCCGCCAGGGTCTCGATGGCTCTCCTGACAGAGGCGAGATCCTCCGCGTGTTTGCCGAGCAGGATTCCCTGGTGTTCGAGGATCCCTCTGATCGGCGTCTCCTCTGCTGGGTCCATGTCTCAAGGCGAATTATTCTGTTATGCTTCGGAAAGGAGAACCCAAGCGCAGAGTAGATTGTTGAGTCTTTATTCAAAAGGAAAACTAAAACTGCTACTCAACAGAGTAGGGAAGGCTCAGACCCCAAAATCAAACGGGAGTGTAGGCTGTAGCTGGAGACGCAGCTCCGGTTGTCAACTGCCGCTCTCGGGCACCGGCACGATTGGTAAGTCCTCTCCTCACCGACGCGACTAGACAAGGGTACTTTCTGGACGACACAAGAAACATTCGGATCAGGGTAGGTGACACTCTGAACAGCCACTTAGCGAAACCACTGGATAGAGTATAATTCGCAACCTGGCAATGACACAGCACAGGTTAAATAGAAGGGCTGATCAGAGCACAAGCAGCCGCACGTGAAACGAGTGAGGGTGATCACAGACAGGTGACGAGAGGAAGAAAACACAATATACGCACAAAACTATCACAGTTACCCTTTTTAGCTAGATTTTAGGTAGTGACATTTTTTTTGTTCGACTTGGTTCGTAACTCTGCCCAATGTTGAGATAAGACTGAGATAAGACTCCTTGCTTGTCAGAGCAGACTAGAGAAAGTAAACAAACAAGATGATAAAGCAGAGCAAGAAAGCAAAGAAAGGTGGATTATGAGCACAAGCTTTGTTAGTTATTAGAATACGTTTTTCCTTAATATCTGAGGATCTACATCGAGCACAGGCCAGAAAGAGACAATTACTATAACTCCTCGGAGCTGTGTTTGGACTTAAACATGATCACTAATGCTAGCAATACATGAAAATGTACTAGAGCAATATCCCCAACATAAACTCTGCATGGATCAGATAGGAGCTCTCATGGATCAGCTTGGGATTATGTTTTACTAGAATAGCAGATTTGACCATTTTAGTAGCCACTATGGACTTCTCTGTTGCTGCTGCAAACTGCCCTCTCACGATAAAAACAGCTTTTTGGAGGTTTATCAAAAGTTTTTCTGCTTTTCATTGTGAACAAAGTTTCAGAAGTGATATGTACAGCCCCTGTAATTTAGAAAATTAGCATGTACCTGATGAGGCTGACTCTCTGAGCCAGAGATTCTGTAGCTTCCACAGTAGGTGGCACATCCTCGACAAAGGCAATCCCATAAAGCAGGAAATGGTGGAGGAAGTTTTTCAGCTCTTCGTCACAGCTCATGAACCTCTCCCATTCTGCAGCAGGCACCCTAGCATTGGAGTAGATATAAGAATCCCAGAGGACACGAGTCTGCGCAGCACTTCGCTTCTTGCCCTCATAGCTGCTCTGTGCCAGCCATGCCAGGCTGTACCGAGACGAGTGACCATCAGGCCCTGTAGAAGGACGCACAGATACAGAGAACATCTTATTCCATTTATAGTCAGAGGAACAGGCCTTGTGTAATTACTGGTCAAAGAAATTATAATCTCATTTAAATAAAATGCAAAAACAATTGCACTTCATATGCTTTAGAACTGGCAGAAGAGAGTAAAACGTGTAGAAATAGAAATAATTTTAATACTCTACATGAAGGTGCTATTTCACGTAAACTCATTTTTTCAGACATTTGACAAAACAATAAAAACCAAAAACAAACAAATTAATGCCAAGGACTACACCAGTGGTTCTCAAACTGTGGTATGCTTATCACTGGTGGTACGCAGATGCCCACTAGTGGTACGGGGACGCCCATTAGAGTGGAGGTCAATTCTGTGTGTGTGTGTGTGTGTGTGTGTGTGTGTGTGTGTGTGTGTGTTCTTGCCTATACTAATTAGTATATGAATGAGAAATTTGAAGGAGAAAGGGACATAAATGACATCCGATGATAAGAAAAAGGGAAGACGTAACAGACTAATGAGGCACACACTAACAGCTCTACATGCAGATGGAGCCTCACTAATATCATAGCATTAGTTAATGAGACATAGTATTTGAAGTTTTTTAGAATTCTTTACCTTCAACCTGATGATGTTTTCTCTTTATTTGTTAAAAAATCTATTTCATCCTCAATGATGGTAAATTTAAAAAGTGTGAACATAAAATATGAAAGACAAATGACTATAAAATAACACCAATAGCACTGTTAACATCTGATTTAACAATGAATGCAGCAGCAACTTAAATATTTTATTTAAAAACTACTTGCTCGTACTAGCACCAGTAACCTCATTACAGGTAATATAAAAGCCATTTGCTCACTGTTCATGTGTTCTACAACATATCTAGTCTGTGAATATAAAAAGAACTAGAAAAAAATTCTCTCCAAAGCAGAAAAATATGCTGTAAAAAAAATATATATATATGTGTAAAAGGGAAAGACAGCAAGAGAAAGGGCTGTTTAAATGAACACTAAAGGATGAGTAAACACTGATTGGTTCAGGTCGATCTTTAGCTGGGATCCTAGTACTGACAATGTGGCCCAGTACTGTCCTGCTGAGTTCTTAATATCTAGGCAATTCAGCGTTTAGCATCGTTAAAATTTATAAATATTTTTATTAACCATAATATTTAACTGAGCTTAATTAGCAGAACATAAAGACCTATACTGGATAGGCTATGGCTATACTGTATTTTAATGGTACTCATTACGGTGGTACTTGTAGAGGCATTTTTTTTCTGAGGTGGTACTTGATAAAAAAGTTTGAGAAACCACTAGATTAGACAATGACCAGTATGGGTTTCTCTCTGGCTGATGCTGAGTTTTCAAAATCCACCCAATTTCCAATTTTTATTTTATACTTTTTTTTTTACAATCATAGCATTTTTATCTATACACAAATGTGTAATTCAACCTCTTTAAAATGCAAGAAAATATGTAAAAATATTATTTTAAAAAATACTGCGGGTGTCACATTTCGTAGGAGAGATCAACAAGACAAGGATTATAACAGGGCGTTTAGACCAAGCGCCAAACACGCGGACAGAACGCGTCTCCTGCGCCTATCGGACCGTTTTCAAACCCAGGGTGTACTCAGCGTGGAACTAAGCGCGAGCTCGCCGGGAGAGGCGTGGCGATGACGAGACCGGAGCTTACCTGCTGCTGACCCTCTCTTTCTCTCTTATTTTTTCCTCCTGTCCTTCAAAAAGTGTCCCTCAACCCTCTGAACTTCTTCCTGGACTCTCCCTCTGATAAATTATCATGCTTAGCTTTAGCGAAAATCAGCACAATGTTCATTTATATCAAGTTGATTAATTAAAAATGTGTAACCAGATTCAGCCACCTCAGCACCCACTTAATTCCAAACAAGGTCGGTTTTGCTCCCACATGGATAATAAAACAAGTTTTTAATTCTGGCTGGCCACAAACTCTGATATTTGTCTACTCTATTGTTGTTGCTCATGTTCCCGCTTCACAGAACAACCATGTAACTACAAGTGCAAGCCCCTGATTGCGCAAACGAACTTCGGCTGAGTAGGAAAGATTCCTACCGTCGCGATCAGTCCGGTCTGCCATGCCGCGTCTCTTGTGCCTCGTCTCTTGCGGCATTCAGGTCCCCCGCACCACCATGGCCTGGATCCTTTGTGCCGCGGGGTGCCTTATCGCGTCTTTACATAGACTTTACATTGAAATCAGCCGCTCATCCTGCATCACTCGCGCTTGGTGTGTAGGCAGCATAAGGAGTGGCTTTAATAAAATAACACAAGTATGAAGAACAGACGAATGCCACTGGCCTTAAACCAGGAGAACAGGCTTCGCATTGCAAACTTAACAGTCTGAAGAGGAGATTGTGTTGAGCCATGTGTTGAGGGGCTGGAGACGGCCAGGACAAGGCTGGCTGGCGGCGGCGGCGGCGGCAGGAGTCTCATGGCCGGTGAAGAGATCGTCAGCGGGTGTGTAACCTTGAGGACCGATCAGTGAACTGAGTGAGGAGTGAGTTTTTCAGTATTCCGGTGATTGTAGTTGTGTGACTGTGTGCTGTAAGGTTGAGCCAGGTGAGGATGTGACAGCGCCTAATACCAAAATCAACAATTTCTACAACACATTTCTATTAGCACACTTCTTTTGTTTAAAGTGATATATTATATATTATTCTTGGATTATTATTGGAATATAATATGAGGTGATATTGATCTTCTGCCTTTCTTGAACATGTCAAGCTAAATAGTTTAAAAACAGTCCAGACATTCGTTATATTTATGGGTTAAGAGCTCAGTATTTGGGGGTTGGTGGAGGGGGGGGCTGGGGGTCAGAGATTCATGCTGTTTTAGGGGCGTGTTGCTGAAGATGGAAATTTGCTGTGATGTCATGTTTCCTGCTGCCTGTTGCTGTCGTAACATGAGCGAGAGAAGCAGAACGTAACTCAAGCATACACGTAGAAACTCTGATGCTCATCTGTGGGGAGATGAGGAAGACTTCTGTGCTGAAACAATCCTGAAACAGAGAGAGGGGGCTGGTTCTTTGGCGACATTGCTTCTACTCCTCCTTTGACTTTGACTAAATTGAACTTAATTCCAAAATAAACCAAAATTTTAACTTAAATGTAAATCTCAAGGAGGAAGAACAGAAGGAAAGGCCCGTTTTCTGATGGAAATAACTTTTAAAAATGGTAAATTATCATCTCTGTGCTACATAAGGTGCTACATAATAACAGCGCTCTTCTAGAAATGCATGAACAACCATAGCAAGCATGTGAGTCGATGTGCTTCAGTCTGACGAGAAAACAACATCCATACATAGACTTGTATTTGTGTTAGTTCCACCTTTACTGCGATGTGATTCGTTGTACTGCATAAACAATTACAGCAAAAACTGTCTGGTACTACATTTACCTTTCCCCACAGTGATTGGATGAAAATATCAGAGATGAACCATTTATCTCTCTCATTAAATATGATAAGGAAGGGAGTGCAGTACAATTGGCACAATTTTCACAAGACAGCCAACACGATAACCAACAACTCATTTACTTACAAATCATTAACAAAAAAAGATCAGAAAAAACCTGATTAACGAATCTAATTGTAATAAATGATAATGCTATACAATTCAAAACAAACTGTCCCAGCTTGGACAGTATCGTTGTGTATTAAAAAATTGAGCTAAGGAGTCTAATTTTTTGGGGTTTGGTAAAGTGTTGGTTTTCAGCTTCCAATCAGGTCAAAACATGACAATTCTTTTTTATTTTTTTATTTGTTACTTCCTGTTTTTATAGTACAGTATAAAAAATATATAAAATATATATATAAAAAAAAAAGTATAGCAAAGTAAAAAAAAAAACATAAAATACAATATAATTAAACACACCTTCACACCAATAAATCATTTGCTGTTAAAAAAAAGAAACAATCAGCTTGGTAAATGAATCAGTCTACCTCTACCAAACACTGACTTTTTAGTTTAAGTTTAAACTCAAGTTAGTTTTAAACACAGCAATATGTGCAGTATACATGTCAACAGAGGAACGCTGAAACAACACTCCGGTGAAAGAGCAGAGAGCTGCAAATGTATAACTGAGTACACTGGAAGGATCTCTGTATCAGGCCACGTTTCATAAGAGTCAAGGTTCACTCTGTCTATCTCTCACGAGCTCTCATTTCTATTGAGGAAACTGATACACATCTTTACTTTGAGAGCATAACACTATCTGAAGATCTTGATCTCTGAATCTCTGGCATAAAACCACAGTAAGCTAGATCCAAAAGAACCTAATCTAGAAGAAAACAAACAGATTCTGGAGGAACATTTAAAGGTTTTCTGTGAAACTCTTGCTGTAAAAACCATTACTTCAGAAACTAGGACTTTTACAAGGAAATTACGAATAAATATCAGAAGAGTCACAGGCAGAACATAAGTCTGATTTGTAAGATGTTCCATCACTAGTTTTGATTTTCCGAGCTATATCCTAAACTAAAATGCTTGACAAAGAAAGAGCTCAAAATGAAACTCATTGAAGACATGCACAGCTGTCCTGCAGCTAATCTCCGAGTAAATCATCAGATAAATAAATGCAAACAATTATGTTCACAAAATTTACCTTTTAAATAAATATCGAAAGAGTAACTTTTCTACATTTAAAGTAAAAATGAAACATTCTTATATTTTATGTCTGATTAAACAGTAACTTGAAGAGTTTGAAAGAAAATTTTTTTATGGTCTAACTGAAGGGAAAATATGCATAAATAATATGTATTTTTATAAAACTCACTCAAATAATACTAATAATAATACTGTAAAACCCCTCTTGAAAGCTTTTTCGACACAAGGAAACTGATAAATAAAAGCGAGATAGTAGACTGGGCAAGTGATGCATGCTTTTATCACTTTACGTCTGGACTGGACGTGCTCTCTACTCTGGTATCAATCGAAATCTTTTTACCTTTTTTTATTTTTTAACCAAAAAGAGAGAGCATATAACACCAGTTCTAGCCAGTACATTTTAGGATTGATTTTTAAGATTCGATTGTCTGTTTTGAAGGTTCTAAAATGACTGGCCACTGAATAGCTTATGGAACGCATTAAGATATACACACATGAGGTCAGAGGGTCTGCTCCTGCTGGGGGTTCCAAAGAAGAGGCATCACCTTTCACCTTGATGTTTGGCGCGGATGTGTACAGAGTATCCATACCTGTGTAAATGCCTTAAGTTACCGCATCAAACGTGAAATGCTTCCTGGGGAGCCAATTCAGAGGGAGCGTCCCCTCAGCACTTGGACAAAGAAAAAATGAATACGTCACTATATTTTTGTTTGTTATTACACGACACCTGTCCCATGCAGGTGCACGGGCTCCTACAGGCTGTGTAGTGGTGTGTTAGTCATGATTAAATATGGCATGTGTAGGATTACAAATGTAAGAACTATGATTTTTTTGACATCAAATAATTATTTGTCTGTGACCTTATGTAGATTGCTCAGGAATTCTTTATTATGATTGTTGGGGACCAAACCTATGCCCCCCCATTGAGATCATGCTCTTAAATGTCTGAGAAGAGTATCTTCTCATGTTTTGTTATGCTGACAATTTGTTGACTTCATTAAAATCTGTGGCTGGGGTCCTCCCTGGGGGTGCCTCCTAACGGTTTTAAAAACCCAGTGAAACACTGAAATGTTTAGTTAGATTTTTTTGGAAGACTGCAGCGTTCAACATTAAAGTTTGTGATACTCTAAAGATCTCCTGGTCTTCAATGAATTCGGAACTATGTGCAGGATTTTCACTGGTTCGTGAGATCAGCGTCGGTCGTGTCTGCCACACGGGACAGGTTTAATGGAGCGCGCAGCTCTTCTGCTTACACACAGCTCACGTTTTAGGCCCTGAGTTGATGGAGTCACCAATAATGTGGAAGTGCAATTCTTAATTCATTTTTTGATTAAACACGTATATGGCTTTGTTTAAAGCTTTAATGTACATAATAGTTAATAATAACATCAATAGAAACTGTAATAGCCAGGCGGAGGCATGATCAATATAAAAAACATTAAAATAAATTAATTAAAACATTGTGCCATCGTGCGCACAATGCTTCAATAACAGTGTTAAAGAGGACTGTGAAAGAAAGAAAGAAGGACATGTCATGGTTTTCTTTACTTTAGTGTTTTCAGTTAACGAGAGCATTTAAAAATAGTGTTTCAACTCTACAATGAAGACCTTAAATTGTGGAGACTAATAAATGTAAACTGCTTCACAACATCAGCCTCTACACGCATGACAGAATTATTTAATTAATTTAAATTCATATTTACCATTTATTACCGTTTATAGCATATCATGAGCATTGTTGATGTAAAAGCCTGATGGGACACATAAAATTATTTATTTTTCCCATAAAAAAGTAGGTACAATTGCTAATGTTGCTAATTTGATATGCAATTATCTCAACAGAGTATGAATATAATTAAAAACACTTAAATTAACAGTAAATTCCTCAATATCCCCATATTTAAAAAGCAACATCTGTTCTAACTTTATGTAAGGTTAACTTGGAGTTTCCTCAAGCTCTCATTAAAAGATAAAAATATGAATCGCTCCCTTCAGCACCGACAGCCTCAATGACTTAATCCTCGGCTAACAAGTCTTTATAAAAAGCGTTTTGGGGATCAAAAAAATTAGTTTTTTGAATTTTGAGGATGAGGCTAATCTAGTCATTCGCAGCCGTTAGTAACATCTATATATATTTCATATCTTTGTCTTTAAATGACCTAAATACACTTGTACACCTAAAACTAATACAAATTATAAATACAGACTCTTGCTTAACCGTTTAAAATAGCAAGTTGTTCTTTTGGATACATATTCTGAATGTCTTTGGCAGAATTCAAATAAGACATTTTAATCTAGATTAATTTCTAATCTAATTTCTTAGATCTAATTTCAATATTACAGTGAGATTAATCTAGATATTTTAAATAATCTAAGCCGACCTCTAGTTTTAAGTTTCATTTTAAAATTCATTTTTAATATTTGTCTTTTCACTCTGCCTGAGCTCATGTGGTCCTCTGTGAGTTTTTTTATATTAATCAGTGTATTTTAGTTGTGCTTTGTTTTATTGTGTTTTTACCTGTTTTTGTCATTTTTCAATAGTAGATTATGAGTTCAAATATCTCTTTTAAACACTGTTAAGAGCAGCACTTTTTTAAACTTTTCAGTTTGTTAAATCTGCAATAGAACCAAAAAAGATTGTATTTGATGGGTGAGAAAACATCGAACCTTTCTCGTGTTGTCTGAATGTGGATTGGCCGTTCAGATCTGACCGAGTATGAGCCTGGCAGATGACAAGACAGAGCGAAACAGAGAAGAATGCATTATTTTAGCAGAATTAAGGGAAAAAGAGTATTTAACCCTCAAACGAACTAAAATCTGGGGCCCCTATTTTGTAACCATGTTTTTTTGTAATGCGATTACGGGGTGCGTCCACACGTAACCAGAGCAGCGTTTTTTTTTTATGTAACCGCATTCATTTCAAAACACTTTTTTTATGGAAACGCTACTGTTTCATTTCCGTGTGGACAGGATAACCGAGCAAATTCTGGTTCAGGCGGAGTCTGAAGGAGTTATATGAGCTCTTTAACTGATGCAGCAGCATTTTCTCAGAGCTCCATATGGTTAATGAGACAGAGCGAGAGTTTGCACTCCGGCTCTTTGTGTTAAAGCAGATCTTCTGAGGCGTACAGGACTACACAAGCAAACAACATATATAATAACGTGTTTAATCACAGAACAGACACGTCAAACCACAACAATGTGTGTTATTGCTACAGATGCGCTCACCTCGTACAGACACAAAAACCACCAGTTTTGAAAAATTTGCGTTTGAGTCTCAGATAAATGAGTAGGTTTATAGAGTGAAACAGTTGTTGGTAGTTGTTGGCGGCGAGAGATTTTTAGTTTATAAATGACGTTATTCTTATATTTGGGTGAGCTGTATTGCCCAGCCATTAAAAGGAATCGCTGAAGTCTCAGAGCCGAAAGAAGCTTCTGATTGGTTGATTTACCCTCAATGGGGGAAGAGTCTGCTGCCCTCTACTGGGTAGAAAAATTCTCTGCAACGTGTTAGGGCATTTTACCCATTTAGACTTATTTTTTTTCTCCCCGTGCTCGTGTTGACGTGATTTTTTTCTAAACGTTGGAGCGCCCATACCCCCCACGGTTGCACCCTTGGGAGGGGAAATGTTTCATACATCATCACAAAACGGAAAGATCGGTTTTAAAATCTTTAAAGCTCTAGGCATTCTTTTAAGAATAATGATTAAATCCTTGTAATATCTGAACCCTTTATCGGAGAATCTAGATGGAGGGAGTGTTTGTCAGCCAGGAAAGCCTGGAGTTTATTTTTGCAGGGTGGTTACAGCTTGGGTGAATGTCAAATTATTTTGCGAGTGTGTGGCTCACATTGACTTGCTTGAATGAAATTAGTTTTATCTTGAACATTAAATGGTAAAGATGAAACAGCTTTTTTGAAAACCAGCAATTTTTTTTATCAGAAAAACAACATGCACAAAACAGAACAGATTCAACCTTTTAGTGCAAATTATCGCTGTATCGTAACATATCTAATAGTGGTGTAGTACTCATGTCCAGAGATGTACTCAAACCCGGACTCGAGTCCATTTTTTTAGGAACTTGGTCTTGATTTGACCTCGATTGTGTTTGAACTTGGAATCGACTCAGACTCTGACTTGATCATTGGTCTCGACAGAGTCCAAAATGCTACACTACCAAGAAAAAGAAAAAAAACAGCTTGTGTGTTAAGCCTATGAATTGCCCTCTGCAAAGGTTACACATTCACATAACCCTGCGGTGACCCCATTGTGAAACGTGCCACACGCTTATGAAGTGTTCACTTCAAGGCTTTGCGAAGCGTGAGCACAGTGCGCTGTGATTTGACAAAGTGGTGCAAAGCAAGTGCGTTCACCTCTCTTTCTCAGCTTGTGCTCCATCTTAAACACTGGGTAATGGAGTCAAACTTTGGCTATGTTTTCGCAAAAATAAAACTTTCCAAAGTAGAACCGGCATTGGAAACCTTGGAGCTATCGTAAACATAATAGCTTTAATAACTCTTTTAATTGTATAAGAATGCCGTATTTAAAGATTGAAGTTAGTGAAAGAAAGTTTTACATGCCCCTTCTGATTCTGTTCCTTGAAAATTCTTGATAATGAGTTAGGTAACTAATTAAACGTGATGAAGACAATATGTTAAACTGCTATAGAAATATATCTAAGAGGTAAATCTAGCCTTCACAAACTGAGGATGAATCAATATTTCAGAAAGCATTTGTATGAACGGCTTTAATGTTCAAATCTTTGAAGAGTTTGATGCTACATTTAAATTCTTCAAACATGTAAGAAATATACAATAAAATAATAGAACTTTATGAGTATTTGTTATGCTTCAGTAAAGTGATAAGCTATCTAACCAAAGATGCAATTCAATTGCGAATGAGTTGATCCTGTTTAGGTGGTCTAGATTAGATGCTGTATTAAGTTTGAAACTTAAATATTATTTACACTTTTATATTTAATGTAAAAAGTATTTTTATATGAACATTATAGATACTTAATGAGTGAGTTTGCCTCTTTTAGTTGTTAAATTCTATTAAGAATCGATCATCATCAGAATTCATAATCCAGTATAATGTAACTTTCTCAGTTGAATTTATTGAATTTCTCGTGTCATGGAGGCCAATTAGAAAATTAGTCTGTGGTGGAGGAATTACAGTTCAGGTATTTTTACACTGCAAAAAATGTCCTCTTGGAACAAGAAAAAAAAACCTCAAATGCAGTTAAACTCTTCCTATATCAAGCAAAAAAATCCGCCAATGGGGAAAGCAAATTTGACTTGGCAAGAATTCCTAAAATTAGCAAAAATGTGTTCTCACACATGTCGTGGAACAACTATTTCAGTCACGTGATGTTTTAGTGCTTCCCAGATCGTGCACACTCTTGTCTCACACAATAAAAAGTATGAATATTTTCTTCTGAAAATGTAAATCTACTGTAATGGTGCAATGTATAGTGTTATGCAGCATCTGACTGTCAGCCAATAAAGAGCCAACACAGAGTTCTGAACACCCGAACACTCACCTGAAACTCATCTCATCAATATCTGCATGTTTTAACTGTAGAAAACTAGATTTTATAGAACGTGAAGGCTCTAGGGTTTAAATGTTTACTGAGGAGAGGAATTTATTTCTAAATAAACACATAAAACAACTGGAAAAAACCGTACACTATCAGAGACGTCCTACTTTTTAGTTGAAATTAAACAAGGACCATAATAATATGTAAAGGCTCTGTCAGCTTCTAGAATTGAAGCAGCAAGAAGCAAACAGACACACAAATGGGAGAAATGCTTCAAGAGTTGAGCACTCACAGGTGAGGTAGATGTTCTGTTCATCTGTTCTGCTCTTCACAGGCTTGATGTTCAGGTCTATGGTGGCCGTGTCCAGGGTACGCTGGTTTGTCTTGGAGTTGTAGCATGATGACGCGCGGCAGTGGTCTCTCAGCCAAACAAAATCGAAATGCATCATGATACCACTGTAGCTGACCTCTGTAAACATTCAACTTGTTTAAACGACTCCATTTTGAACATCTGGAGTATCCTTTACATTACCTATCCACCATTTAATCAATAAACGAAAACAAGTGATGAAGCACTAATGCAGCTCATCTCAATGAAAACATCTGCACAGAGTTAATAAATTCTAATAGTGTATCTTTAATATTTTTGGAGAACAAGCAATTTAAAACAAAACTATGGAAGGCAAGTTTAAAAACACATTTTTAAACAGTTTTGAAGTTGACATTTTTTGATAAAAAGTAAAAATAGTTGAAAACATTAAGATAAGAAGTCCACATTTTTAGATAAAGTGAAATATTAGAAAAAAACTCAACATTTTCATACAAAAAGTAAAAGCGTTCAGATATTAAGTCAAAAAATCAGATAAAAACTTAACATTTTCAGATAAAAATTGAAAAATGAGATGGAAATGTTGAAATATTTAGATTAAAAGCTGAATTTTTAGATAAACATTCGAAAAAGTTGAGATATATATTTTTTATTTATAGAATAAAAATCGAAAAACTCAAATACATATTTTAAATTGAGATAAAAAAGTTTAAATATTTAGATAAAAAGTTAAAATATTTAGATAAAGTTAGAATATTTAGATAAAAGTAGAAAAAAAACTAAATGTTCTTATACAAGTCAAAAGTGAGATTAAAAAGGCACTTTTTAGCTAGCATTAGATTGAGCGACTGCAGGTCAAAATGTTGTCTTCATAAGTCAGAATGTAGTTTTTAATCTTCAAAAAAAATAAATTGTGAAAATCTGAAAAAAAGCAAAAATTTTATTTTAAAGCCATATTTATTTATTGTGACAAGTCGGAATTGACTTCCACCCTCCCTCCCTTCCTCCCTCTCACTCACCCAGGCAGTCAGGCAGCAATTGGTGGCTCCAGGGACAGGGACTAGCGGTACTGTGCTGCAGTCTCGGTCCAGCAGCCCCAGAAACTCTCGGAGCGCGCCTCCAGCTCGGGGTCGAGCCGAGCCTCGTCAGGAGCCGTGCTAAAATCATGACGATGCCTAGCAGACCACCAGCGCCTTCACTCTCATCCACAGCTCTGAAGATTCTCTCCTCCGCGTATAATAGCGATCACGAGCGAGCGGGAACCGGTGTCGCATCCAAACCTGTGCCCCATAGGACTTTACGTTCCCTTTCCGCAACAACAAGAAGAAGAACAGAGAGCGTTCGGAGTTGCTTCTTCTTCGGTTTTGTTTATTGGCAGTTTGAAAACCAGACTATTGGTGCATTACCGCCACCTACTAGAGATGTGTTTAGATCAGGGAATGAGCAAAGGATCATTTGTGGGGGGGTTTTATTCATTACTTTTATATTCTGAAAGTATTTTGGGATATATGAAGGAAGATTAGTATTCCCTTATACATCCTGACATCTCTTAACATGTTTGTTGCTGTGAACTGTTGTATTTTATTGTTTACTGCAATTTCCTTCAGATCATTTCTTTTCTCTTCATAACCTTTGCATTTTGTTAGCACGTGATCTACTGTCTCATCTTCATCACATATCACACATTTCCCTGTCGGATGGTTTCCTGTTTTCTATTGATGGTGATGAAGTCCTGTATGTCCTATTCTTGATCTCGCTCTGATGGTTTCTTCTGTTCTGTGTCTCGGAGGATGTTGTTGTTTTCCTACCTTTTTTTATATTCCATACAGATCCCTGTCTCTTCCTCATCCCATTGCTCTTGCCATATTTCTAAGATCTTGTTGTGTATTATACTTTTAGCCTCACTTTTTCCTATAGATATTTCCATAGTTATTTTGTCTTGTTTAACTGCTTGTTTAGCTGCTGCATCCCCTTCTTCATTTCCGTCGAATCCTATATGTGCTGGTATCCATAAAAACTCTATGATTTTATCTTATCTGTTCATTTCTTCAATCTTCAATTTATTTTATTTACTATGTCTGGTGTAACACAGATCAGTATTGAGCTGGTTAAGGTAAATAAACCCCAAATTATAATTAATTTATTTTTACTAAATGATATTAGATTATTTAAATAATACTTTAAACGAAGTTATTTTGAAGAGTGAAGTTAAAATAATTATATTTGAACTAAAAGAAAAGCGTAATATTTGGCCATATAGTGGGCGCTGTGTATGACGTCATTCAGACGAGACGCATAGAGAGAGAGAGGGGAGACGCTGCAGATCGCGAGTGTCAACAAAAGAGATTAAAAGCCAAATATAACGATCATCTTTTTCTTAATATGCATAAATAATGTGTTATATGATGTCTAAGTCCCTGTATAAATGTTATTGGGTAATTTTTAGTGCGATGATTGATGACTTTTGAGTGGATGACTGTGAATTGTGGGCACTGTAGCGTTCCATGCGGTTAGCATTTCTGTGTTGAAATCACCCAGATTTGGTGAGTTTACAGCCAAATGATGTAATTCTGTTGAATTGAGTGTTTATTTTTTATTAATATGCTGAAGTGTTGTTTTTTAAATGAGAGTTTACATATATTACAGTTCAGAGAGTATTTTGAATGTTCTATGCACTAAAGAAATGCTGTTAGGTGCTAAAATGCTAACTAGCACTGCATTTAACACACATGAATGTTATATTTGCACATTAAGTGTCAAAGGCACTCCAGTTGTATTTTATATCCACTTGTACTTAATGTTGAAATCAATTTAAGCTGTGATATTTGTGATCCTGTTGTGTAACAGGTCAGGTTTTATTTTGGACTTGAAATTGCTGTGATCCTGTGATGGCGAGCCACCCAGACCTGTAGGCAGAGACAAAGAGAAATTCTGCTCTACATCAACGTGATCTGTGTCTTAATTGCGGTTACCTGCGGAGTGCGTCCATTGTGTGGTATTTCTCATCATTTACCCCATCACCGAGTTGTTAACTCAACTTCTATGCCTTATTGAACATTGCGTGACAGAGAATCGCACTACTACACCACTAAAAGATTTTTTTTTTCATTCGGTGAGATTCATCGTTCGGACTTCAAGGATTTTTTTTTTCAACACCCACACACACATACACATTTGCTTATAGACTGAGAACTGTATACACACATGGGATTATTTTGAGTTGTCTACATTGTTCTACATTGTTTCTACATTGTGCTGTTTATTTGATTTTTGTTTTGCATCCTGATTGTTACAAGTGGTTTGTTTTTGGGAACAAGTAATGTGGGTGTTTTTGGCAATTAGGTGACCTGATTTAACATTTATTTAATTCATAAATTGGACCTGACTCCATGAAAAAGACAGTCTGACCTTAAAAGCTAGAGTCCATGAAAAAGACAGTCTGACTTAAAAGGAGTGACGCTTTTCTGATAGGGATACGCAGCTAGAGACAAAATATCTGCCACGTGAAACTTATCTGCAAGGATAGCTTTCTGCATATATACCGCGCCTATGAAACACCAAGGGAGGTGCAGTTTTCGAGCCAGGTTCTGTAACCCATCACATTGCTGTTTCCTGAAAGATCTTGTGCTGAAAAGTAAAGAGAAATCGGACTGAAAGTCGTAGTCTGTCTTTATTGAATTTATTTTCAAAAGTGTATTTTATATTGCGGGAAAACAACCACATTAAATGGCGTAGTCGGCAAGATTCAAGAGTCTGAGATCACAGCCGTTGACCCTGAAGAGGTGCCAGGAGCCGCTGTCAGAGCTTCGAGAGCAAAGAGCAACCTCACCCTGTAACTGGGAGCTAACGCACATCATTTGGATTGGTAAGCATAACTCTTTGTTATTTATGCTTACTGTGTTAGTTAATGTTAAGAAAAGTGATGTGTCTCTCCAGTTTTTTTGATTAGAATTAAATGAGGTTTTTGGCTCTGGGAAAAAGCGCTTAACTCTGAAAAAAGTGTGTAAAAATAAGACTCTGAATTAAAAAGAACAGGTTGTTTTTAAACCCCTTAAAAGAATTAAAAATAAGTTAAAACTAAAAATACAATTCGGTTAGTATTGTTTATTTTTTGAGTAGAATAAGTCTGATTCAGAAGGAGGAAAGGCTGAGAGGATGGTACTGATGAAAAAGTGAGCACTTTAAAAATAATCATTGAACCAAATTGAACTTATAACCTGCTAACACAAATGTTGAGAGTGGATGAGTATTGAACTTGAGAAAGTCTAGTCGTCGGGGGTGTCGATTAGCTACTAAACAAATTGAAACTTATAATAATGGAGTGTTAATAGATAAGATTAGAGAGACTCAGATCACGGTGACTGCGCAGCGCTGCTGAATCGGGTGATAATATAATAAACTAGGATTTGTTTAGTATACCTTCGGGATAGTTAGCTTACCGAGGAGGCGAAGTTATTCCGGAAAACTTGCGCTTGTTTTTGATGCCAGACATTTGGTCTGAAGTACGCTCAGGGTAGCGTAAGGTTGCCAGATATTTTGATCTGAAGTACGCTCAGGGTAGCGTAATGTTGCCAGATATTTTGATCTGAAGCGCGCTCAAGGGTAGCGTGAAGTGATATACTCATGGAGGTCCTTGAATGACGGAGGTGATAGTGTTTATTTGAAAACTTTATTACAAAGGGAAAAAATAGTGGTTAGACAATAATATTATTACTTTAAAACTAAAAGCATCTAATCTTGGGAAAACTGTTAACGACCGGAAAAGAAATAAAGACAATTTAAAAGTAACTAGCTTTGAAGAAAAAGAAAAAAACTTGAATTAAATAATTCCCATTAACGAGAGTGAAGACTTAGTCTTCAGAGCAGGCTCTTATCAGCAATGGCAACTGCGGCTGTAAACAGGTTTGAGGTTAATGTTTCACTAACCCCAATACAGTGGATTGAAATGAAAGACTCAACGGCAGGAGTAAAACTTAGACGCTGGTCTGAAAAAATCCAAAACAAATTGAGAAAAGACAAATCTGTAGATCTTTCGTGGCTAATGGCTTAAATGGCTAATAATTTGGAAAAATGCAGGCAAAACTCTAAAAAGAATTGAGACAAGACATAAATTGATAAAGCAAATCTCAAAAAGAAAGCAAGAGAAAGTTGTTGTGTTGGATAATGGATGGAGATGTACAATGTTGATGGACATGTGTGCTGTGTTTGTGCAGATAGAAGAAACAGAGGCTGAATTGATAGAATGAGGAAAAGCAACTAGAATGTTTGAGAAAAAATGATGAAGATGGCAAATTGTATGTGCGTGTAAGCAAGGAACTTGTGATGTGAGATGAGTAACTAGAATGTTTGAATGTGTGAGAAAGCCTAGACAAAATAACGCAGAGACTGATAAGTTCACCCCGCCTTTACGTGCTTTCTTGGAAGAGAAACTCAAACACATAAAGTAAAGCACAGTAAAACTATAGAACTTAGATGAGAAATGAAGCACTGCAAAGTGAAATGGATTATTGAGATACTTTTTCAAAATGTAGAATCTGAAAAATAAATTTTAATGATGAAAATTAAAGTTCAATTACTTTAATTACTTCAGTTTTGTTAAATTTATAGAATTCATTAAATGTGTTAAATCAGCAGATGGTAAACATAAAGTAAAAATGATCAGAACTGTTAAAAATAACGAGATTAATTATAGATAAAATAAATGCAGACTGTAAAATAATTAACACATTTCTAAACGATAAAATTAAATAGACAAACGTTAGGATTTTTAGGAAAAACAGACTACTGCAGTGAAGAGATCACAGAATATGCAGACAAATGCAAACTAATGAGACAACTAATGAGAGATGCAGGAATTAAACAACTAAATGCAACTTTAAAATGGACTGAAGAAGCTTCAAAAGAATTTGACCAACTTAAAAAAGAAGTGATCATTGCAACAAAACTGTCAAATCCAAATTACAACAAACCTTTTTTGTTAGATGTTGCATTAGGAAAGGGAGGATTAGCAACAGCTATTTTACATCAAAAAGAAGGTACACAACAAAGACCGCTAGGATGGTATTCAACTTGCCTTAGTGGAATGGACAATTTCACAGACTGTGAGAAAAATATTGAAGCAGTATTTTGGGCTTATTCAAAATGTTCAAAAATAGTTTTGAGTGCCCCAGTAGAAATAAGATCAACCCATGAAGTTGTAGGAATTTTGGAACAAAACAGATTTAATCTGTCAGTAGGAAGAAGAATGAAATATTTGGAACTACTTGAAAAAGTAAACTTGACTGTAAAGGTACTCAAAACAAAAAATGAAGCAGAAAAACTGTTATTTTGCCAACAGGGAGAGCCACACTGCTGTGAAATTTCAGGGACTATGGACATGAAGATAAGACCAGACTTATCAGCTGAACCTTTAGAGGAAGATGAATTATTTTTGTAGATGGTTCGTGTTTTAAGAACGATGCAGGCAAGAGCCAAATGGGTTTTTCTGTGGTAGAACTTGAGAACAAAGATCCATTAAAATGTAACACCATCAGAGAAATAAAAGTCACTCAAGGTATAATGTCAGCACAAAGAGCAGAAATTATGGCATTAACAGAAGCTTGTAACATCTTAGATAACCAAGAAGGAACGATCTTTACAGACTCTGCCTATGGTTATTCCGTAGCTCATTACTATGGAAAAATTTGGCACAATAATGGGTATAAGAAAACAAATGGTAAACCTATTATTCATGAAACAGAAATTAAAGCATTGATTGAAGCCTGTCAAACACCAAAAAAGCTAAGTATAGTGAAATGTGATGCACACAAAAGAGATCAAAGTGTAGAAACAATTGGAAATAATTTTGCAGACTCAGCAGCCAAACAAGCAGTGATGCAAGAGATTATTACTGAAATGCCAGTTGTAACTCGACAGCAAAAGAAAAACGAAGCAGTTGAACTAAAAGGTGAATGGGATTTTGAAAAACTTTGTGAAATGCAATCAAGTGCTAGTGTACAAGAAACATTAGACTGGAACCTCAAAGGAGGGATTAAATCAAAAGAAGGAATTTGGACAACACTTCAAGGTCAATTGATAATACCAGAGAGTGCAGAACAAATGGTACTATTACATGCTCATGGTACAGCGCACCACAATCGAAGAGAAATGATAGATGTTATCATTAGACAACTAAATCTTTGGTTTCCGCATCTTCAAACTAAGGTAAACAACTTTCTAGAGAAATGTGAAACGTGTATGGTCAGAAACATCAAAAGTGCTCCACATATAATCAGAACTTTTCCGACACCAAGGGGACCCTTTGTAAGCATAGTCATTGACTTTATAGATATGATTAAGGTTGTTAGTGGAAAGAGATACATTTTAACAATTGTTTGCCGATTTAGCGGCTGGGTAGAAGCTTTCGCGGTAAAGTGTCAGAGTGGAGACTCTGTGGTGAATGCCTTGACGAGAGAGGTATTTCCGAGATTTGGTATCCCGTCGCAGATACAGTGTGATAATGGACCGGGTTTCATAGCGGTTGTTATGAAATTGATGTGTAAGAGGTTGCAAATTGATTTGAAGTATGGTTCTGTGTACCACCCTGCCAGCCAAGGAAAGTGTGAAAGAATGAATCAGACTTTAAAGGGAAAGCTTTCTAAAATTTGTGCAAAAACCGGGCTCAATTGGACAAAAGCTTTACCCATTGCATTATTCAGCATCAGGAACAGCACAAATCGTGAAACCAAATGAACCCCCCATGAAATGGTGACAGGAAGAGTGATGCCTCGACCTGATAGAGAATTTATTAGCTGTGACAATTTGAATGATCTGAGAAATGATATTGACAAGTATATCTGTTTGTTGGTAAAGAATCATCAGCATGTTTTACAGGCTGAGAGTCGACCAAGGTGTTCTCCTGAGGAGTCTGGACGACCAGGTCCTATATCAGTTGGAGATCACGTGTTCATAAACATTTTTAAGAGAAAGTGGGATCAACTGAGAAGAGAGGGTCCGTATGAGGTCACCCAAGCCACACCTACTGCTGTAAGGGTGAAGGGATCCAACCTGTGGTATCATATATCTCACTGCTTGAAAGTAAGAAATCTTAATGAGACCTTTCCAACAAGTGATACAATTGCAGATGACCCTGTGAAGGAGTAAACTATTTGAAATAAATTCAGACATCCAGATAGACAAATAACCATAAAACGTACCATTTTTGTGTTGAATTTTTGCGTTACAGATTACTTTCGACTGGAGATTCTTAGAACCTGGGATAGGAGTATTCCTGAGTTCCACTTAGACTTGAGGCGGATCGAGACCGCTCCAGCCCTTATTGAGTCTACCACTCCAGCGCTGACTAAGCCGTTTAAAAGATACAAGTCGGATGGATAATATGCATCCAGAAAAAAAAAAAAGAAAAAAAAAAAGGAAAACGAGAAAATAGTATGACTAGTATGATGTACCAAAATACAAGTGACAGATTTATTGATATTACTCTAAACTTAGGAAAAGATCTTGCTGCGACTGAGGAAGAGCTTGGTTCACTACTTTGCGGCGAAGTGGACACATGCATGTAACATATTCCTCAGCTAGGATGTCTGTCTTATATGTGCATGATAAATAAAGTATTTCTGAGAGTGTAAATCAAAAATAAAGTTGTTTATGTAGAATCAAAGATAGAACCTAAAAAAATCATGAAACTCTTTTTTCCGGTTCACTGCCAACTTTTAAGATTGGTATGAAGGCAGCATGGTAACCCAAATTTGTTGTTTTCAATCTTTTATTTCAATAGTTTTTGCGATATCGTTTGTTGTTTTCTAGCCCTTAGTTTTATAGTTTTTAATAAGTCGGTTGTTTTATTTTGATTGATATTTCTTTGTACTTTTTGATTTTTGTAGATATCTAATACTTTGCGTTTTTTATGACACTCACGAGAGAATTTTTGGCTGAAAACCAGAGAAAGTCTCCCACTTGAATGGACAATTTTTTAGTGGAGACAATGGACAATATGTTATGAACTCTAAAGACTCTTAGGAGCGCAGAACCACTATCTGTGCTATTCTGAAAATGAGTGCAAAGAAACCTAGCATTCATTCTATTAGCTTGATCCTGAGGGACTTGAGCAAAAGGCTAAAAGGCTTTCCTGAGAAACATGGATGCAGTCGCGGTAGCAGTCACCAAGAGATCGTCTGATGAGACACCTGGAGGTTCCTGAGGGTTCCCGAAAGATTTCCTGACTCCCGTATTCCCATGTCACTGCTAAAAGGTCACCCATGGCGAAGGTTTCTTAAAGTCACCCGGAGTGATGCTGAAAGCCACCGGTGCCAAACAACTCTACAACCGCCACGACCTGGAGATTATTCCAAAAATATTACGCTCATTATCAAGTGTACAAGTTATAATAATCATCCTAATAACCAAAATAGATGTCTGCCGCTACTATCTCTTGAGACATCTCTTAAATTTATCTTTGAGAGAATGATGACTGAGTGAATGACGTTTGAAGGACATTTTGAACATCATTATATTTGGAACCACTGAACAGAAAGTTTTAATGAGAAGTGAAGAAGTAATGCTAATGCGTGAATGATGTCTTGAAAGAATGATCGGACAGACCGGTATCGAACGGCCCTCCAATGACTATCTCATCGAAATCGCATTTCCTTACGAAGAAGATCATCATCTGCGGATCTTATTCTACTTTTGATTAATTATTATTTTGTTTGTTGACTGTTTTTTGTAGAAAATTTGCAAAAGACAGGAAAAATGCTACTCCTTAACTTAGCCAATTGAAGTAATGGAGAAAAACGATTTTACATAATTAACTCATTTAATTGCCTTAACGAATGGAAACTTGGAAAGTTCCCAAGGAGGGAATGTGGGTGTTTTTGGCAATTAGGTGACTTGATTTAACATTTATTTAATTCATAAATTGGACCTGACTCCATGAAAAAGACAGTCTGACCTTAAAAGCTAGAGTCCATGAAAAAGACAGTCTGACTTAAAAGGAGTGACGCTTTTCTGATAGGGATACGCAGCTAGAGACAAAATATCTGCCACGTGAAACTTATCTGCAAGGATAGCTTTCTGCATATATACCGCGCCTATGACACACCAAAGGAGGTGCAGTTTTCGAGCCAGGTTCTGTAACCCATCACATTGCTGTTTCCTGAAAGATCTTGTGCTGAAAAGTAAAGAGAAATCGGACTGAAAGTCGTAGTCTGTCTTTATTGAATTTATTTTCAAAAGTGTATTTTATATTGCGGGAAAACAACCACAGTTTAACCAAATAAGAATAGACATTTGAATTCCCAAGGAGAAATATAAATATAGAGAAATATAGAATTTAAATACATAATAGTTTACAAATAGAATTTAATTACATACTAGCATAAAAATAGGATTTAAATCATTGTAGTTGAACTAAGCTAGTATACATGAATTAAAATTGAATATAAATATTATTATACATATAAAACAATTAGTAGTGAATGAATACAATTTAAATAGATAAAGCAAACTACAAAAGATTTAAAAAGGGGAACAAAGAGAAAAAGCGTTTTCTTGTTTGTTTATACATTTTATTTAATTATTTGGTTGTTTTTACATTTCATGATCCCATTTATTCAAACATTTTGAAAGTAAAAACTTTCTTTTGGTTAAAAGTCATTCTCCTGGTCTGTCTGGTTCTTGTGTTTGCTTCATTTTGCCCTCCCGTAGCGAACCTGGTGATCTGGCCTGTTGTTGTGTACTTTATAATTTAAGCTGATACACAGAGAGATATTGTATCCATTGCACCCTAAGTGCTTATCGGCTACACTTGTCTTGCTTCTTTTCCTTTATGCTGATTAATGCAGATGAGCTGTCTACACAGATTAATGTTTTTTTTCTTTGTTTCTACCTATCCATTCCAGTGCCATTTTTATTGCAGTTAATTCAGCTCTGAATAAACTTAAATGATCAGTTATTCTATGTTTCATTGTTACCTTCTTTGAGAAGATCACGATTGCAGCACCTGTTCTGCCAGACATTGGATCTTTGGATCCATCTGTAAAGATTTGAGTTTTATTATTGTAATATTTTTCTATGTATTCTTTAACATATGTTGTTTATTTGTTCTATTAGGTTTACATTTACTCTTATTCGTTGTGTGTTCCATGGTGCTCTCTGTTCCTCTGTTCTACTGTATTTAAATTTGTCTAATCCCATTTTGTTTGCCATTGTAGTGCCAATTCTTCCTAGATTATAATAGTTAGATTTTTTATGTTCCCAGCAGTCCTTTAAGATTTGTTTCTTCTGTCTCCACCTGTACTGCTGCCAGAGGAGATGTTCTTATTGCTCCGCAGCTTTGTTTCTCCTGTCTCCACCTGTACTGCTGCCAGAGGAGATGTTCTTATTGCTCCACAGCTTTGTTTCTCCTGTCTCCACCTGTACTGCTGCCAGAGGAGATGTTCTTATTGCTCCGCAGCTTTGTTTCTCCTGTCTCCACCTGTACCGCTGCCAGAGATGTTTATTGCTCCGCAGCTTTGTTTCTTCTGTCTCCACCTGTACTGCTGCCAGAGGAGATGTTATTATTGCTCCACAGCTTTGTTTCTTCTGTCTCCACCTGTACTGCTGCCAGAGGAGATGTTATTATTGCTCCACAGCTTTGTTTCTTCTGTCTCCACCTGTACTGCTGCCAGAGGAGATGTTATTATTGCTCCGCAGCTTTGTTTCTTCTGTCTCCACCTGTACTGCTGCCAGAGGAGATGTTATTATTGCTCCGCAGCTTTGTTTCTTCTGTCTCCACCTGTATTGCTGCCAGAGGAGATGTTCTTATTGCTCCGCAGCTTTGTTTCTCCTGTCTCCACCTGTACTGCTGCCAGAGGAGATGTTCTTATTGCTCCACAGCTTTGTTTCTTCTGTCTCCACCTGTACTGCTGCCAGAGGAGATGTTATTATTGCTCCGCAGCTTTGTTTCTTCTGTCTCCACCTGTACTGCTGCCAGAGGAGATGTTATTATTGCTCCACAGCTTTGTTTCTCCTGTCTCCACCTGTACTGCTGCCAGAGGAGATGTTATTATTGCTCCGCAGCTTTGTTTCTCCTGTCTCCACCTGTACTGCTGCCAGAGGAGATGTTATTATTGCTCCACAGCTTTGTTTCTCCTGTCTCCACCTGTACTGCTTGCCAGAGGAGATGTTATTATTGCTCCACAGCTTTGTTTCTCCTGTCTCCACCTGTACTGCTGCCAGAGGAGATGTTCTTATTGCTCCGCAGCTTTGTTTCTCCTGTCTCCACCTGTACCGCTGCCAGAGATGTTTATTGCTCCGCAGCTTTGTTTCTTCTGTCTCCACCTGTACTGCTGCCAGAGGAGATGTTTCTTATTGCTCCGCAGCTTGTTTCTCCTGTCTCCACTGTTACTGCTGCCAGAGGAGATGTTATTATTGCTCCGGCAGCTTTGTTTCTCCTGTCTCCACCTGTACTGCTGCCAGAGGAGATGTTATTATTGCTCCACAGCTTTGTTTCTTCTGTCTCCACCTGTACTGCTGCCAGAGGAGATGTTATTATTGCTCCACAGCTTTGTTTCTTCTGTCTCCACCTGTACTGCTGCCAGAGGAGATGTTATTATTGCTCCGCAGCTTTGTTTCTTCTGTCTCCACCTGTACTGCTGCCAGAGGAGATGTTTCTTATTGCTCCACAGCTTTGTTTCTCCTGTCTCCACCTGTACTGCTGCCAGAGGAGATGTTATTATTGCTCCGCAGCTTTGTTTCTTCTGTCTCCACCTGTACTGCTGCCAGAGGAGATGTTCTTATTACTCCACAGCTTTGTTTCTCCTGTCTCCACCTGTACTGCTGCCTGAGGAGATGATATTATTGCTCCACAACTTTGTTTCTTCTGTCTCCACCTGTACTGCTGCCAGAGGAGATGTTATTATTGCTCCGCAGCTTTGTTTCTCCTGTCTCCACCTGTACTGCTGCCAGAGATGTTCTTATTGCTCCACAGCTTTGTTTCTCCTGTCTCCACCTGTACTGCTGCTAGAGGAGATGTTATTATTGCTCCACAGCTTTGTTTCTCCTGTCTCCACCTGTACTGCTGCCAGAGGAGATGTTATTATTGCTCCACAGCTTTGTTTCTCCTGTCTCCACCTGTACTGCTGCCAGAGGAGATGTTATTATAACTCCACAACTTTGTTTCTTCTGTCTCCACCTGTACTGCTGCTAGAGGAGATGTTATTATTGCTCCGCAGCTTTGTTTCTCCTGTCTCCACCTGTACTGCTGCCAGAGATGTTCTTATTGCTCCACAGCTTTGTTTCTCCTGTCTCCACCTGTACTGCTGCTAGAGGAGATGTTATTATTGCTCCACAGCTTTGTTTCTCCTGTCTCCACCTGTACTGCTGCCAGAGGATATGTTATTATTGCTCCACAGCTTTGTTTCTTCTGTCTCCACATGTACTGCTGCTAGAGGAGATGTTATTATTGCTCCACAGCTTTGTTTCTCCTGTCTCCACCTGTACTGCTGCCAGAGGATATGTTATTATTGCTCCACAGCTTTGTTTCTTCTGTCTCCACCTGTACTGCTGCCAGAGGAGATGATATTATTGCTCCACAACTTTGTTTCTTCTGTCTCCACCTGTACTGCTGCCAGAGGATATGTTATTATTGCTCCACAGCTTTGTTTCTTCTGTCTCCACCTGTACTGCTGCCAGAGGAGATGTTATTATTGCCTCCGCAGCTTTTGTTTCTTCTGTCTCCACCTGTACTGCTGCCAGAGGAGATGTTATTATTGTTCCACAACTTTGTTTCTCCTGTCTCCACCTGTACTGCTGCCTGAGGAGATGATATTATTGCTCCACAACTTTGTTTCTCCTGTCTCCACCTGTACTGCTGCCAGAGGAGATGATATTATTACTCCACAGCTTTGTTTCTCCTGTCTCCACCTGTACTGCTTGCCAGAGGAGATGTTATTATTGCTCCACAGCTTTGTTTCTCTGTCTCCACCTGTACTGCTGCCAGAGGAGATGTTATTATTGCTCCACAGCTTTGTTTCTTCTGTCTCCACCTGTACTGCTGCCAGAGGAGATGTTATTATTGCTCCACAGCTTTGTTTCTTCTGTCTCCACCTGTACTGCTGCCAGAGGAGATGTTATTATTGCTCCACAGCTTTGTTTCTCTGTCTCCACCTGTACTGCTGCCAGAGGAGATGTTTATTGCTCCACAGCTTTGTTTCTCCTGTCTCCACCTGTACTGCTGCCAGAGGATGTTTATTGCTCCACAGCTTTGTTTCTCTGTCTCCACCTGTACTGCTGCCAGAGGAGATGTTATTATTGCTCGCAGCTTTGTTTCTCCTGTCTCCACCTGTACTGCTGCCAGAGGAGATGTTATTATTCTCCACAGCTTTGTTTCTTCTGTCTCCACCTGTACTGCTGCCAGAGGAGATGTTATTATTGCTCCACAGCTTTGTTTCTCCTGTCTCCACCTGTACTGCTGCCAGAGAGGTTCTTATTGCTCCACAGCTTTGTTTCTCCTGTCTCCACCTGTACTGCTGCCAGAGGAGATGTTATTATTGCTCCACAGCTTTGTTTCTCCTGTCTCCACCTGTACTGCTGCCAGAGGAGATGTTATTATTGCTCCACAGCTTTGTTTCTCTGTCTCCACCTGTACTGCTGCCAGAGAGATGTTATGTTCTCCCAGCTTTGTTTCTCTCTGTCTCCACCTGTACTGCTGCCAGAGGAGATGTTCTTATTGCTCCACAGCTTTGTTTCTCCTGTCTCCACCTGTACTGCTGCCAGAGATGTTCTTATTGCTCCACAGCTTTGTTTCTTCTGTCTCCACCTGTACTGCTGCCAGAGGAGATGATATTATTGCTCCACAACTTTGTTTCTTCTGTCTCCACCTGTACTGCTGCTAGAGGAGATGTTATTATTGCTACAGCTTTGTTTCTCCTGTCTCCACCTGTACTGCTGCCAGAGGAGATGTTTTATTGCTCCACTTTGTTTCTCCTGTCTCCACCTGTACTGCTGCCAGAGGAGATGTTATTATTGCTCCACAGCTTTGTTTCTCTCTGTCTCCACCTGTACTGCTGCCAGAGGAGATGTTATTATTGCTCCACAGCTTTGTTTCTCTCTGTCTCCACCTGTACTGCTGCCAGAGGAGATGTTATTATTGCTCCACAGCTTTGTTTCTTCTTGTCTCCACCTGTACTGCTGCCAGAGGAGATGTTATTATTGCTCCACAGCTTTGTTTCTCTCTGTCTCCACCTGTACTGCTGCCAGAGGAGATGTTATTATTGCTCCACAGCTTTGTTTCTCGTCTCCGTCTCCACCTGTACTGCTGCCAGAGGAGATGTTATTGCTCCACAGCTTTGTTTCTCCTGTCTCCACTGTACTGCTGCCTGAGGAGATGTTATTATTGCTCCACAGCTTTGTTTCTTCTGTCTCCACCTGTACTGCTGCCAGAGGAGATGTTATTATTGCTCCACAGCTTTGTTTCTCCTGTCTCCACCTGTACTGCTGCCAGAGGAGATGTTATTATTGCTCCACAGCTTTGTTTCTCCTGTCTCCACCTGTACTGCTGCCGAGGAGATGTTATTATTGCTCCACAGCTTTGTTTCTCCTGTCTCCACCTGTACTGCTGCCAGAGGAGATGTTATTATTGCTCCACAGCTTTGTTTCTCCTGTCTCCACCTGTACTGCTGCCAGAGGAGATGTTATTATTGCTCCACAGCTTTGTTTCTCCTGTCTCCACCTGTACTGCTGCCAGAGAGGTTCTTATTGCTCCGCAGCATAGCCGGAGTGCCTTCATTTGTTCTCTCTCTAATTGTTTGAGATGCGTTTCTGCCGCTGCCATGTACGCTAAACAACCATAATCTAGTTGTCGTCTAATTATACAACTATATATTTTAATTAATGCATTTCCGCTTCCTCCCCACTCTTTTGCAGGGTTTCTTAATATGTTGTTTATTTTTTTACATTTATCTTTAACATATTCTATATATTTTTGCCAGGTTAATTTTTCATTAACTGTTAATAAAACTCTTTTTCAAATATTATTCCAAGTATTTAATCTCTGTTACTTGCTTCAGGCTTTCTCCATATAATTTTAAATTAATATTTTTGTGCCTTTTAGCAAAGCATATAATTTGTTTTGCTTACCGATTACTTTTACTATTAAATGTATTGCCTGTTGCATTTTTTTTTCAATATACTTTAGATTTCTACCCCTGATCCAAATAGCTCCATCATCTGCATATAAAGACTTATTTGTTTTATTTTGTTCAAGTTCTTCGAAAATGTCATTTATCATTGTTAAATAATATTGGACTACATACGCTTCCTTGTGGAGTCTCATTTTCTGCTGTCTGTTTTTTTTTAGTTTTTGTCCTACTTTTACTTATGTAGGAGGTTTTCTATCCAATTTATTATTTTACTTTAAAACCAATTTTTTTACATTTTATGATTAGTCTTTCTTTCCATAACATGTCGTATGCCTTTTCCACATCGAAGCACACTGCCACTACCATTTCTTTATTAATTTGTGCTTTTCTAATTTCATTTTCTAAACGTATAATGGGGTCTCTTGTACTTTTTGCTTTTCTGAATCCGTTTAGGTACGGTTTTATTAACTTATTTTTTTCCACATAATATTCAATTCTTCTTGTGACCATTTTTTTCTATTATTTTCCCAAGTTGTGATGTTAATGGAATTGGCCTATAATTTTAAAAAATCTGTTTCATCTTTCCCTGTTTTTTTAATTGGTATTATAATTGCATGCTTCCATTCTTCTGGTATTTTTCCTGTTTCCCATATCTTATTGTAAAGTTTGAGTATTTTAGAAAGAGCAATTTCTCCCAAGTTTATCATTATTTTATAAATTCCATCTTTTCCTGGTGCAGTTTTTCTTATTTTTCAAAGCATATTCTAATTCCTGTCTTGTGAAAGGTACGTTTTTTCATTATATTCATTTTCATCTTGTTTTCTTATTTTTCAACTGTTTTCTTCCTTTCTTGTTTTTCCTTATAATTTTGTCGTCCCATTTCAACGTGGCCATTTAGTTTATTTTATTTATTCCTTTCAATTTCATAATTGTTCACCAAATCTGGTCTATATTTGTCTCTCGCCCTATAATACAATACTCTACAATATAACTACAATACTCTCTCCAATAGCATTTTTTTGCATTTCTTATGGTTTTCCTAACAATCGCTTGACTCTTCTTGTATGTTATTAGTGATTGTATTGTATGTTTCTTTTTTAGAACTTTGAAAGCTTTGTGTTTTATTTTTATTGTTTTACGGCATTCCTCATTCCACCATGGAACGCTTTTTTCCCATCTCTATTTTTACTTTTTGGTGTAATTTTTTTCTGGCATTTTTGTAATATTTTGTTATTGTTTTGCTATACTGTTCTGTATCTTCTTCCTCTTCCATTTCATTATTTGATTCTGTTTCCATTTTGTAATTGTCCATTCATCTTCATGTTGGCTTTATTCCCTTTCGGGGTCGCCACAGCGGAATGAACCTCCAACTCTCTGGCATATGTTTTACGCAGCGGATGCCCTTCCAGCCGCAACCCATCGCTGGGAAACATTCACACACACACATTTGTCAAATTTCCATCTTACTTTATTTTCTTTTTTAATTGTTTCTTTTATCCCAAGTTTAATTATTATAGGATAATGATCGCTGCCCATGTTACATTTGTTTACCTCAAATTTTGTATATCTTCTACATTATTTGTTATTAATGTTAAATCAAGCATTGAGGTTATGTTTTTGTTATAATCATATCTTGTTCCTTTTCCATTATTTAAACATATAATTTGCTTTTGTTCTATAAATTCTTCAAAAATTTCACCATCTTTATTTGTTTTGTTACTACCTCAAAGTGTACTGTGTGCATTTAAATCTCCTTTTGCTAGTTTGCTAATTTCACTTAAATTATTTTTGTTTATTTGTATTATAATAATAGTTTATAATATTAATTGCTATTAAATTTATTCATACTTGAACAATCATCGATTTGTGTTTTTCATGAATTTCCACTATATTATATGAAAAATTTTCTTCTATTCCTATTAGTATTCCCCCTCCATTTCCCTCTCTTCTATCGCTTATTATTATTATATATCCCTTAATGACAAAGTTTAATTTAAGTTTAAGCCATGTTTCTTGTATACAGATTATTTTTGGTTTAATTTTTTGTTTTTGTATAAAACGTTTACATTCTAATCCGTTTGTAATGAGGCTTCTGGCGTTCCATTGAATCATTTTTATAGTCATTGTTTACTTCCTCCTCCCTCTGCTTGTCCTTCATTTTCTCCACCCAGTTTTTCCCTCACCTCTTCCCAATTAATTTATTTTATGCCTAGAAACTTTTCTCCTGCTTTGACTATTATTTCGATTTTTTCTGTTCTTTTGTTTTGTTTGTCTGATTAGCACAGTTTATTACCTCTACCATGAAAAGTATAAATTCTTTCTTTTTCAAATTAAGTGTGTCTTTGCTCTCATTTTGTTGTGGGCAACTTCGCTTTTCTGTCTTTTTTTTATTGTTGTTTTTGTCGTCTCATTTACCTGTTTTACTGCTTATAATAATAGTAATACCTTTTGTTGTTTTTATCAGTTGTACTTTTTCTGCTTGCTTCACAACCCCTGTATGCTGCCTTGTGATTTCCTCCACAATTAACACACTTTATTTCAGCATCTTTTTTTTACATTTACCATATTCATGGTCTCCAGCACACATTTAATCTTAACTCTGCAGTTGTTTGCAGTATGTCCAGGTTTCTGGCTCTTGAAGCATCGGAGCGGTGGTGGGATGTGTGGCTTCACTTGAGAGCTGAAAAAACCCAGGAAAACTTTGGATGGCAGTGTTTCCTGCTCAAACTGCAGATTAACAGATAAGCTATCGCATCTTTCTCTATTTCGGTTTGCTTTTAGTCTTTTTGCAATATTTACCTTTCCTCCTTTTATGCTACTTATTATTTTGTCTGTTTTTATTGTTGTCGGTATTCCTGAAATGACTCCTCTGGCATATTTTCTCTCTTGGGATTGTTACCTTTTTTCCCTCTATTTTTTTAAATTTTGCTAGCTTTGTCATGCTGCTCTTTGTTGCTACATACTACTAGCATTTGTCCCTCTCTCAAGATTCTCATTTCTTTTACTTCTCCAATTATTTTGTAAAAAACTTTTGTTAGCAATATTGGGTTCCACTTTGCAATTGTCGTTCCCTCTTGGTTTAGTTTTATGAAAACTTTGAATTGCATCTCTTCCTGTTTTTTAATTGTTGTATCACTGTCTGAACTGTTTGTATACAACGACTGCGAATCTGATGTTTGGTTTGGCTTTTTTCTCTTTCTAGAAGACTCCTTTTTGCTCATTCTAGCGTCACCCTTTTCTTCCTTTGTTTTAACACATCCATCATTTCCTTCCTCCATATCCTCTCCACTTTCATCCCAGTTGTTTGCATATTGATTTTCTTCCAAATTCGCGCTAGCTTTCATGTTGATCGCTTTCTTCGGTTTTCCAGGAGCATTTCTTCCATCATCGTCTGCCGAGTTGTCGCTGCTTTCCTCCATCTGATCCACGTCACCCAGCTCCAGCTCCACCAGCTCTTCCTCTCCGTTCATCTGCAGAGTTGATAAGCTACCTTAAGTACTTTTGGTTTCTTCTTCTTCTTCTTCTTTGGTGTTTTATGGCAGTTTGCATCATTTCTTTTGGTGCATTACAGCCACCATCTGGGATGTAGTTTGGACAATTGTTCAAATGGAGATTCAGGAGATTTAAAAAAAAAAATAAGACCTCTCTACAGATATTCCAACCTATACTAAATGTAAGTGTCTATAATGGAAACATATACCTGCACCCGCTTATATTCTGTAGTCATTTTTAGTTTTTTAAGAAAAATCTAAATACTTTTGTAAGTTTGTGCATCTTTTAATAAAGTCGAGATTGTACATGGTTCTATTTTCATTTTTTAACTTTTTTCTTTAGACTGTTTCTCTCCTCTTCATAGGTTTTGCAATCCAAAATAACGTGTTCAATAGATTCCTGCTCTCCACAGTTTTCACATTTTCCTGTTGGGTGATTTCCTATTTTAAATTGATGGTGATTTTATCTGGTGCGTCCTATTCTTAATCTTGTTATAATTGTCTCTTCTTGTTGTTGAATGTTTGCGGTTACCTTCTCTGTTTTAACAGCTTGCTCGGCAGCAGCATCTGCCTCTTCATTTCCCTCTATCCCCACATGAGCAGGAATCCATAAAAACTGAACTATTAAATCTTTCCTTTCCAGTTCTTCTAGTTGATTTGTTATGTCATTAACTATGTCTTGTTTTCCTTGTTTTTATACGAAGCAGAGCAGGTGAATTGAACAGATGAGAGGATTTTTACTTTGTTTTTATTGATCAGGTGAGTTTAATTGCTACTAACTCTGTTGTAAAAACACTAAGATTGTTTGTCGTTCTTTCTTTCATTATAATTGTATCTTTTGGAATTACCTCCGCTACTCCTGTTTTCTCAGTTTTGGGGTCTTTTGATCCATCTGTAAATATTTGTATTTTATTTTTATATTATTCATCAATGTAGTTTAGTGTGTGGGAAGCTTTCTGACTTTTATGTTCATAACTCTTTAGTTGTTCAATTAGGTTTAAGTTCATTCTAATTATTTGTGAATGCCATGGTGTTTTTTTATCTTTTACGTGTATGCCCCTATGCTTATATTTATCTAGCCCCATTTTGTTTCCTAGCCAACCTAAATTATAGAAATTAGTTTGATTATATTCACAACAGTTTTTGAGTATCTTTTTTAAAGCTTGATCTTCATCTTGACCTTGTATTTTTATCCAGTAGTTGATCATTATTTTTATTCTTCTTTACCTAAAACATCTCTCCTGTTTCTGTTTGTATCGCTGCGATTGGGGACGACGTGCTCGCTCCAGAGATTCATCTGAGAGCTTTTGTTTGCTCTACTTCTAGTTTTTTTAAATGGGTTTCTGCAGCAGGCATATATTCTAAGCAACCATAATCTAATTGGGGTTTCATTATGCTTTTATAAATTTGAATAATTCCATTGTTGCTTCCTCCCCAGTCTTTTTCCGCTAAGTTTCTCAATATGTTATTTATCTGTTTACATTTATTTTTGACATATTCCATATAATTTTGCCAGGTTAGTTTCTCATCGAATATTATTCCCAGGAATTTTATTTCTGTGACTTGTTTTTAATGCTTCTCCATATAATTGTAACTTAATCGTCTTGTGTCTTCTTGCAAAACATATATGTTGTGTTTTACTTATTGATAGTTTAAAACCCCATTTCTTTGTCCATTTTTCAATTTTGCTTATTGCTTGTTGCATTTTATTTTCAATAAATTTAATATTTCTTCCTCTAATCCATATTGCTCCATCATCAGCGAACAAAGACATCCATATGTTTGATTGTTCTATATCCTTAAATATTCCATTTATCATTATATTAAATAAAATTGGGCTACATACACTACCCTGGGGGACTCCATTCTCAACATGTTTTGTGGAGAGTGCTTGACCTACTTTCACCTGTATTGTTCTATTTGTTAGGAAACCATCAACCCAGTTTAAGATTTTTCCTTCTAATCCTACTTTCTTCAGTTTTATTATTAAACCTTCTCTCCATAGCATATCGTAAGCTTTTTCCACATCAACCAACAGCTACCACTACTTCCTTATTAGTTTGAGCTTTCCTAATTTCTTTTTCAACACACATACATGAATCTCTTGTGCTTTTGCCTTTTCTAAATCCATTTTGGTAAGATTTTATTTTCCTATTTGTTTCCACATAGTATTCTATTCTTTTTGTAACCATTTTTTCCATGACTTTCCCTAGTTGGGAAGTTAATGCTATTGGCCTGTAACTATTACGGTCTGCTTCATCTTTTCCTGATTTTTTGATGGGTATAATAATTGCCTGTTTCCATTCCATTGGTATTTTTCCTGTATCCCATATTTTATTGAATAACTTTAATATCATGCTTAATGCATTATCACCTAATTTAGTTATCATGGCCTTATAAATTCCATCGACCCCTGGAGTGGTGTTTTTATTATTTTCTAGTGTGGTGTCTAATTCATGTCTTGTAAATGGCATGTTAATATCTATATTTTCATTATCCTTTTGTCCTAAATTTCTATTTTCCTCTATAATTTTCTCTCTTTCCATTTTTTCTTCCTCTGTTAGATTTTTTGTACTATGAATATCTTTATATATTTCCACTAATATTTCTGCTTTTTCTAGATCTTCTTTTAGTATTCTATCTTTCCATTTTAGTGCTGCCATTTTATTTGTTTTATCTATTCCTTTCATTTTCCTGATTACCTTCGAAATGTGATCTATATTTGTTTCTCTACCAATTTTAATACAGAACTCTCTCCAATAGCTTCTTTTTGCCCATCTTATAGTTTTCCTTACTTTTGCTTGACTTCTTTTGTAGTTAATTAGTAGTTCAATTGTGTGATTCGTTTTAAATTTTTTAAAAACTTTATTTCTTTGTTTTATAGCCTCACTACATTCTTTGTTCCACCATGGCATGTTTTCCGCTCCCTGTTTTTGCTTTTTGATATTACTTCTTCTGCTACTCTAATTATTGTGTTTGTTATTTTTGAACTTAATTTCACCACGTCTTCTTCTTCTACTATTTCTTTTATGAATTCTCTTTCCATAATATAACTATATAGATTCCAATTTGTTTTTTCAAATTTCCACCTAAATTTATTTTCCCTCTTTCTATTTTCTTTTATTCCTTGTGATGCTGCCTTTGCAGGTGCGCAGTGAGGATAAATTTAGAGAAATTAGTAATGAGCTTTTACAAAATATTGATTATAATTTAGATGTCGAATGTCTTTGGTCAGCAATAAGGAGTGGTATAATTAAAGCAGCTCGGTTAGCAATACCAAAATCTAAACCTAAGATTCTCAATAAAATAGTCCAATGGTGGACAGATGAATGTAAGAAAGCTATAAAAGAAAGGAATAAGGCATTTAGAATCCTGAAAAGAACACATAACTTTCAAAACCTGATTATATATAAACAATCTCAGGCTATAGTAAGGAAAAAGGTCAAAAAGGCAAAGAAAGAGTACTGGAGAGAATTTTGTAGTTCCATAGGGAGAACTACCCCAGTGGAGAGGGTATGGGGTATGATCAAAAAATGAAAGGTAATGGGAAAGAATATTGATACCCCAATGGATGATGGATGGTCAGACGGTTATTTTTTAGCAGTAAAGAGAAGGCACAACTTATTGCAAAGACGCTAGTTAAAGTACACAGCACAGACAACTTAAACGTAGAAGAGAAAAGAGGCAGGGAGGGACCTTTGGAAATTAATCAGGTTGATTTAGAAGTGGAGATGCAGATGAGGTGTTAAATGCTACATTTTCAAAAGTTGAGCTTGGTAGGGCACTGAGGAAACTGGGGAAAACGTCGCCACGGAAAGATGGAATAAGTTATACTATCCTGGAAAATTTAGCTGATAAAGGAAAGGAAATACTACTAGGACTATATAACAAAATATGGGAAACAGGGATTATGCCTAAAGAATGGAAGACAGCTGTTATTATCCCAATTAAAAAGCCTGGGAAAGATCCCAAACTGGCGGCTACTTACAGACCGATTGCTCTGACATCACACGTGGGGAAAACAATGGAAAAGATGATCAATGATAGACTTATGTATTGGATTGAAACTAAAGGATTGCTGGAAAATTACCAAAGTGGCTTTAGGAAAGGTAGAGGGACAATAGATCCAATTATAAGGCTGGAGGATGATATTAAGAAAGCCCAAGTTAACAGGGAGTCAGTAATTGCGGTATGGTATTTCTGGATATAGAGAAAGCGTATGATATGTTGTGGAAGGAAGGTATTCCTAATTAAACTGAAACCAGCTAGGAATCACGGGGTAGATTATTGAAATGGGTAAAAGAATTCCTGACAGATAAAACTATAGCAGTGGAAATAAATGGAACTTTTAAGTGAGTACTACTGTGTAGAAACTGGTACTCACAAGGAAGTATCATAAGCTCTTTGTTATTTTCAATTATGATTAATGGGATTTTAAGGACATAAAAATACATGGGAGTTGTGTTGTTTGCTGACGATGTTGCAATATGGAAAAGGGGGAGAAATAAAGAATTCATAGTGAGGCAAATGCAACAAGCATTAGAACAGTACAGGCCTGGGCCCTCCAGGGGGATTTAGGATATCCCAAGAGAAAACAAAAACAATTTTGTTTACTAACAAGAAATCAAAAATGGAATTTAAACGGAAGTTGGCTGGGAAAAGAACTGGAAAGTGTGAGAATCCTTAAATACTTAGGGTCTGTGGTTGACAGGAAACTCACATGGAAGGTACATATTAAAAAGATGATTGACAAATGTAAAAAGGTTTTGAATGTAATGAGATGTTTGTGTGGAGTAGATTGGGGTGCAAGCAGGCTAGCATTAAAAACTATATACACAGGACTGGTGAGATCAGTATTTGACTATGGGTGCATAGTGTATGGGTCAGCAACTAAAACAGCACTGAAACAGCTGGATGTAGTGCACAATCAGGCACTTAGAATATGCTGTGGAGCAATGAAAACCACTCCAGTGGCAGCTACGCAGGTGGAAATGGGAGAGATGCCTCTCCACCTTAGAAGAGATCAGCTGGCTATAGTGTACTGGGCTAACTTGAGGGGACATAATAACAAACATATGACACAGTCGGTCCTTCTCCACAGTCAAGAGAGAGAGAACGAAAGGAGCAATAGCTTTGGGTGGACAATAAAGCAGAAAATAACCCAAATGGAGTTAAGTACAGTTATAATTTCTCCTAGTGTAGTGTACCCAGTAGTTCCCCCATGGTTGATTGATGATGTTGACATCAACTTAGAATTAATGACGGTCAACACACGAAAACTGAAGTTAAACAACAATAAAGTGATGATGTATATAGGGAAAATATAATGAAACACATTGTAGTATACAGATGCATCAAAAATTGGTAAAAGGGTTGGAGTGGTATATGCCATTCCAAAGTTAAAATTTGCAACAGCAAAAAGAATTAATAATGATTTAGCAATATACACAGCAGAATTAATAGCAATATGGGTGGCATTAAATTGGATTGAGTTTGATAAAACAAAAAAGTAGTGATTGCATCAGACTCAAGCTCTGCACTTGTTAGTATTAAAAATGTAGAATCAGAATCCAGACAAGATATCATATATGAAATAATACAAAAGGTAAATAATCTGTCGAAATCAGGAATTCAAATTTCCCTTATATGGGTACCAGCACATATAGGAATCAGGGGGAATGAGTTGGCAGACAAGTTTGCTAAACAAGCAACACAAATAGCTTCAGTAGATATTGATATAAAGTACAGTAAAGCAGAAATTAAAAGCATTGGTAAAAATTAAATTTCTGACAAGTGGCAACACCTCTGGGATAATGGGGATACAGGACGTCAGTATCACACTATTCAAAACAAAGTGGGTAAAGGTAGGGTAACATGTAGAAGCAAAAAGGAAGAAGATGTGTTTACAAGAATGCGGTTTGGGCATACAGCACTTAACAGTACATAACATAAAATCAACAAACATACTGATGGGATGTGTGAGTGGTAGGAATAACCAGGAGACTATAGCCATGTAATTATGTATTGTCCATGTATTGCAGGGAAAGACAAAGACTATTTACAAAACTACAAGAAAAGCAAGTTGAACTAAATATAGAGAACATTCTACAATTAAATACAGATAATATTTGTTTTAGGGATGTATATAGTTTTCTGCAATCCACGGGACTAAGTGGCAGAATTTAGTTTATTATTAGTATTACTGTTAGGAGTATTATTATTATTAGTAGTAGTAGTGGTACTATTATGGAAATGTGTGTGTGTATATATATATATATATATATATATAGATAATATAATATATATATATATATAATATATATATATATATATATATATATATATATACAATTTTTTATATATATAATAAGTATTATTGGGACTAGTATTTTTAATATCACAATTATTATGGATTAGCGAACTCCTGGTCCACAGTCCAGATGGTGGCGGTAATGCTCCATAAGTTGGTTGCCAACCGCAAAAAGAAGAAGGTGCGCAGTGGTTGTGCCGGCTCACTAGGAGGCGACGTTGAGTTAACTAGTAAAAAGTTTGACAGCCGTTAAATAACAAATGCAGCTAAAACACTTCATTTTATTTGCTTACTTTCGTAGGACACAGGAAACATATGCTTGTAAGTACTCTAGTTGTTCATAGTAGTAATACAATTATTTTTTGTGCTCTATATGTTCTCGTTTGTTCGGAATTGTTAAATGCTAATTATGTTAGCACGTCTATGGGCTTTTCCATTCATGTTAGCATATAGCTAGCGGCTTTAGACGTTAGTCGTTTAGGTTTATTTTTCTTTTAAATGCTCTCTTATTTTGTTATAATATGTCTGTATGTCGTACTACATGTGTTGTTTGCATATATTCTACCCTCATATGTATGTTTCTTTGTCTTAGTTTTACAGTGGCTTCAGGAGAAAGTTAATAAATCTTCTATATAAAGAAATCTCATAACGTCTTTCTGAAGAACTGTTATCTATAGGCCAAAATGAATTCTACATTCACGGAGGGCTGAATATTCCTAATTTAATTATAATTAAAATCTCCACACCATATTGATTTCCCTTTTGCCTGCTTACTTATTTCATTTAATATCATTTTATCCATTTTTTTCCCTGGGTTATAGTAGTTTATGATATTTAATTATTTGTCCCTATCCATACTTTTACTGTCATTGATTCAGGATTTTCATTTATTTCTACTACAATATATGAGCACGATCCCTCTATGCATGTTGCTATACCTCCACCATTCCCTTCTTTCCTATCCCGTCTAATAATATCATATGCTTTTAGTACAAATTTCAAATGAGATTTTAACCATGTTTCTTGAATACAGATAATTTGTGGCTTATTTTTCTGTTTTTCTATGTATTGTTTTAGTTAGCTATTATTATCCATTAGCTATTAAGCTTCTTGCATTCCACTGTAAGACTTTTGTTGTCATTTTTTACCTCCTCCTTCACCTAGCACTTAATTTTCTCCTCCCAGTAGCTCCCTTCTTCCCAGTTTATGTCTTTGATTCCCAATAATTTTTGCCCTGCTTTCACAATGATTTTGATTTTTTCTGTTCTACGTTGTCTGAGTTCTCAATTAATGTGGACTATGACCGTGTCCTTTTTTTCCCACGTGTTGTCAGTTACGTTTGATTTGTATTGTCTCATCAAAAAATTCTCTTCTACTATTTCCTTCCTCCATTTCCTGTCCACTTTCATCCCAGTCGCTAACATATTGCCTTTCCATGTATTTTCCATCGTGGCTTCTTTCTCCATTCTGATCCGATGTTCGTCCATCTTCATCTCTTTCCATGCCATCACTACTCTGCCATTATCTGCCATTATCCGCTTCCTACGCCAACCTCGCACGCGGTCTTCTCCGTACTTTTGGTTTGTGAATCGCTTAGAATACGCCCAAATCACAGCTGTATGTACGGAGAGTCAAAATGTTCAAAAAGGTTCGGGCAGTTAATAAAAACGACAAAGCTTGAAAGTCTATTTTATTTTCCGTTCACCTGGGTTTATATAGACACTTTTATTAAAATGTCTATATTAAATATACAATTAGTATTTATTTCTTTGCTTACGTTTTAAATATTAATAGTTTTAAATGTTGATTTTAAAATAATCAAAATGTGTTCAAGTCTATTAGAGCAGATTTGTAAGTAATGGTTAACTTTGAAATATATAGCATATTTTATGTTAGCCATACTTATTTGTCATACTTATCTTATAACCTGTGTGTTTGTTCCAACTTATGTGCAAATTAAAATGTTAAAATGCCTCTTCACATCAGTTTTCTGAAGCAAAACACAATTTGAGGTCTACTTGTAGGGCAAGAATGGTCATCCGCTTAGCAGTGATGTTACAAGCAAAAACTCCACAAGATGTGCTGTCTCTCTGAAGTAGGTGAGAAGGTTTCAGATGTCCAATGAGAAACAGGAAAACCCTGCTTTCTCATCAAGGCTGTAGAAAAAAATGATTACCAAAACACCGATTATCATTGTTAGATTTAACAACACTATCTGGTCTTCTCCAAACACTTTTTCTTTCTTGTAATTGACACTCCAAGGGAGTCAAGAACAAGTGTCTTTTTTGTGAGGGGTACATAAACTAGTAGAGAGAACAAAGAACATAAAAAGGTGGAACCCACTCATGAGATGACCGTTAAATGCATTTACAAATTCTTACAACAACAAACTAATGATGGGACTCATTGACAATGTCAATAAATACATCATAGTCATAATAAGTCTAACTGTAAAATTGGAGTTTTATAGAACAATTGAGATGTTACAATCTGTTCAGAAAAGAGACAGAATTACAAAGTGTGCATATCTTTAATTTAGCCACCCTTCATTCCAGAAGTTAGACATTTTTATTGTTGTTATTATTGTGTGCATGGGATTGTGGAGGGGAACATATTTTTATAATCCAATTTTTTTTAATTGTGGTCCGTTTTTAATGTTTCTCTAGTAAACTATAAACTAACACAATATAACATTATAAGACATGCAAAAGTTTAAGACAAACACAACTGTGAAAAACGAATAACAATAACAATCAAGTTTCTTTTAAGGACTTTATTGCAACTCAACATCGAAATGGAACTGAAAGGAAATGTGTCCTGTTTGGCTCTCCGTCACTGCACCTGAACTTCTGTGCACATGCGCAGTTCCTGGGGAACGTACATTCACACGCACTAATTCGGACGCGACACCGGAGTCCTGTGGGAGACGGGAACGCAGAAGGACCGTGTGCGTGATTTCATAACAAGACTTCAATCGAAAACATTATTGATTAAACTTTGGCTTGTTCTTCCCCAGGTTTCCCATAAGATGTAATTCCCATAACGCTACATTTTGAAAATGCACTTTTGTATTATATGGAAAAAATATTTTATGTTTTTAACATAAATGTATACATTAAAATGTATTTATTTACATTAAGTTAATAAAGTCTATTTTCTACAATTGTGTTGAATATCTTTAAACATATGGAAATGTAATTTTTACTCATATATTTGAGTCAGTGAGTTTACTTACAGTTTATATTTAAATGTTTTTAAACAATATATATGTTAAAACATGTCTGCATATTTTATTTTTCCCCCTTTTTAACATATTCCCATATATTAAATGATTTTTTAAATAATACTTTTTAGATATATTTAAACAAGTCTAACATGCTTCACATCACATATGTGGATATATTTTCTTTCCTAAACGAGGGTCAGCAAAAAAATAATAAAAAATTAGTCACTCAGTCACATACAGTTTTTATAGAACAGATCTCACATCACGAGTAAATAAGTTAATCCATATTCATTACAGTGATCTACATCAGTACTTGTGCATAACAAACAATTACCAAAGATAATACTTGTTAGGTGCAGTGGAAAGCACAGGCGGACCCAATTGCAAGTAACTGAGTCTTTAATAGGCAGCACTCACGCTACAAAACAAGCGCGGCCATGAGATGCCGCATAAACAGTTCAACACAGGATTGAATATGGACTTCTGTCCACAGGACCAAAAGAAAACCCACGGAAAGCAGGAAAACAGGCATGCTCACGTTCGGTCCCTGCGGGTAGCTGTGGAGAGCCTCCGGATCTGAGCAACCACCTAAAAAAAACAAGAACGTAGAAGACCAGTCGGCAGACCCGATTCGGTTCGACCTGACTTGGTTTGGGCAGACTGGAAGGCAAGGCAGACAGGTAAGAAAGTTTGAGCGGTATAGTCATCTGACACAGAGAAGTCGGAAGAGGGGAAATAAGTAGGAAGGCTAATCAGTGCGCAAAAGAAACTGGTGCGCCCTAACGAGCCAAGCAGGTGTTCTGAATGAGAGAAGATGGGGGAAGAATCATAATTGAATCAGCATTCACAGACAGAGCCTAACAATACTCTACTCAAATAATTCTGTTAAGTAATTTGTAAAATTACATCCTCAGACACGGATTCTCCTACCACTGCTACGCTGACGACACTCAACTCTATCTGTCGTTCCCTCCTGATGACCTGTCAGTAACTACCCGCATAACTGACTGCCTGAACGACATCTCTACTTGGATGAAGAACCATCACCTACAGCTCAACATGGCCAAGACGGAACTTTTGGTAATCCCAGCTCATCCCTCTGTGCATCACGACCTCACCTTCCAGCTGCAATCCTCTACAGTCACCCCTTCTCCTACAGTCAGGAATCTTGGAGTGCTTTTGGATGAACAGCTGTCCTTCAAAGACCACATCACAAAGACAACTCGAGCGTGTAGGTTTGCACTGCACAACATTCGAAAGATCAGGCCCTGCTTAACTGAGCATGCAACTCAACTCCTGGTTCAGGCTCTGGTCCTCTCACGTCTGGACTACTGCAACGCTCTCCTAGCTGGACTTCCATTGAATACGCTCAAACCTCTGCAGATGATCCAGAATTCTGCAGCTCGTCTTATCTTCAAGGAACCGAAACGAGCTCATGTTACTCCCCTCTTCATCACTCTTCATTGGCTCCCCATTGCAGCTCGGGTTAAATTCAAATCGCTAACGCTGGCATACAAAACTATCTCCAGATCAGCCCCTAGCTACCTCCATGAGCTCATACGCTCCTACATGCCCTCCAGAAGCCTGCGCTCAGAGAAGGAACAGCGACTTGTGGTTCCATCCCACAAGGGCAGAAGATCTCTCGGCAGAACCTTCTCTTTCACTGTCCCTGGTTGGTGGAACAAACTCCCTGATCCAGTCAGGAAAGCAGCAACACTAACAGCTTTCAAAAAGCAACTGAAAACTCTTCTCTTCAGAGAACACCTACTATAAAAAAAAAAAACTACTACCTTCTTTTTCACTCCTCTGTCTTTATCTTCTTCCCCTACTGCTTTGGTTTTTCGATCTGTTGATACAATTTCTATTGTGAGAAGTTGAGATAGACTTTGACGGTGTAACAAATTGCATATTGTCTCTCCCTAATGTAAGTAGCTTTGGACAAAAGCGTCTGCCAAATGCATAAATGTAAATGTAAAAGCCAAATCAGTGCTAAATAGTTGGTTACAAAGAGAACACAGGCCCTAATCCTTCTGTGTAAATTGCATTAATCTGCAACCTACTTTAAAAAAAAGACAGTCTGCCTAACAATTGTCGGCCTCCAACGAGCGATTGTACTGTAGTCTAAATTTAAAACCAGGACATGAATTACAGAAAGAAATGCATGAATAAACAAAAAAGGAAATGTGTAAATTAATAAATAAGTAAATGCATATATTGAAATGTTTACGTAATCTTTACGTAACGTAAACTGTTTCCTGCACTCTTGTATTTAAAATGTGCACATTTTTTTAATTGTAGTTTATTCTTTAGAATAATTAATTAGAGATTTACTTGGAGTTTATTTACTTGGTATTTTTAATGAAATTTGGTAAAACAATTAATCTAAATAAAAATACTTCTTGTAATAGATTGTGAAATATACAACAAAAAATCTATTAACCATCTTCTGTTGTCACCTAGCTCACCTTCAGGGTGTCTCTGTTTAGGAAAAATAGCATTTATTTGTCATTTTTAGCGACCTGAAGAAAACGGTTTAAAATGAAAAGCGAGGCAAAATTTAAAAAATTCACCAACTGCCCCCAGAAAGATTATTATCATTTACTAAACAATGATGTTGTTTCTTATTAGATTATGGGTTGTTTATACCCTTTTAGGAGTGCTATAGTCTTAGCTTCCATTAAAACAAAACCATTCATTCAGTTTTTTCGTCTTTGTTTCTAGCCCCCTGAGCAGTCAATGTGATTAGGATGTGAATTTTACTAGTTCTGAACTAAAAGATGTCATATACACATGACATGAATGTCTATTTAAGGTTACTTGTCTGGTGGAAGAGGAGCTAAAAAAGTTTATTCTGTTCCTGTATTGGTCGACTCAAGTTAGCTGAGTCGACCAATAAAAGAGCAAGAACAAAGCCTCCACCCGCAAATCTGAACAGATGATTCGCTCCCCTGAGTAACAAACTCTGCTGCAACTTTTCATAACAGTTACTTTCGCAACCCCATTCCCCAAATAGGGAACGGCGACTTAAGTCTCTGACAACTATGGGCGTTCTACTCTCTCCACACTATTTCAAAATGCCAATCACCGAATGTGCTGATGGTCATGTGATAACGTTCTCCAACATAAAGCGGATGCAAGCGTGACGCTCTTTCTGTTGTGAAGCTGGAGCTGTACTCACCTCCTAGGCAACCAGACTTACTCACAATCTTACGGTTGGGGCTGGGGGACATAAGTGTCCGTTCCCTATTCGGGTAACTGGGGTTATTAAAGTAACCATTAGTTCCCCATCAGTCAGTCACTATGACTTATGTCGGTGTCAACTATGGGAAAGTAGTTGGTGTGTTTAATTGAAAGGTTGTGGTTCTTCCCTAAGAGAGTTATTTTAGATAGAGGGACTTTTGTTAAAAAAAAATTAAAAATTTAAAAATGCAGCCTAACTTGAAAAGAAATTTAAACATTAAGTTGATTGGGGAATTATTTTGTGTGTAACTAAATCAAAGCAGAGTTTGATGTTCCAATTCAAGATAAAATCTGAAGAAGAACTAACTTGTTTGTTTTGTTTATTTTGAATGAGATCCTGGTCAATTCTGAGCTCGAAGCATGATGATGGAGTTCTTCATGCACCTGGGATCATCATGGCAGTGTTCAGATCTGCCCCATGGACTGCACAGACAACTTCCAGCCTTGTCCATGTATGCAAACATCATAAGCATGCGAACGGATCATCTGATACAAGTACCCTTCTATTTTTCACTATATTTGGTTTGTCCCATGAGTTTGTTTTAATAATCAGATGAAAAACAGTTCTCCTGTCTGTTTCCTTTGTAAGTGCACAATCTCCTGCTGTTTTGCGTTGTTGCTTTACCTTATCTGTCCCTTATCTGGCTCTGAATTGTAAGGCGATTCCTGCGTCAAAAGCACAGTCTGCGCTTACACAGTGGGCTAACGCCTCTTCCTGTGGGCAAGAAAACAAATCACCTGTCCTTTGTGTGACGTTGGTGTTGTCCTTTAATACGGTGTTTTGTCCATGGATGGTGTTGGCTGGTGGAGAATTTTGTAATCCAGGAATGTTCTGGTCTTTGTTAACGCTATCTCCTTCCCTCTCTTGGGCCTGGGAAACCAGATCCACAGCAGTCTCTCTAAGCGACCTGTTGGGAGGATCACAAGGAACACACGAACTGAGGTGATGCCACGTGTCTCCTTTTTCTTGCAGTTGGACACAGTGGGACGTCCTGGCAGTGATCCTCAATGGATCAGTCCCCCTGGTTTCTGTCCACTTCCTCTGGAAGACAGGAAGCCTGACCCACTCAGATGGCTTTGGCAGTGGATCGTCAGATAGCTTCTCAGTCGCCATAGAAAAACGTGAAATCAAAGCGGTTAATTTGTCAAAATATTGAGTGTGTGCGAGAAGTGAAGCTCCTTCTGGGTACAGCTGGCATGAGGGACCTGGAAACTGACGACCAGTAAGCAACTCAAAAGGTGTGAAACCAGTGACTCTGTTGATAGAGGACCGTACAGACATGAGAGCGAGGGCAGGGCAGCAAGCCATGTCAATTTAGTCTAAGCACAAATTTTGGCCAGTTTCAATTTCAGTGCCAAATTCATGCGCTCAACTTTCCCTTGGCTTTGAGGATGGTATACTGCTCCAAATGAATGTTTTAACCCAAGGTTCGGTTCTACAATTTTCAAGTGCTCATTTTTGAAATGTGAACCGTTGTCAGATCGAATTCTTCGTGGAAAACCATAATGGGGAATGTAATGATTGATTAGGCATTTGATAACAGCGGTGCTGTCCTCTCTTCCTACAGGAAAGGCTTCTGGACACCCTGTGAAGTAACCAACCATGACCAGCAGATATCATTTGCCATGTACCCTCTCCGTCATGTCTGTAAAGTCAATAATAACTTCCTCACCTGATTCGGAAGTGAGAGGGAACCGCCCTCTCTTTGGCTTAAAAGAAGGCTTGACATTATATTTTCGACAGGTTGCACACTCTTGAATATGGTTTGCAATCAAAGATGGCATAAAAGGATGCCATCATACCTGTATATTTTTGAGCATTTGTTTTTCACTCACATGAGCCAGGCTGTGGGCTTCAGCTAGTACAGCAGGCTCAAGAGAGGATGGCAAGGCAGGCCTTCCATCTGGTGCCTGCCAAAAATGATCATGGGAGCACTGTGCTCCGCCTTCTTTCCATGCAGAGATCTCTTCTGGTGTGCCACCTTTTTGCTCAATTACAATGAATTCTTTAGAAAATTTTGGTAAGAGGTCTGCAAAAGTAGAATCAGATTTTACCATGGCTTGGGTAGCTACATACCCTGCTTTTTGTTTGGCTACTAAATCCGCTGCTTCATTTCCCTTTGAAATGGGGTTTGTCAATTTGGAGTGCCCTTGGCATTTGATGATAGCAACTTCAGTAGTGTGGGATTTATATTTTACCTTTTATATATTTAAAAGTACTTATTTTATTAACCAACTTTCTACTTTTTAAATTCTGATTAAGAAAAACTGAAGAGTTAAATAAGGAGAGATTCATGAAGGTTTGTGTGCCTTTTGTGTGTCTGAAGGCCATGACACATCCTGTTTTTGAGCAGATAAGAAGTGGAGCACAGGAGGAACCATCCTGTACCAGGCGAGAAGCGGAGCATCCCACTCCAAAAAAGGGAGTCAAAAACGTGGTTTCGTTTCGCCAGAAAAAGAAACATTGCCTTGTGAGCAGATAAAAAGCTAGGGCTTTTCAGAGGGGAGTTAGAAGATGTTAGAACTTCTCCAGCGCGCTGAAACTGCTGTTGATTTCTCTCTGCTGAAGTCTTCATTAAAACTCGATCAGTTGGCAGTCTGTCTCTTGGTCATTTTGAACATGCATTGGACGCCATAAAGTCCAACAGTAGGAAGCATAAGAGCCTCTAGGAGGTCCAGTGCTTCTTTCGCATGCGCCAGGGGTCGACCCGTAGAGGTAGTAAAACCAAATCTCTTCCACACAGGCATTTCAACATGCACAGCTGTTACCACATAAGCAGAATCACTATAAATGTTGACTCTTTTTCCAGCCGCAAACCGCAGAGCCTGTATCATAGCCAGAAGTTCAGCTCTTTGTGCAGACTGCTTCCCTTTCAACGTGTCTGAAACGCTTGTTACAAAGCTCTCCCCTACAGACTCCACCACAGCATAAGCAGACTTCAACGTACCATCCTCTGCCCTGAAACAACAGCCGTCTGTAAACAAATTTAGTATGTCTGGAGCTGGTGCGAGCTCAATTGCCTGAAGTCCTTCACAAATTTTGATCAGGGTCTTGGCCAATCTTCGCTGTCTTAAGGAAGAAAATGTAAACACTGTTGAGTTAACAAAGGATATAACAGAATGAGATATCAGTACATTCCATTTTATGGCCCATAACAATATGGCTTGTTTTGTCAAAAATTTTAACCAATTCAGCAACAAATCTGGTGCATGTGGGTTGCCTCTGTTCAGTCTTATCCAAGAGAAAACTGGCATAGGTCAAGACCTTTCTTTGGCCGTGTTATTTCTGGAACAACACCCCATGTGCACAGGTTTTTGTTTCAGAGACATCCAAATGAAATGGAGATTTATGATGGCAATTTAGGGAAGCTGCTGTAGAAAGCTGCAGCTTTAAGTCAATGAAGAATTTTTCCGTTTTCGGTGTCCAATCCAGTCTTGATTTCAGGTTCTTCGTCCCTTTTTCTTTCACCAACTGCCTTAAGGGCATTGTTGATGCTACATACATTGTATGTAGTGTCTGCTGAATTCATCTTCATGTCGGCTTTCTTCCCTTTCGGGGTCGTCACAGCGGAATGAACAGCCAACTTTCTGGCATATGTTTTACGCGGCGGATGCCCTTCCAGCCGCAACCCATCGCTGGGAAACATTCACACACACATTCACACTTTAACACTATCTGCTTCTTACTTCTTACTCGATTCACTTATACTACATGTCTTTGGACTTGTGGGGAAACCGGAGCACCCGGAGAAAACCCACGCGATCACGGGGAGAACATGCAAACTCCACACAGAAATGCCACCTGCCCCAGCCGAGCCTAGAACCAGCGACCTTCTTGCTGTGAGACGACCGTGCTACCCACTGCGCCACCGTGACGCCCTCTGCTGAATCCAGTTGAAGCTAAAAAATACAACATGTCAGAAACAGTGACTGGCTTAGGATGTGAGAGGATATTACTCGTATGGCTGCTGGTCAGAGATGACCCTGTAGCTGTGATCAATCTTCCCATAAAAGTCACAGTGGCTCTGCAAATTTGTAGTTTAGCTTTGCTTACTTTGAATCCTGATTTGTGCAGTTGTTGCAGAATCAGTGACGTTGCTTGGAGGCAACTCTCTTGTGTAGGGGCTGCTAACAGAATGTCATCAACATACATTGTCATGACACATCCTTCTGGTAGTTCACAGCCATCAAGTTGTTGTTTTAGCACGCTGTTAAAACTTCCAGGTGATAAAACAAAACAAAGCCAGGATTCGATTTCCTTCCCGTATTAACATTACTAAAGGCCCTTCGATCACCTTTGTGGAGGTGCGAGGGGACAAAGACAAGTCGAAGGGAAGGACGCAGTACTGATACACTCGACCTTCAAGGCCAAACTGAAGAAGGGGTCTGTGCCAAGGGAGTATACTCACATGAAAATATGCATCCTTCAGATCTATTGTGACGAACCAATCCCCTGGACGGACTAAGTGGATCGTACGTTTGAGAGATTTTATCTTGAACGGAAGTCTCAGAAGATGAGCATTCAGACAACGCAGGATATCACTGCAGGATATCAGTGAAATATTTAATTTAATCCACATGGGTGATGTGGAGTCCTGTCTGTGGATCAAAAGAAGACACATTATCTCAATAAAATACAAGGAAATTATGACCTGATATTTAAAACGACAAAACAATCAAGAATGGACATATAATTTTCTTAAAACAGAATGAAAATAAAAATGCACATGGTGTTAAAAAGAAGACTCTCTTCCTCTGCACCAGACTTTAGTAAAGTCCCAGTTGGAGATACATTTTGATCCTGCCTGTGTGTTTGGAAATTAGAAATTATGGCCTGTAAAACCCTCTTTCCCTATCGGCAGGAAGGACCAGCTCGATTGCACCTTCGATCTCCTCACGCAGGACCTTTGTGGGTGAGACAGAGATCATTAGAACCCCTTTGAACCTGCAGCAAACTGCAGTCGATAGCCATGGTGGATAGTGAGTACAAACCAAGGGGAAAAATTGGGCTGGACAGGACTGCTTCTCCGTTGACTCTTCATAGCCACTCTTGGTCGATGTCTCCGACGTGGGGGCTGACAATCAGGGGGGGACTGAGGGGGTTTGACATTGGGTGGCCAAGCGAGCTACCTTCAACTTTTGTCGCCTTAAGTGCAAAGTCTGTAGCTGCCCTCTTATCCTCTGCAAAACCCCAGTCCCCACAACTCTCCTCCTGCATATCTTTCAGGGCCCTGGCTTGGAATCTCGCTTTAAGAGATGTCTTCCATGTTTGGGTCAGTTCCCGATGCACTTCCGGTCAGAACGGGATAGGAGGCGGCTGCGAGCTCGAAATCAGAACTCAAGCAGACCAAACCTGATTAAAATAAACTGTAAGCCAGAGACCATCATATCTGAACCCACAGAAAACAGGGTAAAAATAGCACTTCTACATGTTAGGTCACTTAGAAACAAAGCACACCTCGTAAATTATTTTATTTTAACACATAACTTACATTTTATGTTGCTAGTTGACAGCTGTGGTGCAACCATACTAAACGAGGCTGCACCAGGAAACTTCTTATATAGTCATCCTCTCGTTCTGATAAGAAAGGAGACGGAATCGCAAGTATGTACAAGAACATTTTTGAATGCAAACAGGTCAATCTTGGGGATTACACATCTTTTGAATATTTGAGTATAGCTTTAAAAAGCACCAAACGGGTTCTTCCTTATACCACCTTATACAGGCCTCCAAAGTACACTACAGGGTTTACCGATGATTTCACTGAACTGCTCTCAGCCATCTCTTCGGATTTGACTCTTTTATCATCGCTGGGTATTTTAATATTCACATGGACAAGCCCGATAATAATGCTGCCAAAGAACTCAACAATGTTTTAAACACCTTCGACGTGACTCAACACGTTCAGGGTGTCACACATTGTTACGGTCGCACACTGTATTTAGTAATTAGTAAGGGCTTAAATATTTTATCCACCGTTGTGCAAGATGTTGCTCTCTCTGATCACTTCTGTGTTTTTGTTGATGCGGCAATCTCCCACGTCAAAATTGCAAAATCAATATCTGTTAGAAAAAGACACATAAATGATAACACCAGCGAGATGTTTATGCATGCCATATCTCAAACACCAAGCATCACAGCTGGCACAGCCGACTTCTTTCTTGATGCAATTACTTTAAAAATCAAGTTCGTTATAGATGACATCGCACCTATAACTGTCAAGAAGAAACTTGGGAGACAAAAAACACCCTGGAGAAATTCAACAAAAGTTCAAAGTATGAAAAGACTTTGCAGGAAGGCTGAAAGAAGGTGGAGAAATCCAAACTTGTCATCCACTACAACCTTTATAAAGAGAGTCTTCGTGCTTTTAATTCAGAATGAATCACAGCTAGGCAAGAGTGTTTCTCAAACTTAATCAATAACAACCTCAACAATTCTCAAACTCTGTTTGCAACAGTAGAGAGGTTAACCAACCCACCAAACCAGACTCCAAATGAGTTTCTGTCTGAGGATAAATGCAATGAGTTTGCTTCATTTTTCATCAATAAAATCAGTAATATCAGAAAAGGCATTAGTGCTTCCCCCTGCAGGGCTGGGGATAGACATCCTCAGCCTCCACTCTCAATGTGCTCCTTTAATCTAATTGATAGCAAAACATTAATAGAGACAGTTCAGAGCCTTAGAACATCAACATGCAGTCTTGACACTCTACCAACAGTCTTTTTAAAAATGGTTCTTAAGAGTCTAGAAAAGGACCTCTTAGAAATTATAAACACCTCCTTGTGCTCTGGCCACTACTGAGAAAGACAAACTTAGACAATACTGTACTGAGCAACTACAGGCCCATCTCAAATCTCCCTTTTATTAGTACAATTATGGAAAAGATTGTGGCAAAACATTGATTGAGTTCCTGACCCAAAATGAACACATGGATTGTTATCAGTCGGGTTTCAGAGCTCATCACAGCACAGAGACAGCTCTACTGAAGATAGTCAATGACATCCGGTTAAACACCGATTCAGGAAAAGTGACTGTCCTGGTTCTCCTCGATCTGAGCGCTGCCTTCGACACAGTTGACCACAAAATCCTCTTTTAGGCTTGAAAAGTTTAAGAAACCCTTCACTTTAAAGGAATTCTTTCATTTCTTCTCTCCGACATACTTTCGATAGTCGCGTACACGCGGTTCATCAAGCATTGCATAAGAGTAGGACCACAGCAGCAAAGCAGTAAGAGAATGATTGCTATGGGAACAAATGTTGATAACAAGGTGTAGGATTTCTTTTATTTGAGCAACATCACCAGCGGATCTCCGTACCCTTCGGAGAAGCTGTTTGAGTATATTCAAACAAAGACTTCTGGAAACATAGAATTTCAGTCTCCTTATATACTCTCAAAAGGGAGTGGTAAATGGTCACAAAAGAATAGTCAGAGCTTAAACCCCTCAAACCCCCTAGAGCAAATGGTGTGCAGGAGATATCCAGGAGAAGATAGAAGGTGGCAGCTGGAGCAATAAAGCAATAAAAGTAAGCAATAGAGCAATAAAACCAAGTAAATCAGTTACAGAAATAAAAACACAGGATAATACAGGCACACTCAGCACACAGAGTTTCACAAGAATACAGAGTATAAAGATGAGAATTCCTTATTATTCTTACACAAGGGTTAGAGCCACCCAAACAAATTAGAAAACAACCATTCCCATCCCCAGTCCTGGTCACTCTTCCAATCCTTAGTCATAGCTTGCCTCAGGGCTACCAATGTATCAAGGGCTTTTTCATTTTGTCACTATGTACGTCATCTGGGATAAATGTACAACACGTTGTATTTAGCAGTACACAGACTCCTCCTGAGGAAGCAGTCAGTAAGTCAAGAATCATTCTATTTTGCATTACCATAGTTCTGAGATTATCAATTTACTTATTCTGGTTCTGATCAATATCAATTGTAGCATTTAAAAACAAACCAAATCTGTAGGTCAGGGTCTCTAGTTGGAGCATAATTTTCCCTACTCCCATGTGTGGTACCAGTGCCAGCGTGACCTTGCCTCCCGTAGTCCAGATTTTAAATTCTTCAGGCACATTCGACCCCCAGATTGGGTCGTGTGGCTCAAAAGAGCACACACTCCTTCTGCTTCGCACCCGCTTAGGGTGACCAACTTCGAGGTTGGGTTTGCCTTCGTCCCCAGCCTTAGCTGTGACAATAAAAGTATGATCTGTTACATGGATGGGGCGCATCTACCTGTCCAGTTAGCAGGCAGAGCAAGGTAAGCCATGTTTCCACATCGCCACCAGCCACCCTCACTATATATGTGCCGTTGGAGAGGCCTGATGATGTAAGGTCAGAAAGGCTCTCCACACTGGTAACACCACAATTTTTCTCAACAATTTCTCCCATGAAAATTTTTCCCTTTACTTGTTTATAGCAAACACGGTGTATTTTACTATGGTTTATAAATATTTTGTGTCCTAATAATTTTCCCTTTGGAGCTTTACTGCCTATTTTAACTCAAAATTTGGAATCACATTCAACATTATCCATTGTTCTGTTCAACTCCCTATCTTCAATCGTTTGCTCAAATGTTCCTGTAAGAAGAAGTGGAAGAAACTCATCGGCATACCCTAAGGAGGCTATGCTAGCAAAACAAGCGGCGTTAGGCCTGCTCATATGTTTCCCATATAAGGTGACCTGTTGGGCTGAGTGGGGCATAACAGAACAGACATAGCAATTAGAAACATTGTATGATTTAGCCAAAACTTTTGCATATTTATACCACAAATTTTCTTCTATAGAGTTTGTGCTTTGCTCTTTGGTCCAGTCGAAATGTCCATGTTCACTCCAGCATCGATACTTGGTCAAAAGTTCTTTAGGTGGTGGATTTCCACAGACTACTTGGTGGTTGAAGTTTATCAAGAAATGTCTCAGAACCAGTCCGCAGAGGAAGAGTTTCCAGATCATTGTTAGGTTGCCAAGTTCTTTTAATAATGCTCAGAATGGAGGTTAAACGGTTGTTGGCTTGGCCACCAGAGTTCTCTTATGGGGGTTCCCTATGAACAGAGAAACCTTAAGACAGATTATAGGAACTCTTTTCATGGCGCATATTCATAATAACCCATAATAATTCACATTGTTTCAGGAGCTTGTTTTACTCTAGAAGCATGAATCCATTGTGAAAAGGAGGAAGTTAATACAGCTGTTCTAGTGACGGCAACAATCTCAGTAGGAGTACTATATTTGGGTTCAGAGAAATTTTCTCCTAATTTGTGAAATTGTTTTATCAAAACTTTATCTCCAACTTTAAATGGGTGTGTACTGTCTTCAGACATTGGTGCCGCTTCTGAATGTATCTTTTGCCAATAATGGTTCAGAACCTCAATTAATTGATTCATATATTCTCTTAAATGAACATCGATATTTATTTGATCCCCTCTTAGGGAGATGTGTAAAATCAACCTGCCATTGCTGGAAGGGGCTTTCTGGCTTTATCAACCGTTGGTGTTTTGCCTGCGGTTTTGTAACATTATTTTGTGCACAAATTAAACATCTATCAAGTGTTTGATTTATGTGTGTTGTCAAATTAAAAATACATAAAGAAGAATTCGTTGTGTCTATTACCCCTCTTCGACCGCGATGTGTAACACCATGGAACTCGCGGGCGAGAAAAGGCGCACATGTGGAAAGAAACGCAAATCCTTCCTTTTTCGTCAAGGTAAACTCCATTCTTGTCCGGTTTGGGCGCCATGTGTATGCCAAAAATAGAAATCTTGAGCTGCTTTCTCGCAATCCAAACTGCTGCAATGATTTCTCCCATAGATGGGCCATCTCTATTGGCGGCGTCCATTCGTTGTTGCGTTTTGTTATTAATTTTGGAGATAGACGGATAAATTTTAGAAGTGGGAGCGCGGGCTTCAGATCGAGATTCACTTTCTTTCACAGCGCTGAGCGCTCGAGCGGTGTGAAAGAAAAAAACATCTGTTTTCATCTCTTGTGTGAGAGCGGGCGGAGCTGTGTGAGTAAGTGCGGGCTCAGGCTTCAGATAAGTTTGATCCATGATTCAAAGGCTTTTTGTCAGGGGATCCGCTAGTGATGCTGCTCCAATGCTCAACAAGTTTAAAAAAGTTTTTATAAGTATGTTATTGCCGTAAAATAAATCCCTTATTTATACGCGCAATCTTCTGCAGAGTACGCTACTCAAATTTAATCAAGTACGAAACGTCTATACTTCATATCACAACCATGTGATCTTCTGTTGAATGGCTAACCAAAATTTAATCAGGTACGAAAACACCATAACAGGATAACTCTAATAATTTATATTCATATCACAACCATGTGATCTTCTGTTGAATGGCCAACCTAAATTTAAGCAGGTACGAAACACCATTACAGGATAACTCTACTAATCTGACTCCTATTTTATATCACAACCATGTGATCTTCTGTTAAATGGCTAACCCAAATTTAATCAGGTACGAGACACCATTACAGGATAACCCATTTTCTTACAATTTCTTATCACAACCATGTGATCTTCTGTAGAGTGGCTAACTCAAATTTAATCAAGTACAGGACACCACTCTCACAGGATAACCAGTTCCTAATTTCTTACTAATCTACAATTTCCTGTTTTAATTATCTCTTATAATTAGAGACTGTAGCAGTGAGGAAGAGACACGAGGCAGAGATGGAAGTAGCAGAGATGAGGATGTTGAGGTTCAGTTTAGGAGTGACAAGGATGGACAAGATTAGGAACGAGCACATCAGAGGAACAGCTCAGGTTGGTTGTTTTGGAGACAAAGTCAGAGAAGCCAGATTGAGATGGTTTGGACATGTGCAGAGAAGGGATAGTAGTTATATTGGTAGAAGGATGTTGGAGATGGAGCTGCCAGGCAAGAGGGCAAGAGGAAGGCCAAAGACAAGTTATATGGGTGTGCTGAAGGAGGACATGAAGGTAATTGGTGCAAGAGTAGAGGATACTGAGGCCAGAGTTAGGTGGAAACAGATGATTTGCTGTGGCGACCCCTAAACTGGGAACAGCCGAAAGAAGAAGAAGAAGAAGAATTATCTCTTATAATCTTCCTACAAACAAGACCCACCTGGGCAGGCAAGGAAAAAATAAAATTTGCTTACCTGCACAGGCGGATCACGTCGAGGGGCACCAAGTTGTAGGATTTCTTTTATTTGAGCAACATCATCAGCGGATCCCCGTAGCCTTCGGAGAAGCTTTTTGAGTTTATTCAGACAAAGACTTCTGGAAACACAGAATTTCAGTCTGCTTATATACTCTCAAAAGGGAGGGGTAAACTGGACATACAAGCATGTTGTTAACAGTTTCGGCCACCACCCAAACCCCCTAGAGCAAATGGTGTGCAAGAGATAAGAAGGTAGAATGTGGCACAGAAACTTAAAACACAGGATAATCTAGTCACACTCAGCACACAGAGTTTCACAAGAATACAGAGTATAAAAATGAGAATTCCTTATTATTCTTACAGCTATTTCCCCAAATGACTACAACCCCATAAACTCTCTCTGCCAATGTCTTGATGAGATTAAAAACTGGATGGAAAACAACTTTCTTCAATTAAACAAGGACAAAACTGAAGTCATTGGATTCGGAAGCAAAAGCGAGGTTGTTAAGGTTAACACGTATCTCAATGCCAAGGGCCTAACAACTACAAATCAGGTCAGGAATCTTGGGGTGATTGTGGACTCTGATCTTAGTCTGAATAGCCACGTAAAAGCAATGACAAAATCCATTTATTACCATCTTAGAAACATTGCAAGAATCAGATGCTTTGTTTGCAGACAAGATTTAGAGAAACTGATTCATGCTTTCATCTCCAGCAGGCTGGACTACTGTAATGCCCTTTTCATCGGTCTTCCCAAAAAGACCATTAAACAGCTCCAGATCGTTCAGAATGCAGCGGCTCGATTTCTAACCAAAACTAGAAAGTCAGAACACATTTCTCCAGTTCTTAATTCTCTGCACTGGCTGCCGGTCTCCTTCAGAATAGATTTTAAAGTTCTGCTGCTCGTATATAAGTCCAAACATAACTTAGCACCTAAATACCTAACAGATATGATTAGTGAAAACACACCAAACAGAGAGCTGAGATCCATCGGTTCAAATAAATGAGATCTACCCCGGGTTAATTCCAAACAGGGAAAATACTCCTTTAGTTACCATGCGGGCCACAGATGGAACCAACTTCCAGAGGAGATCAAGGGCGCCAACACTTTAGTCACGTTTAAGTCCAGGCTAAAGACTGTCCTGTTTAGTTATGCTTTTGTCGACTGAGCACCAACGTCCGAACAACTATTTTACCTCTACACTTCAAATCTTAATCTTCGTTTTAATCAATGTTTTTAATTTCAGTTTTTAATCAGTTTGATTTTATATGACTTTTTTTTTTATTGTACTTTCTTTTTATTCTTTATTTCCAATGTTTGAGTTCAATCACTTTGAATTACCCTGTGTATGAAATGTGCTATACAAATAAACTTGCCTTGCCTTGCCTTGGACTCTGGTTCATGTCTGGAAATGAAATGGTTTACTTAAGGTTGGTGTCTTTATGTGGCCAAAGCTATAGGGGCTGAAAAGCTTGGCTGAAACTTGGGCCAGACACAGCCCATCTGTGTCCTTTGTCTGCTATCAAGACTTGGTTCATACATGTATTTTAATTCATATTGGTACTTAAACCAAAAGTATGTTCCATAGCTGGGCCAAGTGATATTTTCTTTGTGGGTAAAACCCTTCAAGATCATTCCTCTTCGCAAACGTGTCACTAAAATAACAGGTATTCAGATACAAATGCCCCCCTAGTTTTTTTTTATGAAAGTGCTTAGGTGGTGACATCTCGTGGTTTATACAAGAAACAACTACATTTTTACACTTTACAGAATTTTTTGAAAATACTGAAATCTTGTATTCTAAAAAAAACATAGGTATTACATAACCAGATTGTTACAGACATTGACATTATTGTAATTACCACATGTTTTGACATGCTTGGGGTTGTTTATTGTGTTAATTAGTATTTAGAAATAAAATAATACACAAAGCTGGCTTAACCACTATTTTGGTTTACTGCAGTACTCATGTTCAGTGTGTGTTATTATCTCTAAACATAGCATTGGTTCACTCAGTGAATGTAGTCTTAAAACTACGTAACCCCCGTAAACTAAAATTCATAGATGTTGTGTTTTGATTGCTTTGATGGTATTTTAACTTCACCATGTGTTCCTCTCTGCATGTGTGGGGATTTATGTTAGGTGCTCCTGTTTTTCACACATAAAAAAAATTAAGAGTTTTGGTCACTTTATTTCACCACAAAACCAGTTTAAACCAAGTTAGTTTACCAGCTCAGTTTAAATCAACTTTTTCCTCATACTAATAACAAACTTGACAATCTTTAAGGTAGCAAGATGTGCTAGTTCTTTTACTACTCCATAGAATTATCCAATAGGAACACTTATCTCACTCTTAATCTACATTTAGTGAAGCTGCTTTGAAGCAAAAAAAGCGCTATGCGTGATCACAAGGTCGCAGGTTTGACCCCCAGATCCACTGAGTTGAAGGTGGTGTGAGTGATGAAACTCTTGCTCTCCATCTTCAACAACCTCAGCTGTGGTGCCATTGAGCAACAGCCAAGGCTGCTCACTGTTCCGGGTGTGTTCACGGTGTATTTTGTTCACTACTGTATGTGTACACTGGGTGGGCAAAATGTAGAGCACAATTTTCGGATATGGGTCACTCCATATCTGGCCAACTGGTCACCCTCACTTGATTAGTTGATTGTTTAGTAAATGTTTTATTTTGTTTTGTTTTTTTTTGTTTTGCTAATAGCAACGTTAAAATATATTATGAGAAGTTTATTTAATTTCACACTGTCAGGTTTATTATTAACCTCACTTCCAAATGAGAGTTCTTCTTTGTCTTTTTTTTGTTTTTTGTTTTTTTGACAGTTTGCAGCCTTGTTTATGGTGCATTGCCAAAACCTGCTGGATCTGTGGTTTGGACTACGAAACAAACAAAGATATTTTATGTGTTGTTTTTTTGTCCTTAATTAATTTTAAAATGGCTGTGAAACTTCTTTCATTTCCTAATATATTTTCTAAAGTTTACGATTTATCTTTAATTAATCTATTTATTTTTTCAGTTTGTGTCTTTCCTTTATGCTTTGCATCATATTAAAACATGCTCTTTTGTTTTTTGTTTTCTTTTTAATCAAATTTTCCACATTTGCCTGTGGGGGGTGTCCTATGTTGTCCTGTGTATAATTTATACCAATGTGCCCAATTCTTAACCTTGTTATTGTTGTTTCATTTTTCCTTCTTCTTGTTTTTCCTTGGTGTTTTTTAAGGTTTTTCTGTATTTTGTGTCTTCCTGTCTCTCCTTCATCACGTTGTGTTTGTCAGATCCCAAAGGAGAGTAAATAAATTTTTTTTCTCATACTAACGAACTCTACGACTCTTAAGGTTGCAGTATATGCTAGTTCTGTTTCTACTTTGTAGAATTATCCAATAGGAACTCCCATCTCATTCTTAATCCATAGTATAGGCCTTTGTGAAGCTGCTTTGAAGCAACTGCTAAAAATGAGCTTTATAAAAACATGTGATTGACTGATTAATTAAAAGTTTACATTTCTATTTTCTGCATGTTTGCTAATCACATATTTTAAATATCTTATGCGAAGTTTATTTTATTTCTCACTGTCACGTTTTATTATTAATCTCACTCCCAAAGAAGAGTGTAAGAACATTATTGATCTGTATTATTGAAGGTGTAGAGCGGGTGATTGAGCTCGCGTGACGCATGCGCGCTAACGAACGGTAGATGAAGAGGGAAAGTAGCGCACCTGTCGTCAATTAAATAATCATTCACACGCCGCGGGTGACAGGAAATAAAGCTCAACGGTGGAGCTTGTAGCGGTAGCGGTACAGAGACTCCCTGGGGTTAATTGAGGGTACAGAAATGGGGATAATGAACCTCTCCCTACTCGTGATTCTGAGCCATTGGTTGGTGTGCAATAGTAAGTATATCTTAAATTAACACTTAAGAGTTGAGTAATAGTTTTGAAGTGTGTGATTAAGGGTGCCACCTGGGGTGATCTGTTTGAGGAGTTTGCTATGGTAGCCTGAATGGCTATTAGCTTTTGAGGGCTGCTATTCGAGAGAATTCGGCTTATATTGTGGTAAAATCTGTTAATGGTTTACTGTTATTAAGATATTTTATAAGACTTATTTTTTTTTTGGAGGAAGTATCTGATGCCGTTTCAGAAGGTGAGTTGATTAATTTCTGATTGTTTATAAATTCAGTTGTTAGTACATGTGTCATCTTAGTGTTAAGGTTCTATTGATTATTTGATTAGATGAAGCGTGTGGAATATTACAAATATTTGTGCTTAGTCTGTTACTGATATGTACAACACATATTTATATAGTATGACACTTCTTAATGAGTGACAAAACACTTGTGTTCAAGAGGGCTAGGGACATTTTAATGTTAAATTAAACAACTAAATTGAGCATGAAATTCGTTTTATTGTCAAGGAAGATGTAATTACCACCCTCAATTATTTTCTTAGTTTCTCTTTTGTTTTTGTTTTTTTTTTCTGCTTTAGATTTTACTTTCAATTTTAGTTTCAATTCTGGTTCAAATCTCACAGGGCATGACTCAATTGTTGAAATCGTCTGTGCCACTACTAATATCACCAACCAAAGAGGAAACCTTTAAGTTCAGCCCAATCCCTCTAAGATTTGTGCCAGAAGCTGAAAAAAGGGGAAACAAAACAAAGGCAAGTTTTTGGGGAAAAATGGCTAAAAGCTGGAATGCATTTGGTGTAGTTGTGCTTTTTATAAACAAGTTATTTTGTATTAAGGTATGCATTTCATTGTTCATTCCATTTTTAGAAATATTAAACATTAGTCACAAATCTCATTCCATTAAAAAAAATAAACAATTTGGCATGCAATGAGATTTTTAAAAATTTAAGTAACTACTTAAACATGTACCGAAAAGGTTAGTTAACCTTCTGAGCTGATCGGATGAGATTTCTGGCAATCATGACCCGCGTATGGTTGTTTGTGCTTGTGGTTGGTTGGTTTTTTTTTTTTTTTTTTGGTAGGTTTGGCTGAAACTAAGGCTATAACAACTTGACCGCTATTTTGAGGAAAGACAGTCTTTCACAGTGATTGTGGGAATGTCAGAACTGCATAGATTGAAAATCAATTTAATAGTTTCCTTAAAATAGGCTTGAGCAAAGCTGTTCCTCTGCAAGAAAAGGAGACAGTGCCTTTGCATAAATAAATGTTGCACATTTAACATAATTTTGGCAACCGAACACACCATAGTTAATGTGTGTTTTGCATCAGACATGAAGGCAGAGGAGCCTTCATGGAACGCTCCTCTGCACTGACTGCTGTGTCTTTCTATAGATACTTCACAAACATGAACTGTAGAAATTGATGATGGCATGGTGTTGCTAAGAAAAGAATTCTACACAGCCAAAAACTACCAACAAATGAATAAATATCTAATGTCTTTATGCTCCAAAATTCTCCTTTTGACGAAATTGTAATGTCCCTTCTCCAATAGTTTGATGTATGCAAGGCTTGTCCAATCAGTGTCAAGTTGTTTTTTTTTCTCAATGATTCCTTCCTTTTCAATTAATTCAGACATTGCAAATGTTTGGAAGGGATAAATGTGTTCTTTAAAATGCCATTCTGGAATAATTTTTTTCTGGAATGAAGTGTTTTGTAACTTGTCAATGTGCTGTCTAAAATTTGCATTTGCCATGTGTAACATGGTATGTAGCACGTATTGGCCACAGTAATTATCATTTTAATCTAAAAGTGGCATTTAAAAATGTATGCAAGACAACAATTAGTCTATTGTCATAGATCATTCACAGAATTGAATTGGAATTGTAGACTAAATGCATTTCTTTCAGCCAAACTAAAACACTTCCATCTGATGGGTTGTCTTTTATAGGTTTGCTTGATGGCAGCATTAAGAGCAGTGAACTTGTTGTCAAGGTAACAAATTCAAGTTCTGGAGGCTCTGTGGATTTATCAAATGCAGCAAAGCCATATGCCGGGAAGCAACAAGTGCGATCGAATGCTAGTGTGGGCCAAGGTGAACTGCTAACCGGTTTCTTAAATGCAAGCCTGGATGAGCCAAGCTACTCTACAGTCAATTCCAGCCATGGCTTTGATCCTCTGGAACCAAACCTAGTGAATGACACCATTGACTGGAATCTCATTGATCCTTATTTTAACATCAGTCTCCACCAGGACGAGCCGGGTTCTGCTCCCTCCAATACCAGCCTCCACCAGGATGGAACAGGTTCTTCATCCTCAGATATCACTCCTGAGAAACCTGGTTACTCTACGGTCAATTCCAGCCATGGCTTTGATCCTCTGGAACCAAACCTAGTGAATGACACCATTGACTGGAATCTCATTGATCCTTATTTTAACATCAGTCTCCACCAGGACGAGCCGGTTTCTGCTCCCTCCAATACCAGCCTCCACCAGGATGGAACAGGTTCTTCATCCTCAGATATCACTCCTGAGAAACCTGGTTACTCTACGGTCAATTCCAGCCATGGCTTTGATCCTCTGGAACCATACCTAGCGAATGACACCATTGACTGGAATCTCATTGATCCTTATTTTAACAGCAGTCTCCACCAGGATGAGCCGGGTTCTGCTCCCTCCAATACCAGCCTCCACCAGGATGAATCTGGGTACTCTACAGTCAATTCCAGCCATGGCTTTGAACCTCTGGAAACAAACCTAGTGAATGACACCATTGATTGGAATCTCATTGATCCTTATTTTAACATCAGTCTCCACCAGTATGAGCCAGGTTCTGCTCCGTCCAATACCAGCCTCCACCAGGATGGACCAGGTTCTGCACACTCAGATATCACTCCTGAAAAAACCGGTTACTCTACGGTTAATTCCAGCCATGGCTTTGATCCTCTGGAACCATACCTAGTGAATGACACCATTGACTGGAATCTCATTGATCCTTATTTTAACATCAGTCTCCACCAGGATGAGCCGGGATCTGCTCCGTCCAATATCAGCCTCCACCAGGATGAATCCGGGTACTCTACAGTCAATTCCAGCCATGGCTTTGAACCTCTGGAAACAAACCTAGGGAATGACACCATTGATTGGAATCTCATTGATCCTTATTTTAATACCAGCCTCCAGGATGAGCCAGGTTCTGCACCCTCAGATATCACTCATGATGAGCCTGATAACTCTACAGTCAATTCCAGCCATGGCTTTGATCCTCTGGAACCATACCTAGCGAATGACACCATTGACTGGAATCTCATTGATCCTTATTTTAACATCAGTCTCCACCAGGATGAGCCGGGTTCTGCTCCCTCCAATACCAGCCTCCACCAGGATGGACCAGGTTCTGCACCCTCAGATATCACTCCTGAGAAACCTGGTTACTCTACGGTTAATTCCAGCCATGGCTTTGATCCTCTGGAACCATACCTAGTGAATGACACCATTGACTGGAATCTCATTGATCCTTATTTTAATATCAGTCTCCACCAGGATGAGCCGCGATCTGCTCCGTCCAATATCAGCCTCCACCAGGATGAATCCGGGTACTCTACAGTCAATTCCAGCCATGGCTTTGATTCTCTGGAAACAAACCTAGGGAATGACACCATTGATTGGAATCTCATTGATCCTTATTTTAATACCAGCCTCCAGGATGAGCCGGGTTCTGCTCCCTCCAATACCAGCCTCCACCAGGATGGACCAGGTTCTGCACCCTCAGATATCACTCCTGAGAAACCTGGTTACTCTACGGTTAATTCCAGCCATGGCTTTGATCCTCTGGAACCATACCTAGTGAATGACACCATTGACTGGAATCTCATTGATCCTTATTTTAACATCAGTCTCCACCAGGATGAGCCGGGTTCTGCTCCCTCCAATACCAGCCTCCACCAGGATGGACCAGGTTCTGCACCCTCAGATATCACTCCTGAGAAACCTGGTTACTCTACGGTTAATTCCAGCCATGGCTTTGATCCTCTGGAACCATACCTAGTGAATGACACCATTGACTGGAATCTCATTGATCCTTATTTTAATATCAGTCTCCACCAGGATGAGCCGCGATCTGCTCCGTCCAATATCAGCCTCCACCAGGATGAATCCGGGTACTCTACAGTCAATTCCAGCCATGGCTTTGATTCTCTGGAAACAAACCTAGGGAATGACACCATTGATTGGAATCTCATTGATCCTTATTTTAATACCAGCCTCCAGGATGAGCCGGGTTCTGCTCCCTCCAATACCAGCCTCCACCAGGATGGACTAGGTTCTGCACCCTCAGATATCACTCCTGAGAAACCTGGTTACTCTACGGTTAATTCCAGCCATGGCTTTGATCCTCTGGAACCATACCTAGTGAATGACACCATTGACTGGAATCTCATTGATCCTTATTTTAACATCAGTCTCCACCAGGATGAGCTGGGTTCTGCTCCCTCCAATACCAGCCTCCACCAGGATGGACCAGGTTCTGCACCCTCAGATATCACTCATGATGAACCTGGTTACTCTACGGTCAATTCCAGCCATGGCTTTGATCCTCTGGAACCATACCTAGCGAATGAGACCATTGACTGGAATGTCATTGATCCTTATTTTAACATCAGCCTCCACCAGGATGAGCTGGGTTCTGCTCCCTCCAATACCAGCCTCCACCAGGATGGACCAGGTTCTTCACCGTCCGATATCACTCCTGAAAAACCTGGTTACTCTACGGTTAATTCCAGCCATGGCTTTGCTCCTCTGGAACCAATCCTAGTGAATGACACCATTGATTGGAATCTCATTGACCCTTATTTTAACATCAGTCTCCACCAGGATGAGCCAGGTTCTGCTCCCTCCAATACCAGCCTCCACCAGGATGGACCAGGTTCTTCACCGTCCGATATCACTCCTGAAAAACCTGGTTACTCTACGGTTAATTCCAGCCATGGCTTTGCTCCTCTGGAACCAATCCTAGTGAATGACACCATTGATTGGAATCTCATTGACCCTTATTTTAACATTAGTCTCCACCAGGATGAGCCGGGTTCTGTTCCCTCCAATACAATCCACGATGAGCCAGCTTCTAATCCTTTAAATTCCAGTCTGAACCATCATGTGGTGGAATTTTTGATGTCTGACACTAGTTTCAAGCAGCCTTCTGGTTCTCTGAAGTCACTGTCAGACATGTTTAACGTCACTGCAAGAGATTTGGCTGGAAATCTTGATTCTGGTGTCCAAGGTGTTTTGGAGCATTTGGGGTATGATAAGCCTCATGTTCTGTATTTGCCCACTCAAAATAACTCATCTGAGTTCCCTGGTATCTTGCTAATTTATGGAAATTTTACTCAGATTGACAACTTGCAGTTCATTTCCAATGGTGAAGTTTATTCTGTAAATTTGCCTTAAATAAAAAGCATTTTAGTGCAGTTTGATTGTTTGTCTTTATTGTTTGAGGGGTAATCACCTGCAATGTCTACTGAATTGTTGACATTTATTGTCTCTTAATAAATAAATTGTTTTATGGTGTTCAATTAATCTTTTACACCTTCAACCTTTTATATTTATTATTCTCAGGTTAGGTAAGTAAGTTGAGTGGGCCCTAAATGCTAAGCATTAAATGCTTAGAGCCTGGTCAGAAGACTCCTTTGTGTTCAGTTCTTTCTCTTAAGCTTTTACATAAAAAATCTTTCATCAAAGTTTAATCATTTTTAAATCAAACTCGAGTCAGTAATTGCAATCAATTACATTTCTTCTAATGAATCACTTTTTAAAAATATTACAAAACATGATAATCATCATAAAATAGTACTCATCCATCTTGGATAAAACATTTGTTGGTTGGTTTCTCAAAGCCAATGTCTTTTTGTCGTTTTAAAAGTTTTATTTTTTCTTTTTTTTTATTTATTTATTTTTTTCTCGCGTTGTCCATCCGGTGTGTCCTCGCTGTGGGGATGCTGCTGCTCTGCTAGCAAGTCTGTCTGCTCAGTGCATGTGTTCATCTTTTATACCCGTTGACACATTCCGATCTCGACTGTTCATTGGCTTGTCTTTTATATGTTCTCTGCATGTCCAGCTCATGTCCAAATCATGTCAGGTTCATGATAAAACACACTACCTCTTTTGCCCGCCAGGCAGGCTCACAGATGCACTGACTTAACTTTTGGCCTATTTACTGCACCTTTAACCTATATCTGCTCTTGCAACCACATCCTCATTTAGTACCAAAATTCATGTAATGTCTGTAAATTAGGCATGAGAATGAAGTTATTAAAGGAAAACATGCTGGAAAATTTCTCTTTTGCTGTAGCTCAAGCCGAATGTTGTAGAAAGTTGCTCAAGACTTAACATACTTGTCTCTAAGGTTCTAGAGGGGTGTAAATGAGTAATAGACATAACATTAATATAGTGAACTTGCAATACAAGTGTAGGCTTCTGTTTTAAAAGACCTATTATTGGTGACTGCTGGAGCCAAAGACAGAGAACTAAATTTCTGACATTTGAATCAGCCAAGCAAAAATTTGGAATTATAGTAAGTATGTTAACCTATTCTAATTTGCTACAGTAACTTTAAATATCTCAAACAAAGCAACGGATACGCTTTGTGGTTGTTTTATTTAAACAATCGTGTAAAATGGTATATCATGATGCTAAATTTGCAAAAATGTTAAAGCCAAACCCACTTTTAATCCTTTTACACTTGAGCTGATGCTGGGGACAAAGTGACTTGTGCACTTCAAACTACAGTAGCTCTGGTTATTTTCGTGCTATTGAAAGTCTTAACAGATTGTGAAAGCTGAGAACGGTTATTTCGACTTGCATTACATGTATTACGGTAATGACAACATTGCTAGAGTTGCAGGGGTGTGAAGTTTGTGGAGCTTGGGAGAGCGGTGACAGATGAGTGATTGATTACATGTGAATGACTTTAGCAGTAATTTGGTGGTGTTTTCATTTTAAATATTATAATTTTATTGTATATAATAGCTTAGGCATTGTTTTCGGTGCAGTTATGGGTTTATTCATGTTGCTTGAACAGTTATTTAAAAAAAAAAATATGTGTTTTTTTTTATGTTCCTCGCCTTAACCCACCGTTTTTTTTTGTTGTTGTTTTTTTTTTTTTTTTTTTTCCAAAGATCGCGAGGCTAGCCTCTTGTAGATTTGTGGAAGAGGATAAACCGCAGCAGGCAGGGATCCTATCATCATCTCAACCACAGTATGTGATACTATTTTTTTTTTATACACAGGGTTTATTTACAGCTTTATAACAGTAATGTTTCCAATATATAGTGTAAATTTTATAATTGACATTATAAAATATTGTTTAATACTGCTCATGAATTCAACAACATATTACTTCATTCATTATTTTTGTCATCTAATTATAATTTTTATTATCTTATGCAATTTTTTGTGTAGAAGCACAAGTTGTTTTTTTTTTTTTCTTTACAAATCTTATGTATGATAATGTTTTTGCCAGATTTTGAAAGTTTTATTTAATTTGAAAAGGAAAACTGGCAAAAATAATACTAGGCGAACTGTTATAATTACACTATCATTATACTGTAGCAAATATTTTAGAAATTAAGCCTGAGGGAAACATCTGTATTTGTGCCGAGCTGTCCTTATGCTTGACTCTCTGAAGCATTGGCCGGAGTGTAAGAGCTGGAAGAGATGGTTGCCTGAGTGAACAGTCATTTTTCTCATTCTGGAAGTGTACAGTTCTTGAAGGGAGGATAATGGAACTCCAATTATTTTTTTCAGCAGCCAGAACTGTCCTCTGGAGTCTCCGGATGTCTGAATTAGATGCTGAGCTAAACCAAACAGTGAAACTAAACAACCAGTGGTACACAGAACAGAGTTGATGATCGCTGAGTAGAACTGGGTCAACAGAATCTGTGGAAGGTTGAACTTCTGCAGCTGGTGCAGGAAGTACAGCCTTTGCAGGGCCGTCTTTGTAATGGAGTCAATGTGGGTCTTGTGAGATGGTGGTTCCCAGGAACAGAAACTTCAGAATCAAATATCTCAAAAACCAAGAGATCTATAAGTGTGGTGATTGTTGAGTCTTAAGCCTAGTGAACACTGGAATTTATAGTTATACCAAATTTCCATACATTGTTAAGGGCATATCCACTTTAAAACGAAAACTTCAAAATCAAGTCATTCAAAAAGAAAGGAACCTACTACATCTGTGGTGGTTATTTTGCATAAATAAATTAAACCAAACCCCTTTTTAAAACAAAAGATTCAAAATCAAATATTTCAGAAACGAAGCACCCTACCACAACTGTGGTGGTTATTTTATCTTAACCCTAGTGTAGAGTGGAATTTATCATGATATTAAATAATTAGGCCACACCCACTTTCAAAACTATTTTCAAAGTCAAATATCTCTGAAATGATATGACTTACACATGCAGTGGATGACTTTAGTTGACCATGTTGTTATTCATAAGCATTAATTACTTTAGCCAATCCCATTTTCTGCTGAAACAATTATGGACTATAAACTCAATTACACCTTCAAATTTCAAACAAATAATGCTTTTTAACCATACAAAAAATATCTGCTTCTTTAAGCCAGCGTAAAGTTTTGCATATGTGTTTAAGGTTGAAATAATGTTCAATAGTTTAAAAGTGAATTATTGACTATTTATGTAAATTTGTTATATGGTGTCAGGAGCTCAGCTACAATCATAGAGTTCAAAACTAGATTAAGAACATATCAATTTAATCCAGCATCCCAATAACTGGCTCCAAGGACCTATACCATGAACCCGGATTAACCACATAGATAGCTAGTTTAGGATTAGTTTACACCAATCCTGGGTTTTGTGCACTTTGAAAGGATCTAGGATTATCTTTGTCCCCCTGGTTACTAGCGCCACATAGATAACCTGCTCAGAGATCGAAATCTTAAATTAGTCCTTTTAGATTTAAACATACATTTAGTATGTAGAGAAATGTTTTGAAATACAACCATAAACATGTTAGCATTACATAAAAAAGTAAATGTATTGTGTTTAAAATGTTAAAAAATATGCTACCGTTATCATACGCATAGACATTGTAAAAAAAATCTGTTAAAATAAAGGGCAAAATAGCAATGTACCGTATTGTGATTTTTCCAGGCATTTTACTGTTAAAGCATTACACATGCTTTGGCGTGGGCTGCGGGTACGTCTCCATGGTAGGTAATATCTAATATATTTATCAGCAGATATATAACATTTATTCACATTTCCGTCATCGTCCTACTACAGTAACATTTGTATTATATTTGTGGTGTTATATTAATTGTTTGTCTGCCTCGTTTGCTCTTTTTGATATGACGGATTTAGTTTATATTTGTGGAGATAATAACAATGACTGTCGCTATTCACATGCTTTTTAATATTTAATTCTTGTTTTTGGTCGCAGAATAACATACTGTTAGTGTCATTTAATTTCAGATAAGCTATTGTTGTTTTAGCGACGTTAAGTAGCTCCATCTAGTTTAAATGAATTAAATTTGTAGACTTGTTTTTAGATTCTATAGGCCTTTAGTAGAATGTAAGTTAGCGGTCTGTAACTAAGGTACTGTACGTTATAAGGCTGTGAAGAAAAAAACTTATTTTACAAACCCCCCCCCCCTTTTTTTTTCTCACTTTATGTATACAATGCCTGAAGAGGGAGAACCAACATCAAAGCTCAGTTTTGAAATATAAAAATGTTCTTAAAAATTCCAGAAGTTTGCTTTGATCAGTTTCTTGTAATTAATTAGGTAATTAATAGAAACAGTAATGTTTTCGTTTTATTCATTATTGAAGAAGTTTTCAATACCAGAAGATTTAGTAATCACAGTCACAGATGTGAACAAAGATCTTTCCTGAGTTGATGACCACTAGTGGGTCATTAATGATTTGAATGACATTGGTGAGTATTTCCAGAGATTCATTTTATAGAATTCGATTTTTTTCGTATCACAAACAAATTATTAATTTTTTTTTATACCTGTCCTGTCCTACTTCAAAGCAGCCCCATGAGAAGGGAGGTGCTTCGTATGAGTTGGTCAGTTTTGCTCTTTCCAGAGAATTGAAGATATTATATATTGATTATTCCTCTGGATAGAAGCTTTTAATTTATTTCATTCACATTCATCACAATAATTACACTAATCAATCATATAAACATACATCAGGACAGGACGGTGTTAATAAAAAAAAAGGGGAAAGAGGAGAGAAGTAATTGAGGGGAAAACAGGTAGAGAAGTTTTGGAGGGGGAAAGAGAAGGTGAGAGGTAATTGTGGGGGAAGGAGTCAAGATTGAGTTGAAAATGAGAATAAGTAAAATAAATAATATTAGATACCTACCTTATTACATCCAAGTAGTTCGCATCTTTCTACAGATATGCATACAAATATAAATATACATACATACATACATGCAGATAAACACGCAGAATAATAATAATAATAATAAATAGAATTAGTAATCATATATATATATATATATATATATATATATATATATATATATATATATATATATATACATACACACATACATACACCTATACATATATACATACATACATACATACATACACACATACATAAATACACACATATATATATATATACATACACATAAGTAATTGAGTGTTACAGGACCGGTGACCTAAACCTCAAGCATCTAGCAGCGACCAAACATCTCAGGTGTCGTGACTAACCTTCTATGTCCCAAGTGAAATGGGGGATCTGCCTCAAGCCGAGTCCCATATATGGTCAGGAACTACCCAGATATCCAGCCCACCCCCCACAGAACGACAAGTTTTGGGGCCTGGGACCCGGAGCCGGACCCGCCCCACCTCCCCTGGTAAAGTCGGCAGCCCCAGAGAGCAATGCCCGGGGCCCCAGTGGGCCCGCTGCAGCAGGAGGTCGACCAGCCCAAAGCTAGGCGGGAATGCAGCCCCTGACAGTGCGGGCAGAGACTGGGAGGCCCCACCCACAAGCACCGCCATGCCCACATCCCCCTGCGGTAGGCCCCCAGTCCCGGGCACCTCCGTGGACCCGCCAGGAAAAAGGGAGGACGGCCAAGGGACCAGATGGGCGCGGGTAGGGACACCACTCCAGACGCGGCAGGACCCCCCCCCCCGGCCAAACCCCGACCCCATGCACACATCAACCAGCAGTCCCCCAACACACACTCACCCCTACCAGCAGCCCCCCAAACCTAACCACCCCACGCACACCCCCTACCAGCAACCCCCCCCCCCACCCACTAAATCAACCCCATCCAGTCATCCAATCATCCATCCATCCGTCTACCCACTCATTCAGTCTTCCTGTCCCGGGAAGTAGCCAGTCACTCACCTGCAGCCCGCACCCACCCCCGCAGCCACCCACACCCCCGCGATGGTGGGCCCTTACCCCCCAAAAGGGAAGACGGGGGCAGTCGTCCACCCATTCCCCAACATCTGCTCCCAGTTGTCATGTAATGCAGGTATATGTGGGTGTGTTGGAGAGATAAAATGCAATAAAAGAGGGAATGGTGTCCTGGAGTGTCACCGTCGTTTGGCGGATGATGTCCAGGCACCACCCCCCGCCCTACATATCTAATGTGTATTTAAAATGAGGGTAGCCTTCTCCGTCGTATATTGTGGGAGGTGCCACAGATCTGCAGCCTCCTCCCACCAAGATTTAGACATAGAGACTAGCCCTCCAGGCCTAAATGTAGTGTGTCCTTGCAAGTGTTGTAAGGGGCCCAGGGGTTTGCCCCAACCCCGGAAGCGAGGCAGTGGCAGGTGAGATTGGCTTACTGTCCGCTCCGGGAGGAAGGCCCACCTGGTGCCCTGGAGATGTTCTGTGTCCTATGTGATTAAAACTGAGAGTCCCCGTCTAAAGGAGGCAGCCGCCTGCCTGATCCCCCATGGGAACAAGGACCCTCATGATTCTATTTGTGTGAGTGAAGAGAGTGTGTGTACTGGGATCTGGTGTGGTGAGTGGGAGCAGCCGACTGGCCACACCGTCCATCCCCCTAGGGACAGCACTGCCCCCCACCGCAGGGGCCACGGGAGACCTGTGAAGGATAATGCGGGCAGCCGGGAGACAGCTGCCCCCCCCTCGGGACCAGTCCTACTCATTCACACGCACTTACGCACCCAACCGTCTCTCAAATGCACATACTCGCATACACACCCTCCACCCCATCCACACACACACACACACACACATATGTTCAATCACACCCCCCTCCCCCCCACACACACACACATACACACTGGAGCCACTGCTTGAGCATGCACAGGGCCGGCCCCAGCCCGGTAGGAAGCCTCACCCCGCCCAGACCGGAATCGCTCCCGCGCCCAACCGATCCCCGAAACGATACCCCCCCTAACCCGCAAGCCCCGGAAGCCCCACGGGTGCTGACTAGCCTCCCGCCCGGAGACTGTGGCGATAGCAGCAGCCGTGAGTTCCGGCCCCCCCGTGTCCCCCCCCTCACCGCCCCTTGACAACCACCCCGTCACCCTGAGCTGGCCGGCACCCCGCAGGCCCGGGCCCCCCTAGACCCCCCAAGCCCCACCCCCCATGGCCACCGCCAGCCAACGGAGGAGCAGCCTGCCAACCCATCTTAAGGCACCCTGCCCGACCCCCCACCGCCCCGGGGTGACAGCAGCCTTAACCCAGATGATCCAGTCCAGATACAGGACTCAGCTCAATGCAGACAGTCTCTAACTAGAACTGGAGGTAGCTGGGGCATTAATAATTAGAGAAGTTTACAGTTATTTAATTGAAAGCAGATAACGTTTCCAAGGTGAAGTAGTCTATTAGAATGTTAGTGTACTGAGTGATGCATAGTTTCTTTTTTGTTTTCCAGTTCATCAGAATAATTTTCTTTGTGACAAGCAAAGCATTGAAAATTAAGACTGATGTGTTGACCTCAAGATCAGACTCAATACTATCTAGGTCCCCTAAATTAAAAACAATTTTTTTTTAAGTACCAGGAGTCAAAACTACCAGGAGTTTTTTTTTTTTTTTTTTTTTTTTTTTTATTTATTTATTTTTCCTCAGGTCCTGTCTGGTGAACCGTTCATCGATGGGTATTAAGTTTGTATATACTTTATGCTGGGGAGGTGATTAGCACCTGCCCCAGTCAGCGAGAGTCCCCTCACAGAAGGAACTCCTGTCTGCTCTACCTGATCCTCACGAGGACTTTGTGAAGCTGCTTTGAAAGCAATTGCTAAAGAAGCGCTATATAAAAACTGATTGATTGAAAACTGTTTTTTTTTTTAGATTTCGGATCAAATTTTTTTCTGTTATTCAGTTGGCCAACTGCAAATTAACATTTGTTTTAACATTGACAGGATCATTCTCTCCATCTATAGTCAGCGTAGATACAGACACACTGTGTTTAACTTCAAAAAGCAGTGACGACAGTGATTGGTTTTTTAAAAAGAACTGGCTTTACAAACCTTGTAAATCTTTACTTTCAGAAAAGTCAGACATTTTATAAATTCAAGAAAATGTTGTTTAATTCTCTGTTGCTATAATATTGTTTTTTTTCCCCTATTAAGATTTATCATACTTGTAATTGATCTTGAGTTTTAATCTAATGACTATATAAATATAAATGCAATGTTTTTTTTTGTGAATCAGACATGGAGTTTACAAGAACATTTGGAGTTGAAAGACAATCGCCAGCCATACACTCTAGCTTCAGGGGTAGCAAGAGTTCTTCATCATGGTTGATGAGAAGCTCATACTGGGTCAAGAATTTTTGAGATCTGGAATTAAATGTTGAGTCTGTCAGAATTACATGACTTAAGATTTAAAACTATGCAATTAAAATTGTGGATATAACTCTTGGGGTGTTATTTTTGACACTTTAAATAACTTTGTTTTTCACTTTTAAGTTGATAATCTTGACTATCAATTATATTTTCCATTCATTGCTTTTGAAGTGTTAGTAATAACACTTTTGGTGTTCTCAACTCTCACAAGGGGTTTGTCCTCATTTGTTTTTAACAACTGTATTAGTGTTAAATTTAGACTCTTTTGGTGTTCGTGTTGTAACTTCAGATTAATGTTGGGATAAAGAACACTATTCAATCATTTGCCTTAGGTAAGTTTATTTAAACATGATTATTAACACTATTTTGATTTGGTAAAAAAAATAGAACCAGTACACATTTAAAATATACTTTAATTTTACAAATAATTCCCTATATATTTTTACGAAAGTTTGTGTAGTAATACTTGAAATGTACTGTAAATTTATAGAATTTTCAGGTTTTTTTAAATAAAGGAATGTCCGTAAAATCTGAAAATGTACTTTAAAAAAAAAATGGCTAAAGTACTTTTTTTTATAGTGTACGCAGGACACTCAATTTTATAGTAACAAAGAATGTGCTTCTTTGACATTGCATTTATGAAATCTGCAGTTTTTCTGCCGACAATCTTGTCTGACTTTGGCAGCAGCCACAGTATTACTTTGACACAAAATCCATGTTAAACTCATCGTATTTTCGAACTATACACTCCTGCTCCTCTGCAGAGAAATAAAATAATCTCACTCCATCTGTGTTCATCGTGATTGGTTATTCGCTTCCTAAGTCACCCCTTTATGTGCACACGCCTGTGAACTAATCAGAGCTTCAGGATCAAAGCTTCACTCGACAAAAAAAGTTGATAAGCTTTTAATGCTACCAACTATGATCGAAAAGGTTAGGTTTTGTCAAGTCCAAACTGATCCGATAATACAGAGTTTATTTACCAAAATATACGGTACAGGCTCCTGGTATGCCTGAGTGCTGTAAATATACCAATTGTTGAAAAAAAATGTGTTCAAATTTTGTTTGTCGTCTGTGTGCCATTGTTCTGACCTATGTTTGGTTGTTTGTGTTTTGTTTTTGTTTATTGTTTTTCAGGTGCTGTTTGTCGATCTTAAGTTCTTATATTCTTTATGCTGAGGAGGCTCCCCAGCATAAGAGAATTCCAAATTACCTTACCTGATCCACACAGACTTTGTGAAGCTGCTTTGAACTGCTAAAAATACGCTATACAAGAACATATTGACTATTGCAGCTGGGCAATGTAGAAAAACGCAGCATGTAGTTGTGGAGTGTGAATCTGTTTTAGAAGACATCCTGCTGGTGAAGTATGTATTTTCTGTTGTTTTGTGTGTGTGATGCACAATAGCGGGAGCAGTCAGGCGAGCATGTGAGCCAGATTTTGTTTGCTCAGGGCACTAACTTGTGTGAACACACACACACATCTGGGTACATAATGCTGTCTTTACCTAGAGAAACAAAGCTCACAAGATATGACGAGAGGAACCATCTCCACTGCATCAGAATGGATTTTTTTCCTCCCCTCTACTCTTTTTCTTCTCCCCCCCCTCTCTCCTCTCCTCTCCTCTCTTCTCTTTCTCTTCTCTCCCCCTCATTCTACTCTCCTCTCTCTCTATTTCAAATTGAAATTTAAGCTGAGCTTTATTCGCATGACAAAGATGTATTGTATTGCCAAAGCTTTCAACAATATCATTAATCATTAAGTCAACTAAAAACAGACAAAGAATTGAAAGAATGAAATAAAACATATATACAGATAGTACGAATAACAAATACCAATAACAATAATAAACTTATGATATTAGTAGTATTAAAATAGTAACATACTATAACAATAAAACATAACTAACACATTAGCCACATCATAATACAATATAATATCAGTAATAATAAAGTACAATTAATAAAGTATTAATATTATTAATAATATATGTTTTTTATATTATAATAATATACATATATTTTCCCAGTGATGGGTTGCGGCTGGAAGGGTATCCGCTGTGTAAAACATATGCCAGAGAGTTGGCGGTTCATTCTGCTGTGGCGACCCCGAAAGGGAAGAAAGCCGACATGAAGATGAATGAATATACATATGTAAAAAAGTAGCCTATATTTAATGAGATAAAATATTAAGTGATATCTTCTCTTCATTTCCTCTCTCCTCCCCTCTATCTTTCTCTCGCTCTTCTCTCCTCCTCTCTCCTTTCTCTCTCGTCTCTCCCCTCTCTCCTTTCTCTCTCCCTCTCGTCTCTCTCTCACTCTCTTTCTCTCCTTTCTCTCTCGTCTCCCCTCTCTCCTTTCTCTCTCCCTCTCGTCTCTCTCTCACTCTCTTTTCTCTCCTTTCTCTCTCGTCTCTCCCTCTCTCCTTTCTCTCTCCCTCTCGTCTCTCACTCTCGCTCTCCTTTCTCTCTCCCTCTCGTCTCTCACTCTCTCACTCTTTCTCTCTCTAGTCTCTCTCTCCTTTCTCTCTCACTCTTTCTCTCTAGTCTCTCTCTCCTTTCTCTCTCACTCTTTCTCTCTCCCTCTCTCTCTCTCTCTTTTCTCTCTCTCTCTCCTCTCTCTCTCCCTCTCTCTCACTCTCCTGTCTCTCTCCCTCTCGTCTCTTTCTCTCTCTCTCTCTCCTTCTCTCTCTCCCTCTCGTCTCTCTCTCCCTCTCACCCTCTCTCTCTCCTTTCTCTCTCTCTCTCCTTTCTCTCTCTCTCTCCTCTCTCCTCCCTCTCCCTCTCCTCCCTCTCTTTCTCCCTCAAATACAAATGGTTGTTTTATAAAAACGTAAACAGATAGAAGCAGTATTAATTTTAACGTAATGGTTTATACCAATATTATCCTTTAAACACAAATTTTTCACTGTTTTGAACAGTTTACACAGCAATGTATTAGTGTCGTTAATTTAAAGTTATGTTTATTATTACATTATTTTAATAACATAATTAATTGTTGGCTGTCATTTAGTTTTTGTCAATAAAATGCGCATTTAAAGATAGAAATTTATATAAAAAGCAAAAACATATCAAAACCTGACTGAGCAAACACTATCAGTTTATTACTAATCAATCAGATGCAATGCGAGGGACCGTCAACACAGTAAAAAAGCACAAATGAGCATTCAGTGACTCCATAAAGATTTTTAGTAATACAGTAAATCACATTTAACAATACAGATTATAAACCTGTAAAATGTCATTTAAGTAGGAAAAAGTATCCAATCTAATATGTTACGCTGTCAATCGTTTCCGTAAAGGTAACAGTATTTTGTAGTTCTTTGCTATCATTGTTATTTACCATAAAGTATCCTACTGTGGATTTTTACATTTTCACAGTAATATTGTTTTTTACCCAACTACTCTTTACTGTTTGTCTGTTTACAATGCATAAGAGCAGTGTTTCTCAATTATTTTCTGTCGCGCCATATAGGAAGAAAAAAAACTTCTCGAGCCCCTCCCCCACCTCCACCCTCCACAACTATATATATATATATATATATATATATATATATATATATATATATATATATTTGTCTTTTAAATTTGTTATAAGTACACCTTTGCATCACACAGTATCCTTATCAACGTATAAGAGAAACAAATAAATAAATATGGATGGACCAACCTACAACAAATAATAACTTTATCAACTGGAGCAAAAAAAGATTTAAGCTGCATCTGAAATGTAAAAAAACTTTAACTCCTTAATAAAACTATAAACATTGTTTGACTGATCATGATTGCTAACAATACTCGGCACGTTTTTGCTGAAAAAACTCAAGCAGCTTATTCGTGTCATTGGGGTGTAATGTCTTTAAGTGACGTCTTAATTTATTTGGCTTCATGCTGTCCGATGCTAACATTTTTAGACTCAGTAAGCACACCTGTCTCTCCTCGTCTCCCACCGCAGTCACAGTGAAGCCAAGCGCTACATACGCGCCATATTTCCTAGTCTGAGCTTTCGGGAGACTTTCGTTTGTCTCTTTATCTCCTTCTCTCTCCACCCATCTTCTACACTTCGTATCCAGCATTTATACTAGTGGAGTGGTATTGCACTTTATTCATGTTCCCCGAGGTCAACTCCCCCCAACCCCCAAACCCACTATTTGAGAAACACAGCATTAGAGTATCTTTCTTTATTGGAATCTGGGCACTAACACATGGAAGAAATACTCTGAATAATCCTAAATCATCACTTTTTTTTTACTGTTCTTAGTTATCATGCATTTGTGAAAAAAACTGACCCCTATCAAGCTTTATCAATGTTATTCATTTGTCATAATTAAAAAAAATCCTCTATAGCTAAAATTAGTTTACATACATAATGTGTACAGTTAAATCATGTTTGATTAAATAGTGGCCAATTTTGTTATAATAATGTGACTCGAATACTGTAGATGATTTTACAATCGGAGAACAGTCTTCGACCTCAAAATAAGCGAGTAACCGAAGTTCGTGGTGCGGGCTCTCTCAAATGCGCATGCGCAGTAGCTTTCTAAACAACGCGCGCGTTACCGCCGCCTCCTCCACTGTGAGACATCTTCAGCGACATGAAGCCTCTCCGGTTTAACGGCATGTAACGACGGATAACGGCAGAGAAGAGGCAACAGATCCAAATAAGACCGTCTGAAGGTAGCTACAGAAATCTGTAAGTAAATTCCAGTCTGATAGTTTACTTGATACACTGCACAGAAGCGAGCTGAGGTAACGTCAAGAGCTATGGCTGTAGCTCCACCGCCTCGTCATTTCGAACATTAGCTTGATTTATCATCATCATCATCATCTGTGTGACGGCTAAAGACATATGCCTGTTTCCTTTCACTTGCCAGCAGTGTCATTGATGAATGACGTCACTAATTAGCGTTATGGGGTGTGACGTCATAGCAACCAGCAGCATCATTGAGGGGCTCGATTTTTTCACACTTAATAACATAAAAACAAAAGTTGTTCACAAGCAAATCATTTGCTTTTTCTCGCTTTCTGTTAGATGTAAATGTATTTGTTAAATCACTCAGATTAGTAAAAAAAAAAAGAAAATTCATACATGTTTGAATTATTATGATCATTGTATTAATGTTAATAAAGAGCAATTCTTTACTCTGTAGCTGTGTAATCTGCTCATATTGGTGTAAGGTCTGTGGTATTTATGTGTTTTGGAACGTCGCTTTACTCTCTCAACACTTTTCTTATTATGTGTTTTTTTGTTGTTGTGATTGTGGCTGATTGTTTGTGTTATTCCCATGTTTTAACTCAATGTTTTATTTGTTTTGTCCTTCCATCTGTTATTCTAATATACTCTAATACCGACAATAAAAAAATAGATTATCATAGATTTAGTAGAACTCAATTGATGGTGTTATTTTAAGGTGTATTACATAAAAACACAGAAACATCAAGTCATAAATTATGTCAAATAAATAAAATATAGTTTGATTTATAATCAAATAAATAGAATCCAGACACTATATATTATAATTCATAATATAAATAGAACAGAAACATAACTGGATGATAACATTATTTTTGTCAGAATTATAGCATAATTACTGCTGCAATATTATACTTCATGCTGAGTTTTTTAAAATGATCAAATTAGTCCAAACCTGGCTCATCTGTTCTCAAAGAGTTGAGAATAGAGGATGTGTTTGATTCACTTTTGTGTATTAGCTCTTTATTATATGCACACACACCCAAATACACACACACACGTTTACCAGGAGTCATTCCGATTGTATTCAAAGTTTTAGCACCCAGCAATATTTTACAATATAAAAAAATAGACAATACAATAAAACGTAATAGTTACTTTCGTAACGCCCGTTCTCTGAATAGGGAACGGAGGCTTATGTTGGTCAGAACTATGGGAAGCTAAGCTAGGAGTTCTCTACTCTCTCCACACTCCTTCAAAATGCCAAGGGTGAGGGTCACGTGATCACGTTGTCCTGCATAAAGCGTGTACAAGCGTGAAGCTCTTCCTGTTGTGAAGCTGGAGTCGTACTCACCCCCTAGGCAACCAGACTTACAACCTTATGGTTTTGGCTGGGGGACATAAGTTTTCATCCCCAGCAGGGGCGGTAAAGGTCTCCCAGAGGGGGAGAGTGATGTACCGTCTCCTTCGGGAGATGCGTCGTCTCTCTCTGATGCAGCAATGAGATTGCATCATCAGGAGCACAGGAGTCTTCAGAAGATGCAAGCAGCGCATTATCCGATAACTCACTGTGGCGGTTGGCGGACGCACCGGGTGACCCTGCTCGACTTCTATGGATGCTGGAGACATGCACTCATTGACCCTTGCGGGCAGGAGATAAAAATCTTGGGTGGTGGCCTGAAAGTATACCAACCTCAACTAAAGTGCGATGCCGGAAAGAACTGTGCAATTAACACAGTCCCTCAATCACTGCCTTAGCATGTCTATGCTCAAGACAACCAAGGCAATGATCGTGGCTATCTGTAAATGCAAACCGGCAAAACAAGTGCTCTACTAAAAAAAAGGTGTCTTACTTGTTAGTGGAAGGCAGTGAAAGAGCTGAAGTCTGAGGTGTCAAATTTAGCATAAAAACTAAATTACAAGAATATTTTGTTTGACAATTTGTATAAACAGACCTTTGTATAGGCAACGATAATATAAATCTTTTTATTGTTTGTGGCAGAAAACTGTTGCTTCTCCTGATCAACAAAGCTTAGAACTCTTTCTCAAGGTTATTTACTTAATTCTGTCATTCGAATTTCGATGTCAATGCCAACTATGAGAACGCAGCTCGGAGCGCGCAAGTCTCTCCACACTGTCCACACTGTTTTTAAATTGGTAATCAGCAGCCGTGCTGATTGTCACGTGACCACGCCCCACTTATAAAGTGGGTGCAAGTGTGACACTCTTTCTGTTTGTGAAGCTGGAGCCATATTCACCCCCTAGGTAACCAGACTTGCTCACAACCTTTTAGTGAGCAACAAGCTTGTCTCAACTTTTACAGCAGTAAGCGCTAAAGGCTTGTCTCCTGAGACTTATAGCAAAAGGCTTGTCTTGTGAGACTTCTTCAGGATGATGTCTCTAGATGCATGGTCCATTCAGTTCGGATGTGTAGTTCACGTGAGTATACTCCCTCGACACCGACACGTTCGGTTGGCTTAGAAATTAGAGTGTATCACTACGGCGTCCTCCCCTCGGTAGGTAGACCTGTTCGCCACCCCAGAAAATGTTTGGTGACAGCTGTTCTATGCTCTGTCCCAGGCTCTTCTCGGGATAGATGCGCTGGTGCATTGCTGGTCCAGGAAGAAGGGTCCTTGCAGCCCTCCTATCCAAGATTAGGGAAGACGAGGCAGAGGTCCTAACGATGGCACTTTATTGGCCTAATGTACCTTGGTTCATAGAACTCGGCTCCCTCTTTACAGTCTCTTCCATGCCAGTTCCCCTGCGGTTGGACCTTTTGTTCCAGAGATCTGTGCATAATCACTCACGCCCAGACCTCTGGAACTCCATGTCTGGTAAATTAGGTGAAGCGAATGTTTTGTCAGAGCTTTTTATGCCAGCAAGGGGGGTTGGTTCGTAGACCGGTGTAGAGTAGAGTAGCTGCCCCGTTGAACTTGTAGTGAACCTTCTACTAGAGGGTCTGGATCGAGGACTCTATCCACCCTGAAGGTTACATCGCCCCGATTCTGCCGGTCACTTCCAGTTGAAGGCAACTCCATGAGACGACATGAGATAACGATCAGATTCCTCAAAGGGGGCAGAAAGGGTAGACCCTCTAGGCCAGGGGTGTCAAACTCAAATTCACAGAGGGACAAAATTAAAAAAAAGAACATTGTCGAGGGCCAGAACAATTTTTTTTATTCATTTATTTATGTTTTTATTATCTTTACGATACAGTAAACTACTGTATTAACCATCCTCATATATTACAATAGAATTTTTGCTTAAATACTGAAACCAGAACAGGTTTAAGAAAATAATTAAAACAAAAACTGAAAAAAATATCAGGCTTCTATATCTTTAACTTTATTCATTTTAATTGTAACCTAAATCTTTTCATCACAGACCATCAAGGCCAACACCTAAAAAAATATCTCTTTCAACTTTGAACAGACCGTGCAATCAGTAAATAAAGCAGCAGCTAAGCTTAGCTTCCTGCTCCACATCGGGAACCCCAGCCCCAGGAAGCTAAGCTTAGCTTCCTGCTCCACATCGGGAACCCCAGCCCCAGGCACTGGCTGCTCTCGTATTGGCCGCGCGTAGATGTCGTCACAGCGTTTTGATGCTTATTTAAAATAAAGCAAAAATGTTTTAAATCGGGAGTCAAACGCCACCCTTGCGTGACGCTCTGCGCCTCAGCGCGGACTTGCGCTCTCGCTGACGTCGCACATACACAATGAATGGCTGCGTTAATGCCACCCAGCGCTTGACGCGTTCAATGTGTGTAAGCATCTTTAGCGGTACGTGCGCTGTATAACAGGCCGGCGGGCAAGATGTAATACATATTTGAAATCATCTCGCGGGCCAATTATAATTGTAGTGCGGGCCAAAATTGGCCCGCGGGCCTGAGTTTGACTTCCTTAGTTCCCTCCTGGGACCTTCTGTTGTCCTCAGAGGAAGTCAAGGTCATCCCTTCGACTCGCTTGACTGAGTAGTTCTTAAGTTCTGTCAACTAAGCAGTGCTCCTGATCTCTTTAGCTTCGATTAGAGGGTGAAGGATCTGCAGCCACTCTCCGTGCAGGAGACATGAAGTTCCATGAAAGCAATTTCGGGAGGAGCGATCAGATAATTCGTCGTAAAGTGGGTCAACCTAGCCGTAAAGCTTTTACTACAGCGAATATGAATTTGCTTTTCTTGAGTTATTTTGATTTAACTTGTTGCATGGTGATCTTAAGGAATTTCTACATGCTTGAGACCATGCTGTTTATGCTTAAGCACTTGTAAATTTTACCAGGTAAACCACCTGTTGAGGAGCTTAATCCCTTTAAATGCATAACTTAGTCCTTTTAAATGCCATTTTCTCTCTAAAATTGGAGAAATAGTATTTAAAATATAATGTGCAAGTCTTCCAAATACTGTTATGGATCTTAATATGATCAACTAATTTTAATAACAGTAAGAGTTCTTGTTTGATTAATTGACTCTACTGACATCCTTGAACTATGTACAAATAGCATTTGTTGTCATTCAAAGTAATAAATGAATAATTCAATAATTATTAAACAAATAATAATCATTTATAAACTAAATTAAAGTGATTTCGTTTTTCTCTCCTCCCACCTGGGAGTAGTTTGTGATTATACATACTTATACATGCTAAATGTATTTCAGTTTTTAAACTAAACCATTGTCAAATCATATTTAACATTTACAAAAATAGTACATGGCCCTAACACAAATGCTTTCAATAGATGTCATTAATCTAAGACCCAAATCTGCCGCAAGCTAAAAATCGGTCACCCTTCTGATGGCACCAGGGGCCTGGTTCTAGCAGTCGAGGCAGGAAGCTCCGCTAGGGCCTTCTTCCAGCAATGGGACCCCTCTAACCCAGCGTTTGTGCCGAAGCCCAGGCACTATCCCCTCACCAAGCTCCTAGGTACCACTTACCCTGAGCACTCAGGATTTCAGCAGCCCCTCCTACCTCTCCAGTATGCACCTTTCACTGGCCAGCTAAACACTGGAGCCGCTGCTCCTGCTAGCTAATTTAGCTGCTAGCCCCCCTTCCCAAAATTCAGCTCTCCCGGCTCAATACTCCAAATAAACCCCGTCCAAACTACCATGCTTCTCAGGCGCAATCAGAAATCCCGTCCAGACTCCAGACTGTTAATCACGCTCGACATCCTTCTCAAATGCATCCTGACCCTTTGCTCAAGATACCAGCCGTCGACAAGTATTCTCACCTTGGTAACAATGTTCTTACTTGCTTTTTTTGGACCCAACACTCCACCCCACCATTGGAGACCAGGTAGTCCTTGACAAGGACATCATCTCTCTTTGTATCAAGCAAAGCAAAAGTGATCATTTTATTCACAGCAGCATCCATGTTGGACCAAAACTCCACCCCACCATTGGAGACCAGTTAGTCCTTGACAAGGACACAATCTCTTTTGTATCAAGCAAAGCAAAAGGGGCCATTTCATTCACTTGTTCGACCTCCCTTCTCCAACTCTGCTTTTTCAGTCAGTGCTGCATTACTTTCTCCCACCCAAACTCATAGCCTATCAGAACCACTGTTTCTCGATGAGTCTGGTAAACCTCCCAGTTGCTCCTGGCTCCAGAAACACCTCAAGGTAAGTCCTGGAAGCATCTGGATTTGCACCCAATAACTATTCAGGTCATTCATGCCGCACTGGGGCAGCCACATCAGCAGCCCAAAAAGGCTTGCTTTACCACCTTATCCAAAGCAGGCAGATGGTCCTCAGAGTCATTCCAGAGCTACATCGAACAAGCCACGCAGACCTGAAAACAGCCCATTAAAATTTTTTCCATTAATATTCTTTGCAACTAGCAGCTACAACAACCTTACTGTCCTACCCCAGCTCCTCCACCCAACATGTCTGACTTGGCATATCAGCGTACCGGAGTAGATCCCTCACTTCAATCTGCAGGCCGTTTCCAGTTTGGGTCAAAGAAAATCTACCATAAGCTCATAGAAAGGATGTTCATGGAGGAGTGAGGAAACCCAATATGCAATTGAATTTGTGCAGACGAGAGCATCCTGTCTTTCAGCTTGACAGGATGCACAAAACTTGAAGGTAAACAACCTCATTGATTGACAAACTGTTTCCAGCTTTAGCAAAAGGAATGTTTTCTACAAATTACTCGCTTAACCCCAACTCCCTACATCAGCGTTACTGGTTTTGGCTTGCTTTTCAGGGAAGCCATTTCCAGTGTGAGCATATCTGTAAAATACTACTTGCCTTCTACCTTCTGATCCCTCACCCAGATCGGGTGGCCTTGTTTTTCGTCACTGGGCTCTGCCCGGGTCTGATTCCAGTACTCTTGAGAACAACCTCTCTTCTCCGTTACAAGCCCAGCTGGGTCTCCCCAGAGAAACAGGAGTCCTAACCAGCAAGAATCCCATCTCCAGCTTCAATTGTCCCACACGTAACAACCGGACCAACCCTTCTTAACTTCACTTCATCCATCAGATCGCTAGCTTGGTGGGATGCACATCTGGCGGCTGTTCCAATGCTTTTTGGGGGTGTTCTCAGACCCGGATCGCTTCTCACCCCAAGGCCCTCCCGCTGACAGCACGCTTATCTTAATCTCGCCACATACGCTTGCGTTTTCTGGGCTAATTCTATATAAGCGAACTCGTGAACTGCTTACTGTTCGGGCCTGGTATCACACATACTATTATTAGCCCATGTCTGGAAATGTGCCCAAGGTTCCTACCCTTCAAAAACTCAGGTAGTGAACCTCCAAGCTCTGCCCGGAGGTTCCATCTATGCTATCTTCTCTCTATAAGGCATTTCTCCAGTGGTTCAAGGTGCATTTTTCTGTAGGTCCCTCAATGAAATTATATGTGTATTACTGCCGGGAGTTTGAGTCAGTATGTGAGAATTTATTATACGACTGCCCATTAAAAATGAAGTCTATACTTAAGACCAGGGCGTAGGAGGGCCTGCTCGGTGCCGGACTACTGAAGGACCTAGGCCGATGCTGAAGGACCTAGGTTGTGGCGTTTTGCAGTGTGTTACAATAAATAGTCGGCACCGACTTAAGTCAGAGTGACTAACTGATGGGGATTGTAATGGTTACTTTCGTACAAACAGAGACTTATGTCTTACTTACGCCTTAAGGTCGTGAGTAAGTCTAATTGCCTAGGTGGTGAGTACGGCTCCAGCTTCACAAACAGGAAGAGTGTCACACTTGCACCCACTTTATGTGTGGGGCGTGGTCATGTGACCATCAGCACAGCTGCTGATTGGTGTTTTAGAAAAGAGTGTTGAGAGAGTAAAGCTCTGCTAGCATAAGTCACATAAGTCTCGGTTCCCTATTCAGGGAACAGGGTTTACGAAAGTTATCATTACGGTCTGCTCTTTTGATTTGAGATGGTTTTAATGAGGTGGAGGTTTTAACCTTGAGTTTAAAGCTGAATACTGTCACTCAGATCTGGCAATCCTGATTCTCTGTTTTTTCGAATGGTCGTTGACTGTACATTTCCCATATAGAACATCTGCCTTCTGGGTTCTGCTATTCAGTGTGAACAAAGAATTACAATGATTGAGCTTCTTATAATCAAGAGCTAAAAATGTAGACAAATATGGAAACATTGTACTGTAAAAATTATTTGAGTCATGCTCTCTACCCAAAATTGTCTCGGCACATCACTCTTACACAGATCGACACAACACTGACTGAATTAACTTTTTTTTTTAAAATATAGTCCACTGAGTGAGACAAATCAACTAGAAACTATTGATTCAGTCAACAAACACCTAGCAGACTAATAAGAGTAGTAAAAGTAAAAGTACTGAATTATGCTTTTGTCATGTTTTTCTGCTCAGTCAACATTTCATTAGTTGCGTTGTTTTACAGTGTGCAATTCAAATGTAAGTATTTTAAATAAAGAAAAGAAAAACTATTTTAAAATGGTTTGTTTGTATTTCTTAGCTCTTTACATTACTATTCTTTGCGTTATTTTTTTCCACATCTTATTTTTTTAATATCAATGACTATCAAACAGTTAATATAGCTTTTATGGTAAAATACTCTAAACATTTTTTTTAAATCCCTCCAAAAATCAACTTGAACACGAAAATATTTTACATTTTAGTGCATTGAATCATCTTAATTAATTGAGATATATCTTCATATTGGTTTTTCTTTTGCTTTGATTTTCTCTTTCTCGCTTTCTCTCAAAACTCAGCTTCATTGATATGAAAAAGAGGAATCAAACCTTTCAACAATATCAATGTAAAGTAGCTACATTACATCAGTAATATAAACATTGTTTAGGTCAACTAAAAAAATTGATTGAATAAAATAAAACATATAAGTCAATACATATCAAAATATATTATAATAATAGTGTAAAATTAATAGAGTGATATTATAAATATATGTTATAATCTATTATAATGACATAAATATTTAAAACAGTAGGCTATATTTAATAAAATGAAATATCTCTTGTCCCTCTCTTTATATGGCAGACAGTGATATAATTCACAGCTCTCTCTCTCTCTCCCCCTCCTGCCCCTCTCTTTACGCTCTCTCTCCCCTCTCTCTCTTTTCTCCTCACTTTCCCCCCTCTCTCTCACATCTCCCTCTCTCATCTCCCTCTCCTCTTTTCTATTGTCCTCTCTCATCTCTCTCTAGTTGCTAGGCTACTTTCTCAGTGGAAATAACATGTATTTCATTTCTATGGGCTTCACGGTGTCACTAGCTGCACTTCCTGTTCAGTGTGTTCATGCACTACTATCTGCTGTACAGCAGATTCAGGTGTGCTCACAGCCCCTGGGAGCACCATGGCCTGTTTTAACTAAATGTGTTTTTTTATAATAAATATACATAAATGAGGCATGTTTTAAAGTTAGCATGAGAGCAATAGATGCTGGCAGATCTCCATCAAACTGATGATGCATCGAGGCGTGAGCTAGGTCTTGGGGTTGTCATAGTAACACTCTCGGTTGATGAGGAAAATTGGTTCCAAACTAGATGTTATTAAAGTTTTAGCTTGGTGGTTAGCACTGGAGCCTCACACTGATCAGATCACAGATTTTCACCCCTCGATCAAAAGATACCTTTTTGCAATGTTTACTTTGTTGTTTATTTTGCAAGCATGCTGTCTATTCAATGTTTTTCTGCGACAGTGGAGTCATCAGCAAACTTCAGGTACTTTACCGTTGAGTCTTCGGAGGTGAAGTCATTTGTGTAGAGGGAGAAGAGTAGCGGGGTAGAGAACACAACCCTGGGGAGTGCTGATGGTGCAGGTGTCGGAAGTACATTTCTCCAACCTTACTAGATGTTGCCTTCCAGTCAGGAAGCTGGTGATCCACTCACAGATAGAGTCAAGAACTGAGAGCTGGTGGAGTTCATTCCGGAGGCGTAATGGGGTAATGGACTTCAGCTCAGCATTCAACACCATTACCCCATTACGCCTCCGAAATGAATGTGTTTAATTAAAGTTCCCAAGAATAATAAAAACAGAATCGGAATACTGCTGCTCTGTATTTCTAATGCTTTCTGCCAGGTGGTAAGTGGTATTTACACATTCTGATAAGCAAAACTGAGGATAACTCACGCGGTGAGTAGAAAGGCTTATAGTTGATGAAAAGCACCTCTAGATTTGGAAAGCAGATTTTATTTAGCATGGTTAAATCTGTACCACAGCTGTCGTTGATAAAAAACAAACCCTGCCGCCATGCGGGTTTCCCAGTGGCTTCCGAGTCGCGATTAGCTCTGATCAGCTGGAAACCGTGCAAATGAAGCACACATCATTGTGTCCGTTTAACCAAGTTTCCGTGAAGCACAAAGCAGCTGAGGTTGAAAAGTCCTTGTTCAAATGAGTCAGTAGATGTATGTCTTCCATTTTGTTGGGTAGATAGTGGAGGGGTGCCAGATTTAAACTGGGTAGAGGTGTTTTGTTCAGCACCTATGCAGAAGCGCTGTCGCTCAGCCGACCAAAACATCAGAGAACTCAAAAATGGCCAGAAATGCTTCTTAAAGTGCTGTCTGATGCTTAATAAATATAGATTATTTATTTCCTTCAAAATGTATGGTTTGAAATAATAGTAAAAAATGTAAACACAAACTAATAACAATCTCTTTCGTTCGCCTCAGGTCCACCGTGTGTTTGTGTGCCACCGGAGCGGAGCCATGCCTTTGGTGAAGCGGGCGATCGAGCCCAAGCATCTCTGCCGCGGGGCACTTCCGAATGGGGTCACCAATGAGCTGGAGTGTGTGACCAACAGCACCCTTGCCGCCATCATCAAGCAGCTGGGAGGACTGAGTATGAAACGCTTGATTTCAAAAAGAATCCCCAACAAAATGATTTATGTTTGGTTGGATCTAAATCTGCTTTACAATTATCATTATTATCTACAGATATTATTCATTCACTCCACATTGAACATCTGGAAAAGTGATAAATACATTGATGCATTATTATATTCAAACAATGCAGTGTGCAAGATTTGAGCGGAAAAAAACATTTTGAAAGGTGGATACATGTGCAATAACTTCATCACTGATGGCTTTGCAGATTTAAACGCTTGGTTTTACTGAGAAAAATGTTTTATTAATTTGCCTCTGACACACAAAGGTACAGTATGTGACACAAATGTTGTTTGAGTCTGTTTGCGAGTGAAAGCGTATTAAAGTGGCCGAGATCCAGCCCAGGCAAGGTGGTTCTGTGATTTTGTATCGCTCTTTCTTTTGTAAGTGAAAACAGTTTGACCATAATTTGTTGTGTTAACCTGATTTCCTGTATCCAGGTCGACATGCTGAAGATATCTTCGGCGAACTCTTCAACGAAGCTAACAACTTCTATCTGCGCATGAACAGTTTACAGGAGCGAGTCGACCTGCTGGCTGTCAAAGTCACTCAACTGGATTCCACCGTCGAAGAGGGTAAAACATATTTTATTTTACAACTTTCATTCCATTCATGTAATGGACAGCATAATGAAATACGCAGCTTTAGGACTCTCTGACCACTGCCTGGTCCACCTTATTACACCATTTAAGCAACAGCTCAAAGCAGCTAAACCTGCAGTGAGAACTGTTAAAAGATGGACCATCGAAGCAGAGCGGGATTTACGAGCCTACTTCAACTGCACGGACTGGAGTGTTTTTAAAACTGCAGCCTCAGACCTGAATGAAGTCACTGACTATGTCTCATCATACTTCAGTTTCTGTGAGGACATGTGCATTCCCACCCGGACTTATTTAACATTCAATAATGATAAACAAAGTTCTCTGGAAAACTCAAGACAGCTTTGCCAGGCCAAAGGAGATGCCTTAAAGAGTGGAGATTGTGTTCTTTACATTGTGGTCTCACCAACATGCCAAACATCTTCAACAGATCATTGGAGCGGTGTGAAGTTCCTGCATGCTTAAGCGCTCCACCTTCTTCCCAATCCCCACGAAGCCAAAAATTACAGGGCTCGGCTCAAGACTACAGACCAGTGGCTCCCAAATCTGTGGTCATGAAGTCATTTGAGAGACTGGTGTTGGCTTACCTGAAGGGCATCACTGGACCCCCTGCCGGTTGCCTACCAATCAAATCAACATGGGGCTGTACTACATCCTGCAACATCTGGATTTATGGGACTTATGTGAGGATCCTGTACATCAGCATTCAACATCAACAACCCATTACTCCTCCAGAATAAACTCCACCAGCTCTGAGTTCCTGACTTTATCTGTGAGTGAATCACCAGCTTCCTGACTGATAGACAACAGCTAGTGAAGCTGGGGAAATTTGCTTCTGACACATGCACCATTAGCACTGATGCCCCCCAGTGGTGTATTCTATCTCCACTTCTCTTCTTCCTCTACACCAATGACTGAACTTCCCAAGACTACTCTGTGAAGCTCCTGAAGTTTGCTGACAACACCACTGTCATTGGTCTCATCCAGGATGGTGAGGAGTCTGCATACAGACAGAAAGTGGAGCCGCTGGCTCTCTGGTGTTGCGGGAACAACCTGGAGCTTAACACGCTCAAAACAGTGGACATGGTAGTGGACTTCAGGAGAAGCTCCCACTCACCATCATGAACAGCACTGTGGCACCAGTGGAGTCATTCAGGTTCCTGGGAACCACCGTTTTACAGAACCTTAAGTGGAGTGCCCACATTGACTCCTCTGCAAAGAAGACCCAGCAAAGGCTGCACTTCCTGCACTAGGTCATCGAGTCTGTTCTGTGCACCTAGATCACTGTTTATTTTAGCTCAGTATCTAAATCTGAATCCAGAGTAGGGTTGTCATGGTACCAAATTTTCAGTATTCAGTATCTAAACCAGTGAAAATCCATGGTCCAAAGTAAAAAACACAAGCATGAATTGAAGTACTTTTATTAATACAGCTGAATATTAATAAATATGATTGAATAACTGTCTCTTTATTTATTAACATGAAACAAAATATGCCAGGACTGAACCGTACTTTATTATTATATAATATTATTATTAAACGCATAGTATTGTGATAAACATTTGTGTATGCAACATTAGATCACTGACACTAGCTAAAATATAACTTTTCAGTAAATAACAAACCCCAGTTTATAAAATAAATGTGTACAAGATATACATATACATATAGATGTGCGACAATATAAGGGACATAAACTTTAACAGTACATTAAAATATTACACCTTCATACGTATTTAACGCTAATAAACGCTATAGAAGCATATAAAAGTTAAAGAAACGTACACTATCGATAAATTAAGCAAATGGTGATGTTTATTTACAGTCGAACATTTACATTAATATTGGGTATAGTTTTTATAACAAAAGCTTTAAATATAATTTTAAATTAAAACATACCTTCTTGAATGCCATCAAATCATTTTTTAGTACTGACTTGGTACCAAAGTAGCAGGACTTTTGACAACACTATTCCAGAGGACAGTTGAAGGACTGCTGAAAAGATTATTGGAGCTCCCTTACGCTCCCTCAAGAATTGTACACCTCCGGAATGAGAAAGAAGGCTCTCAAAATCACTCTGGTACTGCCCACCAAGACAACCACCTCTTCCAGCTTCTACCCTCCTAGGCCGGCGCTTCACAGCCCAAAACATAAAGACAGCCTTTCTGAATCTGATTTTTGATTCTGATACATGTAATGACTAAACACAAATACTTTGATGTCTGATATTTGTGCTATTTTACAAGTTATTAATACATTTTTAATAATAATTTATCCAAAACTGGCTCCAGATCAACTAAATATTTTCCCCTCATTAAGAAGTAATCAGTCTGATAGATATATAGACATATATGCACACACACACACACAAATATATATATATATATATATATATATATATATATATATATATATATATATATATATATATATATATATATATATATATAATGTTGTCAGCACAGGTGAGACGGAGGACCCATATGCAGAGTGAGTTCAAAGGAAAACCTCTTGTGAAGCTGCAGTCAGGGAATAACTAGAAATAAAATAAAAGCAGGTGGACAGACTTAGGAAACAGACTTTCCCTCTCTGGGAAAAGGCAGGAAAATAAGATGAAACAGTTTCTTATGGAGAACCTCTCAGGAGCAGAAGATGTCTGTTAGGAGAAAGGTCCAACAGAGAACAAGGAAACGAGCAACAGCACTAGACACAGACTGGAATCGGACAGTTGCAGACACTGAGAATAGCTAACAGGAAAGGTAAGGCTATCTTCCAGCAAATGAGAGCCAAAAGAGACAGTTGTATATAGGACACAATGACTAGACAAGCAACAGGTGTAAACAAACAAGCAGTGACAGAGAGAAGCATAGGCAGCTGAACCAAATCACTCCACTTGTGAGCAACTGCTCAGCGAATTAACACTCAACCCCCAACATATATATATATATATATATATATATATATATATATATAGTAATAATGTAATGATTTTAATTATACAATAATATTACCTTAAACTATTTATGTTTAGAAATGATTTGCTTTGTTTTGACAATAATAATAGTTGAAAACTTAAGGTAATGATCAGGTTTTTGTTCAAGAAGATTCGTCACGTGGTAGATTTCTTTTGACAATGTTTTTTTCTATGCAAAGTTTCTTTACAGGACATCAACATGCGCAAAGCCTTCAAGAGTTCCACCATTCAGGACCAGCAGGTGGTTTCCCGAAATTCCATCCCAAACCCAGTGATGGAGGTGTACCACCGCTGCGACAAACCCCCACCTCTCAACATCCTCACTTCGTACAGGTCTGTTTATTCAGATTACCTTGTTAAGAAGTGTGCATTAAGGAGATGAATATTAATTGACTCTCATTCTTATTGGTTAATTGATCATGATATCTCATTACTTATTAAGTATGTACTTAAAAGTACATTTAAAGCAACTCTTAAACCCTTAAAAGTGCTTAAAGTACATTTAAATAACTTCTTAAAACCTTTAAGTACTTCTAAAAAAGTCTTCAAATAACCCTTTAAAACCTTAAAGTACTTAAAAGTACTTTACTTTACTTTTAAAACCTTGCTTAAAAAGATTTTTATTCTATGTATATAATCTAACTTTGTTCTATGGTTAAAAAATAAAGAAAAGAGACGTTGAGACGCTCTGGGTTCAACACATGTGATTACAGGGACGACAAGAAAGATGGACTGAAATTTTATACTGACCCTTCATACTTCTTCAACCTGTGGAAGGAGAAGATGCTGCAAGCCACAGAGAACAAGAGGAAGGAGAAACGACGGCAGAAGGTGTGTGGATTGTCAATCCCAATATTTTGGGGATTTTAACAGGGTTAATCAACAAAGGTTTCAAGCCATTCAAATCAAGTCTCTTTTTCTTTTTCCTACCTTAGCAAGAGCAGAAGCATGTGGAGGACCCAACGCGTGAAGTGAAGAAGGTTCGGAAAGCTCGTAATCGGCGTCAAGAGTGGAACATGATGGCGTACGATAAAGAGTTTCGACCTGACACTCGCCTCACACCGTCACCATACCACGCCATGTCCTCAGAGGGATCCCTGTCTCCAGACAGGTGCGTCTGACTGTTTCCTTTAATAGTCTCAAGGCTGTGTTTAGTGTAAACACCCACGATTCTAGATATTTCACTACGTAGGGACACAACAGCTTAAGATTGAATCACTTTTAAATGTTACACAATAAACATTTTATCGTCGTGGGTTTCTGTTGCAGATCTGTGCTGTCAGACGACCACTCGTACCCGGCAAGTCCCAGCCACCCTCAGGAGCCCAATGGAGCAGTGCCTGATGTGAAGGAGTCCAATACAGCTCAGACTCAGTCTTTGGATCGAGTGCATCGGGCCCCAGGCTCCTCCAGCACTGGAGGTCCACGACAGCACTCACTGGGTCGGAATCAGACCCACCATGGAACCAAAACCACAGGAGATTCTGCTCTCAACGGTCCCAGAACAGCTGCAAACAAGGACTACAGGTACTCCTCTCTCTCTCTCTCTGTCTTTTTCTGTCTCCCAGAAGAAGAGAAGATGAAGATCTGTAGAAGATGAAAATAGGGAGGAAGAGAAGAAGATCTGAAGAAGACTAAACCCCAGAAGAGAAGAACTGAAGAAGATGAAAACCCAGATGAAGAGAAGAACTGAAGAAGACTAAAACCCTGAGGAAGAGAAGAAGAATAACTGAAGAAGAAGAAAACTCAGAGGAAGAGAAGAATAACTGAAGAAGAAAACTCAGAGGAAGAAAAGAAAAAGAACTGAAGACTAAAACCCAGAAGAAGAGAAGAAGAAGATCTGAAGAAGACAAAAACCCAGAGGAAAAGAAGAATAACTGAAGAAGAAAACTCAGAGGAAGAGAAGAAGAATAACTGAAGAAGACAAAAACCCAGAGGAAGAGAAGAAGAATAACTGAAGAAGAAGAAAACCCAGAGGAAGAGAAGAAGAAAAGCTGAAGTCTAAAACCCAGAAAACCCAGTGCTATATCTTTTGGAGCTACCCATTGTTTGTTTGCATGTTAGACATAAATGTATTCACCCTTTTGACATATCACACGGTTGCTTAAATTGATTCTTTTGTGCTAAAAAGCAAGTTGTTTAGCGCTCCCATGTGGCTGGGCATTCCACTGTTGTCCCTGAGCACAATCCAAGGGCCAGGAAAATCACTTCATCAAACAGCAGAGTAGTGAAGATAGCGCCCCAGCAGGGAAGCATCCAAGTTAACGAGTGAATTTATCTAGACATGTAACTGGCTTTAAAGTGTAAACCATAGATCTTTTTAAACAACTTCTGTCTTCTGGAATTATTATGATCATTTAGATACATTTCCTGAACTTTAACAGGTTCTCTTTTCTCCTCCTCTACAGCAGCCATCAAAGGCATGATCATTTTATCCCTCCTGCACCTCCTCCTCCTCCCCCGTTAATCCCGTCTTCTCAAACGGCATTCGATAGTACTTCTGGGCCACAGTCTTTGCCTCCAGGGGCGCTAGCATCCCTGTCCCGGCCCTACAGCCCCTCACCTCCTCCTCCACCTGTCCCGACCTCTGCCTACACCCCCTCTCCTTCAAACCCTCCAGTGGCTCCGCCCCCTCCTCCTCCTCTAGGACTGCCCTCTCACACTCCATCTCCAGCACGCCTTACTCATCCACCTTCAGGAGAGCCTGCTCCATCCAGAAAGGGCCCAGTGCCCCTCATTCCCATGAGCGATGCCCGAAGTGACCTACTGGCCGCTATCCGAAGAGGTGAGTGCCCAAAAAGGACAGTAAGCTATGTGTTTCATGTGTCTTTACTGCATCTACAGCTTGACTCAATGATGAGAGAGATACGTTAAGCCTGACTGCTGCAAACTAGGCCGTTAGATTGGAACCCAGACAAATAATCCAAACCCTGCTTCTCATAAAAACCCTCAAAACACAAGTACACAGGTTCAAGGGGCAAATTCAGGTTGGTAGGCTAGCAAATCCTACACAGTTGCTAGGGTAAACACAGTTGGAGCCAGTGATGTCAAATTTAATAAGTCTTGTTACTATGAGCGATGTAAAGCAACCCCATACTTCTACGACACTCTGAAGTCTAGATTAAATCGGTTGGTAGGCGAGCAATGTGGTTGACAGGGAAGGAGTCGATGCCATAATAAATAAACCTGCTAACTTTTAGTGAAATTAACTAGCCCCCATGCTTCTACGACACTTTGGAGCCAATATATCTCTCTCTCACTCAGTCTATTTTCTCTCTCTCTCTTTACCTCTATTTCTCCATCTCTCCCTCTGTCTCTCTCATACTTTCTCACACACTTTTTTTCTCTCTATCTTTCTGTCTCTTCCCTATTTCCTCTCTCGCTCTCCTTTTTCCTATCTTTCCCCTATCTGCTCTCTCTTTCACTCGATCTCTTCATCTCACTCATCTCCTTTCTCTCCCTCTCTCTCTAATCTCTCTTTTCCCCCTCTTCTCTCTCTCTTTCCCCTTTCTGTCCTCTCTTTCTCTTATCTCCTCATCTCCTCTCTTTTCTCTCTCTCTCCCTGTCTTTATCATCTCCTCTCTCACTCCTATCTCTGCACTCTTTCTTTCACATCTCTCTTTCTTTTCCCTATCTCCTTTCTCTCTCATATCTCCTCTCTCTCTCCCTTGGTCTTTCCCCTGTCTATGCTTTTTCCTATCTTCTCGCTATGATATTTCCTCGCTCTTTCACATCTCTCTCTCTTTCCCCAATATCTTCTCTCTCTGAAGCCTAGATACATTCTGGTTGATAGGGTGAGCAATATGGTTGCTAGGAAAGGAGTGGAAGATACCATAATAAATAAGCCTGTTCACGGGTAGTGAAATTAACCACGCTTCTATGACACTCTGACGCTTAGATAAATATTGTTGTTAGGGTGAGCAATGTGGTTGTTAGGGAAGGAGTCGATGATGTCCTAATAATTAAACCTGTAGTTATTATAAAGTGCTACACTGAACTCTTCTCACTTCCTTCAGGAATTCAACTTCGGAAGGTGCAAGAGCAGAGAGAACAAGAGGCTAAGAAAGAGCCGGTGGGCAACGATGTGGCCACCATCCTGTCTCGCCGAATCGCTGTGGAATACAGTGAATCGGACGAAGACTCTGAGCCCGAGGAGAATGAATGGTCTGATTGAGCGCCATTAGAACGGAGAGTTCATTCTGCTGCTAGTTTCATTCTCACGCGCACAAGCACTCCTCATTAATTCAGGTGAGGCTATATAGATTTAAAAAATCTGAATTTGTGCAGTGTTTGAGGATGGAGACGATAAACAGAGATGAGGTAAGCACAGAGACCTTCAGAAAGCAGCATGTGTTTATATCTGACCTGCTAGCATTATATTGTGTATTGTTGAGTTGGAATCTTCATTCTGTATTTCGGGCAGCAGTGGTTAGTTCATGAATCTCAGGTTGAGTTTCTTCTGTTTTCCTTAAAAATAAAGTGTATTATTATCAGAAGTTAATTGAATTGTTTTATAAAAATGAAATAGTATTTCCCTCCTTCTCCAAACTATTGTTACGTTCAAAGGAATGCTTCACTGTTTTGGCTCATTCTCTATCTCTCCCAACAGTTATTACCCAGTGCATTATCTATTCTGCTAATGATGTCCATCACTTTTAGCATACCTTAGCATAGATCATTGAAATGCTTTTGATCCTGTTTGTGATGGCAATAATGTTGATGAAAAAGAGAGTTGGAAGAAACTAAGAAGTTAGGTTTATCAACACTTTACATAATGTTTCTTGGTCTCATAGACGTAAGCCACGTACTTGTTTTCAATCCTTTTAGCCAGATATGTGATGACTCAGTATTACCGTTGCTCTGTTTGTCCTAATTGACAAATTTAAAATAACCTTTTCCCGGGAACATGCAGTGACAAGATTGTTACAGACTGAATTAGGGGAGGCTCTATCATGAATCAAAGTATTATTAATTAGGATTGGATATATACATTTTTAATCTAGATTAATGTCACTGTTATATTGAAATTAATCTATATTAAAATGGCTAGTTTGAATTCTGCCAAAGGCATTCAGAATATGTGTGCTAGCTATGTGTGCAGAGAGCGCATGTTGCCCAGCAGTGCGTCCCATATGTGTTGTGTTTCAGTGAGTGCCAATCATTTAGGCATTCATGTATTTTGACGCACTGCACACTCTGACAGACTGCAAAAATGTAATATTTTTGCTTAATTTGGGCAAAAAGTTTGCTATATTAAATGGTTAAGCAAGAATGCATAAGCAACTTAAACAATTTTATACACGTTCCATAGATCCGCTCCTGTGATGCAGACTCGATCGCTGCTGATCTCACGGACACACAGCCTGTGAAAATCCAGCTCATAGCTGAATTCATGTTAGCGTATCACTTTGATGTGACTTCCGTGTCTACTACGACAGGTACGGAGACTCTGTATACATCCACACAAAACATCAAGCTGTGTAGTGAAGACCCAGCTCTCAACCCAAGTTGGAGAATAGATTAACGGCAACATTTTTTATCGCCTTATAAGTGTCTCGTGTTAACACAGCTTATTAATGCTGATAACAGCCCATCCCTAACATTAATATGTTAAATGAATCATATTGTTGAGTCCTTCAATTGCCAAATCCCACAAAATCATTCATATGTTATATGCGGATATTTCTAGAGATTTACTTAAATTCTAAATAATTTAAGAGATCTTAGGGATTGCTGTGCTGTACTTTACTGGAGAGATGCAGTATAACTAGTTTGCATTGTTTTGAATTAGTGCGGTCACAATAAACATTTTAATGCATGCAATTATGTTTTGTAAATTAAATGTGTTAAATATTAAGTGCTTGGGCAGGCTGGCACCATAACAAATGAATAACTTATAAATAGGGGCTTTAAGAATATCAAGCGTAACTAAATGAAGTGCCATTTAATCTCTTGACATGTCAGCTAATTATTGCTGCTTTTTATTTATTTAGCTACTTGTTACAGGGTTTCCCCAGGGTCTTTAAAAGTTTGTTTTTCTGATATCCATGTAAAGCTTTTCACTTTTTGTTGTTGCCAAAGATTCAAACACTCATAAATTCTCAAAATTTTACAAAATATGGTTAGGGTGCCTAGATTTTTACAAAAGACTCATAAAAATCATAAATGGGATTGTTACGGTTGCTGGAGATTGAGAAAAGGATCATATACTCTCAAATTCGTAAAAGTAATTGTTAGGGTTGCCAGAGTTTGAGAAAACCTTCATATATGCCGAAAAACGTGAAAGTGATGTTAAGTGTTTCAAATAATGTATTTGAAGCACACGGTTCATTATGAAAAAAGGGTGGTATGTGTAACATATCTCTTTTTGTAAATATAGAATTCTGCAAACACTACAAACTCTAGATTGTGATTAATTGCTACATTTGAATAGATTAACAACACTACTCTGAATAACCTGCTGAGGTTCTCTTGATTTTAACTTTGTCAGATTTCCTACTGTAGCAAACTGTTAGCTGCTTGAGGCATGTCTTTGCAGCTTGCCATGGTTCTGTAGAAGACCATAATGGTAGAATATAGAGGGAATCAATGAAAATGCTTGATAGGAATCCAACAAGAACAGGACAGGCTTGCTGGTCTGAACATAGGTTGCATGCTTGCTCAGAGCACAGATAACAATTTTGTCACTGTTATCTTTACTAAATCTAAAGCAAACGAAGTTGAGGTCCTCACCCTTGCACAGTTTTGCTACAACTTTACCGACCTGGTTCTACTACGTTTCTCTTGAAAACTAACTGTGACCTTCCAGGAAAATGGTTTCTGAAGGTCTTATATACAACATCAAATTTTAGACTTTTTAAGACCGTTAAGAATCAAATTGAAATCCTATAGAACTGATACAAAACTTTTATGCTTTTGAGCATTTATCCACTCTCACAATCTTCTGCAAAACAATCACATTTACATTTTTTACCTTTATGAGTCTTGTGTCAACATCTGGCAATACTAACCATCATTTAAATTTTTTTTATCATTTAGGAGTGTTTTCTCAAACAGTGGCAACCCTAACCATCACTTTAAAAATATATATAATTCTGGAGCATTTTCTCAATCTGGCAACCCCAAGCAACAACAAAAAGTAATCTTAACATGACCTAGAACAGTAAATTTAAGACTTTAAGGTGAGGAAAGTAGCAAAAGAAAAGTCAGTTTATTACCCCCTGTGACTGCAAGAGTATCACGTTATTGCTTTAATAATAATAATTTATAGCTTTTCTGCACACTTAAAGTGCTTTACTTTTTGTGGTGGGGTCTCTAACACCACCAGCGTGCAGCACCCACCAGAATGAGGGGATGATACAAAAACTAAAAGAAGAGTTTTAAATGGAGAATTGCATCAAAAACAATCTGAACAAGAAAGCTCTTCAGTTGTGATGGCTGCAGAGGGAGATGAAGAATGAACCAAAACAATCAAAAAAAGAGAAGCATTGAAGGATAAATGATGAGAGTTAAAACCATGACTAAACATTTCAAATGATTTGATTAATACAAACATTTCTGTTTCAATCTGTCAAAGGTTATCTAGAGGGTACAGAGAGATACACATCATCAGTCATGCTAAATGAACTCGGGTGATCCTTTGTGATACGTAGGTCTTGTGTTAATTAAATCCTCAAACGCTGCAGTATCGTTACATGAACGCAGATCAAGCTCATCGCTGTAGATGTTCGAACCACAGAACACATTCTACATCCAGATCTCCATGTGTGATTAGTGGATTGTGTTATGATGAATATTTATCGCCACGTTCTGCAGTAACTCTGTTCTATTTACTGGAAAACAGTTGTGGCTCATTTATTCTGCTTTTAATTCACTACAAGTGTGGATTTGTGTATTGTGTGTGAACATGTGTAAAACGAGGTGAAAAACACAGTGAAATCTGATATTATTTATTTATATATATTAACAAGATTTTTGTGCAATTTCATTAATATGCTTTAAATTGTTGTAAAGATTTTTGTAACACTGCTCATAAGTGTAAAATGCCATTTATGCATTAGATATTTATCATGATGTAAAAATAGAGTCTTTTGTGCATGTGTGAAGAATAAATAAATGATCATTCAAAACATAACCCTGACATGTTTCTTTTGAAAACCTGACATGTTAGAGGAAGGGTGTCATCCTAACGTCAGAAGGGCCTTGCCAGGGTTTCTTCCTTATAATATCAGGTAAAAAAAAAAAATGATGAAACAGAATATAAAAAATAGGTTAAAAACAACCTATTCTAGAATTTTTGATAAATCTGGCTTTTGGAAACTTTATGAGAGAAAGCAAAGTAGCCAAATTATTATGTTTAAAGGACAACGATACAATTATTTACAATATGATATAATATAATAAAAGCCTTACCTATGCTCTTAATTCATGCTCATACCTTACCTATGCTCTTTGTCAGAGATTCAAGCAGTCTGATTAAAGAAAGCAAAAACATATTTAAAGCTGCTACATCATCCTTTTTTTCAACCCTCTATGATCACTGCACCCTTAATAACCGTCAGAAGGCAGTGTTTATCCTAAACAATGTCTTTAAATCTCCTCAAATGGTTGTGCTCCTCAAAACAAACAGTGTACACATGTTCCTCACACTGCCATGTTCCCACCATACCCCCTGCTTGGTTTCACACAGAAAGTCCACAAATTTCCCCCCAAACAATTAATCTTTTGAAGCCAAAAAAAAAAACACTCTTTCTTTTCATTGTTTATGAACGTGGCTCTGCTGAGGTTCACTTCCGGCTCAGTCAGCGCGTACGTTCTTCATTGAGGTGAGCTGCATTAGTGCTTCAACTGATTGGTTAGTGAGCTGAGCTTCAGTCAGTGGGTCATTTTGAGCTCAAGAAAATAAAAATAGGGAACCGAGACTGTGACGACTATTGGAACTCAACTAGGAGCCCTTTACTCTCTCCACACACTTTTTAAAATGCCAATCAGCAGCCGCACTGATGGTCACATGACCACGTCCCTGCGATAAAGCTGATGCAAGCATGACACTCTTTCTGTTTGTCAAGCTGGAGCCATACTCACCCCCTAGACAACCAGACTTACTCATGACCTTACGCTTGTGGCTGGGGAACATAAATCTCTGTTCCCTATTCAGTTCCCCATCAGTCGGTCATTACTACTTATGTCAGTGACAGCTATGGGAACACCCTGAAAAACACCACAACCTAGGTCCTTCAGCATCGACCGACGGCCAGACACATCAATAGTCCGGCACCAAGCAGGCCCTCCTCCTTAAGTACCAGAGGAAGGGAGATGCGTTGAGGCCATACTCTTCACCTCGAAGGATATAATTAGAAATTCTGGTAGTTAATACACATACGATTTCAGTGAAGGACCTACGACTAAATGCGCCTTGGGGAAAGGTCTTTTAGAGGGAGGATTGCATAGATTGAACTAGCTAGAGCAATAGTTTATGAGAATTATTTTTGCCCTCCCGTGCCCAGGGTCATATAAGATTCAGCCCCTCTTAGAGGGCACATATGTGGACAATACAAAAGAATGCTCTGCTTTCTCAACATGCTTGTTGGGGTGAGAGGAGCCAAAATGCTCCAGGGGCAAAAATAGCGCATGTATCATTAAGGAATGGCGAAGCTGGACACAACTTCATACATCTCAGACAATGCGGAATCTGAACATTAACCCTGTGTAATTTCAGCATGTTGCTGACTGGATTTGAAGCAATGTCACCTTCAGGTTCGATGGAGACAGTTCTCGATTCAACCCTCTTGGAGGAGGTTAGCACGAGTTCATCAGGGCATGTGCTTGGGTATACTTGGCGAGAGTGACACCAGTCAATGACAAGACACAGTGTTTTGGACCACGGACTTGGCATAACCGGGGGTCCTCTGCGCCTTAAGGTACCATACATGGAGTTTTTTAAATTAATTTATTAAATTAGGGATATGTAAAATTACATTTTTGTACAAGCACTAGCAAGCTCCCAGGATTGCAGCAGCATTGCTCCATTATCAAACACGATGAAACTCATTATTGCTACTATGAGGATCAAATCGCAGATTTACCTAGAGTTTGGAGGGAGCTTCAGTCAGTGGGTCATTTTGAGTTCAATGAGCCATGAGTAATGTATCAGATGCCCACGGCCAATAATTTTTTGTTTGACATCCTCTCCCACAGTAATGACAGTTCAAATAACTATATACAGTTCAAATAACTATCGCCACCAATAGGTTTTCAAGTACCATCAATGGCATGCGTACCAAAGTTTGAGAACCATTGCTCTAAGCGATAATGCTATAGGAAGCGTACTTATCGGTCCAAACCCTGAGATTTTGTGCTTTTAGCATACAGCAACCCACTCGGCCTTTGAAGCGAGGTAGTCACTACTACGTGCCTGGTAGGTCCTCCAGGTTACGCCAGCACAGAAGAACCGGATTTTTTTCTAAGACGGGGATGGAGCAAGGAGGTGTCAGCGATGGGCCTGTCCTTTGGGAGGGCATAAATTCGGGTGCATGGAGACTTTCGCTCTCTTTCAAGCTTTTCTTCTTTCACTACTTACGAGTAGATCTTTCAACTTTAATAGAGTACGCTTTTAGTGTTTACTTTATGAGAAGTGCAAAATAAAGTTAGCGTCATGCTGCTGTTCTGTACACTGCCTCCGGAGTGATTTCTACCAGAGAGAGAGAGAGAGTTTCTGACAAGCTGAAGGAGAGGACATAGTACTGATACATTCGACCTTCAAGGCCATACGAAGGTTTCTGTGCCGAGGGAGTATGCACACGTGAAATACGCATCTAAAAAGTATGGGCTGTAACCCTCTTTCCATGTTGGCTGGAGGAACAAGCTCGATTGCACCCAACATAAGGGAAATGATTGTTAAACTGAATATAAACACAACGTTTATGAACTTAGGCTGTCTTTATTTCACTCCAGTCCACAAGCACCATTTCACTTCACAGGCTTCAAACCCCTCCCATAAAAAAAAACTCCTGCCAAACATTTAGGTCCTCCTATAAACTTGTACTGGCATGAACATGATGAGAGATGTCGAACATGTTAACAATCTCCCAGTACTTTAAACAAAAAAAAATATATTTTTGTTGTATTGTAACATTCATTCATTCATTCATCTTCGTGTCGGCTTTCTTCCCTTTTGGGGTCGCCACAGCGGAATGAACCGCACACTCTCTGGCATATGTTTTATACGGCGGATGCCCTTCCAGCCGCAACCCATCACTGGGAAAGTATTGTAACATTGTAACTTAAAATCTCTCATACATACACAAGAACACAAATAAAGTTATTTAAATGTATTTTGGAGTTTGGTATGTTTTGCCTACTTTAAAGTCTAAACATTCACTTTCAGTAATGCCATAAACCCTCATTGAGTACCTTTAGCAGCATAAGAGCAGATGCCCCTTTTTTAGTAAGGCAATCAGCAAGCTAAATTTTTGTGTCAGACCAGAGTATTTGCTTGATATTCTTACTCTGTTTGAGCTCTTTGATGCGCTGATTTCCATTCGATGTCGTTTTTCAGACACTTGTTTGGTGTACTCAAAAAGATAGCATTATCTATTCCATCAGACAATGACAGAGTTTCCCCTGCAAGAGTACTCCTGACCACACGCCTAATTCTTTTGCTTTGCCAGGAAAATTTGCCATTTGCCATTAAATGTTCCTCCTTGTGTACTTCCATCAGAAAGATTTCCTAAAGATGCATCACTAAAAACAACAAAACTCAGAGAGTCAGTGCTTTCCAAATTTTGGAACTTCAGTGTCACCTTTTCCGATTTCAACTTTCTGACAATTTTATTTCTCATGAATAGCCCGTACTGGAATTTTTTAACAGTAGATGCTAAACTGCTCACATAAAAAAATGATGTCTGGTTTATTTTGTATTGCAACCCGCAGCAGCTGACCTATCTTTGACCTCAGCTGTTCTTTCTCTGGGTCATTCAGTAAAGCATCTCTTTTCACCGCACGTGAAGCATGCTGGTGAATGGGTTGCAGATGTTTAACATAGTCTTGCTGATGGACATGAACCACACCATTCACAGTAGAAAAATTAATTCCTACAAAGCTGAAGTTATCATGTTCTTCACGCCCAACTAAAAATGCAGACTTTAATGTCGGCATTACATCTGTGTAAAAGTTTTGTGTGCCCGCCCACAGGAAATCATCAACATGACATGCAAGTACTCCGTTAACCTTGCACTCTTCATCCACCCAGTAAAATACTGCTGGGTCCACTTGAGACATTTTACCACCAGTACTAAACATAATCTAGTTCACCTTGTTGTACCAGTAAAGAGATGCATCTGTAAGACCATAAACACACTTTTTTTAGTTTCCACAGAATATTTCTCTTGTTTGTGTAGCACCCGTTTTCTAAATATGATGTGTGTAGAACAAATTCGGGTGACGACTATAAAATAACAATATGGACCAGTTAGGTTCGACTATGGAGTCTGGGGAAAAGATAGCAAACTGACACCAAGGTTTCAATAATTGCCAGCTTTATATAAGGTACCATTTGGAAAGATAAACAAAACAAAACTAGAAACAGAAAAATAGACTTAAGGAAAAGAAGTTCACACTGCAAAAGATAGACCGGTCTGTACATTGACGTAAATGGATCAAAAGTGCACTTTTGTAAAACACCCTTAATACCGAATAAAAGTTTAATCGAGCACAAAGAGTTCTTCCGACAGTTTTCTTAATCAAATGTCTGTTCAGAAATTGACTCAGAGTTACTCATCCTAGGCCTGCTCCAGGTTGGTGAGGTGGTGTGAAACCGATCCCACCTTGATGTAGGATCCAACCAAGTCCAAAAGGATGAGACTGGAAATTCAGAATGTTCCAGATTCGTGGGGGCTTGCCATCCAACTCTCACGGTTTCCAAAAAACCTGACCTATACGAGGTCAAATAATAATATTCAAAATTCATAAAGATTGGATAAATGCTTAGTCACTACAGCATTAAAAGTTACCAAATAAACCTAGATATCAAAACACATGAAACACAAACACACATTGATACAAAACAGCAAAGTCAATTGTACAAACAATTGGCAAACTAATAAACTCAAACACAAATACTCAACAGAAGCTTCAACCGAAAATACACAAATAACTTGACAAAACTCACCAAATCAGTTTCAAATTCCGCTGAACACATCACCGCAACCAAATGGGTCAAAACAGTGTATGGCTTTTTTTCTCAATGACTCTCAAAATGGAGTTTAAATGGGTGTTTCCAGCCAACGCCCAAAAAATTTAAAGGGGCAGTACCTCTATTGCGACACATTTAAATCATAATTTTAATAAGGCAACAAATCTGAAATGACAATACTTATATAATAAAGAAAATAAATGAAAGGGTTTAAAGAGGTTTGTGAAATTAATATCATAATAAATGATGCAAAAAAATGTAAATATTGAAAGCACTAAAAAGTAATGATGATTCTAAGTTACAAAAGTGTACATCTTACACTTGTGCTACATTTGCTTCAGGTGGAGGACGGACAAAAACTTCGCTCGACAACTGCATTCTTTGTAAAAAGGCAGATTTAATGTCCATTCAATGAACCTGCCATTTTTCTGACATATTACAGATAAAATCAACCGGAGAGAGTCAGAAGAACAGGTTGAGGAATCCTCTTGTAGCTCATGTGTATTTAGCTCTTCAAAGCCTCTTGCTCCAAGACGTGCTTTAGATACAATTCCACAAGGAGTTTCTTTTAAAGTACAGACCCATCTGGTCGGACATGGTCTGGTCTATTGGCCTACATCATTCACTTCTTCAAAAACATTGTTTTTAGGCCAAGTCATTAGTTCCTCTTGCTTAGCTGAGTTAAATGAAATGTTTTTTTGCAAAAAATACATCAGCCTTACTACCAGTTGCTTCAATGTTAAGATTCTCAACCCTCAACATGTCCACTGAATCATTTTGCCGTTTGCCAAGTTCAACATACTGCAAATTAAACCAATTTTTATATTTTGCAGATGCTTTGCCTGCTCTGCCCAGAATCTTGGCTTTCTGAAGAACACCTGTTGGTCTCATGAATGTTACAGTCTGTCCCCTTGTCAACTTCAAACCCTCAGAATGAACAGGGTTTTCTGAATCATTGCTTTGAGTTTCAATTTGTGTAAAATTGGGATTAACTACTCCATCTACTTCCACGTCACTAGTGTTGTCCTGTTCATAATCAAGATCATTCTCACTTTCTGACATTTGGTGGCTATTCTTCTTAGCAATCATCTGGCTAATGTTTTGCTCAGATAGTTCATTTTCAGAACCCTGATCCTGTTTGTCTTTTTTACAGAGCCTGGATTGGTGCACTCTGCCCAATAACAACCCCTGGACCCTTCCACTCTGGGCAGTCAACTCTCTTGTAAAACACTTTGTCTCCTGTCACATACATTTCATCTGTGGACCTGACCTGCTTACGAATTGCCCGTCTTATAAGTTTGGAGGTTTCTGCCTCAGTGAACGCTTTTCTACTTGAATGTAAAGAAGAAATGTGAGCTCCAACTCAAGCACCTATAGTAGAACCTTCTAGGGCAGGTAATTTATCTACTAAACAGATGGAAGGTTAGGACTCTGCCCAAATATTAACTGATAAGGACTAAACCCATAGACATTTGCCATATTGTTCTTAGCCATAAGGGACCAATCAAGGGCAGTTTCTCAATCCCATTAATCACATCTTTCTGAATAATCTCAGTGAGTGTCTGGTTATGTCTCTCAAGCAAGCCGTTGCTCCATGGACTGTATCCTGCTGTGGTTTTTATCTCAATGTTAAAGTTTTCAGCCATGTCTCTGACCTCATCGTTGTTAAATAGAGTTTCTGTGGAGCACCATGAACACTGATACACAGAAAAATGATTGAGTTCACAATTTCAGATGCCTTTCTATATTTCACAATGTTGCCAGCACTGAAACGAGTGAAATGGTCGATGATGTGTAGATACCACATACCCGGCTCCAGTTCATGTAAATCCACAGCTACAGTCTCATTATATTCCAAAGCTAGAGGTAATCCCACAGCAGGTTTAGGCTTTGTCTTTTTGTATCTCTGGCAAATTTCACAGTAATTCACTATTTTCTCCATAATTACGATACACTCTTTATCCTTGTTCCCAGATCTCTGCAGAAGCCTCATTATCCTGTCTGCTGATGCGTGGCCAAACTGTTTGTGTAACTTCAGAAGAACTTTGCGTTTTTCATCTGCAGACATCTCTTCTGTCACCGTTAACACTTCATCCTCACTTCCATCACTTTGTGCTTGCTTGTCTCTGATATCCACACAGTAGTGTCCCGAGCTAGTGAATTCAAGAGGGATTGATTGTTTAAACATCTGCACACTGTCTTTTTCCATGTCCAGTATGGTCCCAGCCTTTGTTTTATGGTGTTCAATTAATCCTTTAATCTTTTACACCTTCAACCTTTTTATTTATTATTCTCAGGTTAGGTTAAGTAAGTCGAATCTGCCCTAAATTCTAAGTTTTAAATGCTTAGAGCTTGGTCAGAAGACTCCTTTGTGGTCAGTTCTTTCTCTTAAGCTTTTACATTAAAAATCTTTCATCAAAGATTAAAAAGTCATTTTTAAATCAAAAACTCGATAGTCAGTAATTGCAATTAATTATATTTCTTTTAATTAAGTGCTTTTTAAATATATTACAAAAGATAATAATCATCATAAAGTAAAATAGTACTCATCCATCGTGGATAAAAATTGGTTGGTTAGTTTCTCAAAGCAAATGTCTTTTCATCGTCTTAAAAGTTTTTTCCTCGCTCGGTCGTCCATCATCAGGTGTCTCCTGGCTCTGGGGATGCTGCCGCTTCGCTAGCAAGTCCGTCCGCTCTGTGCATGTCTTCATCTTTTATACCCGTTATGACGCATTCCGATCTCGACTGTTCATTGGCTCATCTTTCATGTGTTCTAGGCATGTACATCTCGTGTCCAGATCATGGAGTGTTCATGATCACACACACACTACCTCTTTTGCCCACCAGGCAGGCTCAGAGATGCACAGAGTTAACTTTTTGGCCTACTTACTTCACCTTTAACCTATATCTGCTCTACGCATGCAGAATGCAACTCAAACAAATCTCTCTTGCAAGCACATCCTCATTTAGTACCGTAATTCATGTAATGTCTTTAAATTAGGCATGAGAATGAAGTTATTAAAGGAAGGAGGATTGCAAATTCTTGAAGTTATACAACACCTTTTTCAAGGAAGTTTTTCTCAGTAAAAGTGGAATGTCAGCCATAACCACTTTAGCATCAATTTTACACTTCGTCTTGCCTATTTTTGCGGGAATTTGAAATATTTTTGTGGAATAAACCAGGTTCCCGTCGCCGAATTGAAATGGTCTGGAACTTTCTGTAGGGCATCAGTTGTGTAACTTGATCCTGGTTTAGATCATTAATATAGCTCTTCAGCCATTTTTCGCCAAAGACAGTACGGGTGCAAGCAGTGTCTATGATCGCTGAGTCCAGCGATTCCATCATAAATATTTGCGCATCTGACAGTGAAGCCTCGGTTAACAATGTAATATTACATTCCTCCACATCGGCTTCAAAAATCTTTACTTGCTCGGTTTTCTTATGATGACAGTCTTTAACCCATCGACTGACAAATAGCACACTTTGAGCGCTTACCGTACGTATCCAGTGGATTGGATCCTGGCAACGGCTGATTCAGCTGCCAATCCAGCGGCGGCGTGTTCAGCTTCTTTTTAAATGGCAGACGCTGCTCTGTGTAAAACGCAACATCCTGATTCACTTGAATTCCGTTCGCTGAACTTTTAGATCCACCAAAAATTCTCTTTAAAGCCGATTTCATAGAGGAGAACATGAGCTCGGTGCAGGCTGTCAGCGGGAGCCGCCTGCTCCTCTCATCCAGGCACGCTGTGTCCAGCAGCTTAAAGGCCAACACGGCATCTGGTAGCGTCATGTTGTATTTTTTCATCCGGTTATACCGCTGTTCAAAATCAATGATATAGTCTGCCATAGAAACAGAACTATTCTTCGCAATGCCATCAAAAAATGAATACGCTTCGTAAGCGCAATCCTTTTCCTCCTTAAGAAACACAGAATCCAGCTTCTCCATAAGCTTTTTCATACCGCCATTACTGTCCAAATCCATCACCGTTTCTCGAGCTCTCCCTTCCAGACCCAAAGCCACAGCGAGGACTTGCTTCTTTTCGTCGAGATCCGTAACACGAGTCCAGATATTAACTTCATTTTTCCAACTCTTGTACGGTCTCTCTTCATCAAACTTTGGTGGTACTTTATAACTTGATGCCATTTTCAACCATCCTCTGCTACCATGTTAAACTGAAAATAAACACAACGTTTATGAACTTAGGCTGTCTTTATTTCACTCCAGTCCACAAGCACCATTTGACTTCATGGGCCTCAAACCCCTCAAATGAAAAAACTCCCGCCAAACATTTAGCTCCTCCTATAAACTTGTACTGACATAAATATGATGAGAGATGTCGAACATGTTAATAATGATCACCTTGTGCAGAGGTTATTAGACCTATTGAACCTGAGCGGCGCAACAGTGAACTAAAGTCGATAGCCATGCCGGATAGTGTGTATGAGCCAAAGGAACATAATGGGAAGCTCCCATTAAGCATTCTGAACTTCACTAATAGCTCCATATGCACTATACCGATAGTTCCCAAGCAGGGCTGCGGACTAGCAAACTTAGCTGTGGGGTCCAAAGCTGAGCCTAGGTGTAGACCTACCTAGATGTTCAGGCTCGACCTTGGAGTACTATCCAGTTCCAGCCGAGGAGATCTCACTCGAGGCTGACGCTGACACCGACACAGAAGCTGGGAGCCATTCGGGTTGCACTACATCACACGCCACACCCTGGAATGTTTCTCTGAAATGTCAGCTGCATTCGGATCTGCAATGCAAGGCTTCAGGCTGCGCACATAACCCAGGAAGGTAAATTTTTAATGAAACTGATATCTGACCTTTTTAGCCCGCTTCCTGATGTTGGTGGCACCTCCACCCTCCAGGGGGGGTGTGCTGGTAGCAAAGCCCACACGGCAGCTGGACTCCCTGGGTGACCTGTCCTAGGGCCCTATGCGATGGACCTCTTCCCCTGATGATGTTGGGAAGCCTCCAGACAGGACTGCTCGTCTGTCAAATCCTTATAGACGCTGTAGGTCGCTGCCTCTAGCTGATGATCTGAGGTAGTGTTTTCTGTCGTCGAGCAGGTGGTGGGGGAATTGACATAAACACTGATCTATAATATCTCCTCCTACGCGGCATCATGAGTCTCACCTGCTTTCTGATCGTAGAGACCCACAACATTCCCTACGACGATGCCAAATAGGCCATCTGGGCCACAGGTACGTTGAGGAAATGTTTCCGATCGTGTGACAACACTTCAGCCTGGTTCAACCAAGATGGCAGCTGTGGACTAACAATATAGACATTGTATGGCTTGCCTCAATTTTTACAGCAGTAAGCGCAAAAGTCCGTAGCAGCTCTCAGGTCAGCTATAAGACCTGGGCGACAACTCCTCTCTTGCATCTTTCAGTCACTTTCAAATGCGTTATATGACAGAACAGTGCACTTCTCTACACATTCTGATCCTACGACTGCTGCGTCGGTATATTTACGCCAAAAACAACCGATACAGCTATTGAGCTAACCGTCAATGCAATCAATCCACCACATACACAGATTTGCACAGTTTACATGTTTGAAAAACGCTACATACAGTCGACCGGCAACAAGTGCTCTACTAACAAAGAGTAGTGTTACTTGGTTTGATGAAAGAAAGTGAAAGACAAGTGTCTGAGACTGTCTGCGACTCAGGCATACTGTGAACTCCCGGAGAATCACGCTGCTTGTCATAAACTCTAGATCTTTGATCCACAAAAGGGGGAAAATAATCCAACAAGGATGTGAAATCAGGAAGAGTGAAGAGTGTCATGCTTACATCGGCTTTATTGCTGGGGTGTGGTCACGTGACCACCTTTGCAGCTGCTGATTGGTGTTTTAAAAAGAGTGTAGAGAGAGTAGCGCTCTCCAGCGAAGGTCTCATTGTCGTCATCGACAAGTCGTAGTTACCAACTGAGAGTATACTTCAGCACTACATCACCCATAATGTACTTGAAAGGTTCACTTCCCCTGCACTCAGTGTCTGGTTCACCTACAATTCCAGGTTAAGTATACACTCTCAAGTTGCTAGTCATGTAAGGAACTAAATTATGCTTTTTGTGTGACCTGCAAGAGAACTATGTCATTGGGTCAAAAGATGATGAATTAATGTAAAATCTGGATTAATACTGTATTTTATTCATCTTATTTACAGCGAGCTGCTTTGGGGAGTTCTCAAGGAAACTGTCAGGGCACTAAATTGGCAGTACACTCTTTCGTGCTCTTTGTTTTTACATTAAAGCATCACCAGCACCTGCATTCACCTTTCCATGTGTTCCACCTGTTCCATCTCATCTCTGGGCAGCATTTTCCTGCTTCAGCGTCCAGTAGGCATCTTCTCTCTGGGTAGCGCTCTCTATCTCTTGATCACTATCTCCACTGTGGTTCGGTCTCATCTCTAGGTGGTGGATTAAACTCAATAACTGATGGTTGGTTCTGCCTCTAAGTTAATAATCATAGTAAGAATAATAATATTAATCACTAGATGGTACATTTCCTTAAGAAAATATGAAAGGTGGTGGCTATGGTGGAATTTGACCGTGTCTTCCTTCCACAAGCCTTTGCATCCACCATAGTGCAATTCCCTGTCTTCATATTGAATTCACATGTAAATCACTCTTTCTCTTCCTGAATTATCGATTCAGGAAGAGAAAGAGTGATTTACATGTGAATTCAATATGAATGTGTGATGAAAAATCACCCATGCACATCTTATACTGGAGAAAACAAATAACCTTGTATGTTGACACCTATATTATATTTAAAACTCTATAGAGAATCACCCAATCTATTGAGTTATTTCAGCTGAAGTAATATGTATTGTAGATCTGTCTGCAGATTACTTTTCAACAGAAAACCAAAAGTTAGTGGTTGCCATAGATTTTTTTTCAATCTTGATTATTCTCACTGTAATATGGAAATTAATCAAAATTAACATGGCTAATTTGAATTCTGCCAAAGGCATTCAGAATGTATATGCTAAACAAAATAACTACTCTTCTCATCTTTTGTGGCTTGCTGATCATGTATTGTCCTTGTGATAGTTCATGAGCAGCTAGTTGGTAAGCAAAGTTCAGTTAGCGAGAAGTTCAGTTAGCTTGGCTGATAAGAGCTGTGCTGACGAGCTTACCTTGGTTTCATTTAAACACAGATTAGGTACTTGAGACTGGAAAAACTACAGTAAACTAATTCCGCACATATGTTTTCCCTGAAGTAAACCATGTTAGCGCATCACATTTTAGGTAACTACACAAAAGGCACACACACAGGTATGAAGACTCAAGCTGCATAGTGTAGACGCAGTTCCCAACCCAACCTTGAGAATAGATTAACAGCAATGTTTTTTTTGTCGGCCAATAAGAGTCTCACGTTAACTCCAATAACAGCCCACCACTAGTAAAAATGTTCTGAAACATTTTGATTTATTATAAAATGCTTTCTTGACCTCCAGAATGGATTATTGTAAAGCCCTGTTAGCCGGCTGCTCAGCTGCCACGCTACAAAAATTACAGTTTGTCGTAGAATATTTAACTCTCTCTCTAAGAAAATCACTCCGGAGGCAGGGTATAGAACAACAGCAACAGCGGCAACTTTATTTTGTAACAAAACCTGAAATGGTGCTCTAAAGAAAGACTACGGAAAGCTACAGGTAGAGTCCAGAAGGAAGAAAGGCGGGGGAAAAAGAGGACCCGAAGTCTCCGCGCACGCGTATTTAAGCTCTCCCTAGGGGACAGGCCCATCGCTGCACGGAGACTCCACCCACTCAACCAGTCGCCTCCCTCCCAGGCTGAGACTGTTTACATACATTCAATATCATTTTAAAATGCCAAAATAGATAATTACCAACACCCATTATAATGAATGTAAATTTCTATTACAAGTTAGTCTTGAACGCATCAGCTAGCGTTCTCACAAGAACAAAGAATTATGATCACATTACACCAGTTCTGTGCTCTCTTCATTTGCTTCCTGTAAAATATTGCATTGACTATAAGATCTTTCTTGCCTTTGGCTTCTTCTTGCCTTTAAGGCGCTGAATGGCTTGGCTCCGGCCTACCTGAGCAGTCTCCTATCACGATATATTCCAGCTCGCTCTCTTTGATCACCAAAATCAGACTACTGATTATTCTGAAGATTAGTAAATCCACCTGAAGGGGAAGAACGTTCTCATAAAGAGCCCCAAAGCTCTGGAATAAACTCACGGATGTTGTCCAGAGCTCAGCTACGCTTGCAGATTTAAAACTACTTCAGTACGGCTGGGAAAATCTGTCCAAATCTAAGATATAATATTTTTGCCCTTCAACAATCTCTTGCTTTAGAATGACCTAGGCTGGGTTTGTCAATTTCCTCTAGTTTTGTTCTGTTTTAAGAAGTGTATATAGTTTATAGTTTTCCCATATTATCTTATTTGCATGTTTTCTCTGTCTTTAAATAGGATTCCCGTTTCCTTGCATTATTCTCTGCTCTACATAAATCATACTCCAAAATTAGAACCAAGGGGGTATTTGCAGTTTAAAGCTTCCCAAAATCAGATTGTAATTTTTGTTATTTTACTTTTACAATTTAGAACAAAAATGTTTCAACACAAATAATCTAAAATTATTAGAATAAATGGTGGTACAAGATTTTACTTAAAATACAGTGATCAACACAGCCAGTTACTCACAGAAAATTCATAACTTAAACTAAAAACAATTTACATGAATGTGTCTTGAGCTTCTTGAAGCCTGAGAAGAGAGACATGGGGATTGAGGAGATTCCAAAGAAAAGTGTTTAGTAACTGAACTATAACATCATGAGTTGTACATCTTTGACATTTAATTCAATCAAAATAATTAAACGAAAAAGCCAATCTGGATTTTGTTTGTCTGAGTTATTGCTTCCATGGTAGAGAACACAAATGCATCAGGCCATCTGGTGTCTCACAGTATGATGTGAGCAAAACAACCAAACAAGCACTAACACAATAAAAGATTCATGGTTTTTTATTCTGAAGAATAATTAACCTGAACAGGAAATGTTCTTGAGACTCATAATGCATCTGCCTGGTTTAGTACTCAACTAAATGTGAAAACAGACACAATGGAAACCCGAATGGCATGAAGAATCATTAAATGTTTTCATTGAAACAAGAAAGGGGCTCCACACAGAGTCTTTGAAGTGACCCCGGTGTATTTATATCATTCTTCAGATGATGGAGAGGAGGTGAGATGAGATTTAGCTTGCCTCGCAGGCTGTGATGTCACCATCCCCTCCATCTGTCGCTCATTTGTGCGCCAGCTCAGCCTCAGTCGAGTGCCCTGTGCTGGATCCCGGAGACACACTGTTCAACAGGTTTCTGTGTTCTCAGAAGATAGATGCTTACATTGACTGCAGAGCCTTTCTACATCCTCTCTTTCTATAATGTTTCCATGAGTGTAAAGCTGCACACAAACACATTCTTACACAAAAGACATTCCTACTTGGCCCTGCTCTGGCATCTAGTTAACATCAGAGGTGGGTAGAGAATCCAAAAAATATAAAAAGTAAAAATGTGAAAATATTTACTCAAGAAAGAGTAAACGTAACTCCCAAACAATTTGCTTGAGTAAGAGTAAAAATTATAAAAACTAAATGCACTTAGTTACTAGTTACTTCTGAATCATATGAAGCAAAAATACCAGTTTTTTTCCTAAGGGGACTATCATTTAAAGGCGATTGAAAACTATATGCAAACCTACATTAGATCATTTTACCTCTTAATTTAGCAAATTAAACCAATCTACAGGGATTCATCCATATTTTGAAACTCGAGTTGCATTCTGGGATACTCTGGTGATTGAACAGGTGCTTTTCCATCCCTATCTTGTCTTCAGTGGGTCACTATAGCTCAAGAGCTTACTTGTTTACTACAACTCAAAGTTAAAATACACAATTCAGAGTTCAAACACAATCCATGAAAAACAATCAAAACGTTGCTTCCAATGTTTTTGTAACGTTACATAATACTGAAATATCAGTATAAGCAAATTAATGAAAATGCCTTTAAAAATAGACAAAAACAGACAGACCCAGAATTTTTTAATGAAATGTACAAAAGAAAAACTTGAACATCAATCCCTGGGGGATGGTGAATTAAAGGAGCCATATCAGACCTCTTATAAACGATTGCTAATAAATATTTGCACCCTCTAGACTGCAGCCTTAATAACTTATTCTTCCTAAAGATGTTTTATATTTTTGTTAAAGATATCGTATCATGTAACCATTACTTTTCTCATGTTTTAGTATTGTTCACTCATCAGAAAGCGCCTCGAGTCATATTCAGATCGGTTCATGTTTGTGGAATCCTATTTTCTTTTCTGGAGCTTAAATCGACTTGATGGCTGTAGCCACACCCTCTGACTGAAGCTTCTGAAATGTAGCAGAACTGTATATAAACAACAAAAAGGGCATGGTGGAAGTACAGCAAGTGGAGGAACAGGGGGTACATTACTCGTTTTGAGGAGCACAACCATTTAAGGAGATTCAAACACATTGTTTGGGATAAATACTGCTTTCAGAAAGGTGCAGTGATCGTCTAGAGGGGGCAAATATTTTTCATTGCTGATGCTGGTTTACAAAACCCTCTCCAGATCAGCCCCTGTTTACCTCTGCAAGCTTATATTCTCCTACATGCCCCTGCACTCAGAGAAGGAACAGCGTCTTGTGAAAATTATATTATATTGGTGAAGACTATGGGAAGTGTCACTAGGGGCACTCTATTCTCTCCACACTATTTCAAAATGCCAATCAACGAACGTGCTGATGGTTACTTGATCACATCATCACACATAAAGTGGATACAAGCGTGATGCTGTTTCTGTTGTGAAGCTGGAGCCGTACTCACCCCCTAGGCAACCAGATTTACTCACGACCATACAGTTGTGGCTGAGGGACATAAGTCTCCGTCTCTTATTCGGGGAACGGGGGTTATGAAAGTTATCATTACGTTCCCCATCAGTTAACCACTACGACTTATGTCAGTGATGCCTATGGGAACACCCTGCAAAACGCTACAACCTAGGTCCTTCTGCATCCATCGACGGTCAAGCAAATCAGTAGTCCGGCACCAAACAGGCCCCCCACCACCCTGGCCTTAAGTATAGACTTAATTTTTAATGGCCAATCTGGCAAAATTCTCTCATGCCGACTCATACCAGAGGAGGGAGCATCAGTTCCAGGGAGACGCTCGGATTGTGTACTCACCACCTCGAAGGCTGGACTGGAAGTTAGGCAGTTTAATACATGTAAGGTTTCATTGAGGGACCTACGAAAAATGCGCCTTGAACCACTAGGGAAAGGTCTTTTAGTGGGAACATAGCATAGACAAAACTAGTTAGAACAATAGTTTTCAAGAGTTAGACTTTCGGGGAACTGCTCGACCCTCCCATGCCCGGGGTCATAAAAGATTCACCTGTGGTCCCTCATAGAGGGCTCACACGTGGACAGAACGTAAGAATACTCTGCTTACTCTACTACGCCTGTTGGGGCAAGAGAGGCAAAAAGCTGGAGGTTATCTCCAGGTGAAAAAATAGTGTGGGGTAACCCAAGCTAGACAACCCTTTGTACATCTCAGACAATGTTACCATACAGATCTCTGCCAGCAGAGTACCTCTTGCCAGCTCCCATTCAAGCAGTGCGGCTGGAAGGGCATCCGCCGCGTAAAACATATGCCAGAGTTGGCGGTTCATTCCGCTGTGGCGACCCCGAAAGGGAAGAAAGCCAACATGAAGATGAATGAATGAATGATTCAAGCAGCTCAAAGGACAATGGATAAGTCCTAGGAGGGAACTAAGGATGGCCTAGAGCAGGCGTCGGCAACCCAAAATGTTGAAAGAGCCATATTGGACCAAAAAAACAAAAACCAATATGTCTGGAGCCGCAAATTTAAAAGCCTTGTATAAACCTTATAATGAAGGCAACACATGCTGTATGTATTTATATTAGCCTACTATTATAATGGAAATATTGATACTCCTGAGACATAATTTATGAACACAATCGCAAACAGCAATTTTTTACTCATTCCAAACATGAATTAAGCTCATACCTTGATATCAATGAAGAATGTGATCACATTGCAAGCATCATGGAGGGAGAAAGAAGAGGGAAAGAGGAGAGAGAGGAAAGAAGAGAAAAAGGAAAAACACGAGCAGCGCATGCACGTCCACTCGCTAGGATAGAGAGAGAGCGAGAGAGACCGAAGAGCCCTTAAACCCTTGAGATTCTCTTCAGTATAAATCCCGCCTCTCTGCGTCACTTCCTGTTCCCTCCCAAGTAAACATAAAAATTCAATCTTATTTGAGAATTACTTACAATGATAAAATATTCTATTACATTCCCTCCTTTTTGTCACAAGACAATTATGTTTTGAAATTTAATCATTGAACATTCACCTCAGACAATAAAACATTCCTACCTAAAGATTTCCTACCAAACAGTTCTATCTGTAAGACAAAATAAATCAGCAATACACATTATTATATTTCATCCAAATGTTTCTTACTAATCCCGCTATCAATTATCTTACATAATTCATTCCCATCATTAAAGAAAAATATGCATAAAAATGATAACCATCAAATTACTAATTCACATTCATAATCAACAATAACCAACCATCCCTAAATCACCCTTTTTTTATCAGAACAGCACCATAAAATCAAATGTTTGACAGCAAGTTAAATTTTTTGATGCAGTAAACTAGTGACAACATTTCCATATTGCCACATTTAGACCTATTAAAGACCTAACATACCTTTAACTGTCCCTTCTCTAATTGCTGAATACTGTGTTTGTTTTTCTTTTTTTTTTCTTTTCTTTTTTTGTACAGTTTCAGAATAACATTCAAGAAACAAAATAAGAACATGCAAAAATAAAAACAAGTCTTTAATCATAGTGTTTTGACTACAGAATTTTCCTCTAATATTTCAAGCATTTTAGTCATTTGATATTGAAACAGCAACAGTCAATACCTACAAAATTATTACCCAATTATTTACCTCTAATTATTTCCTAAATATTTCACATAATAATTCCCTTATTATTTTACATGCTAATAATAATCAATTATTTACTTACTCCCCCCTTTTGCTGTAAAATATCCAATGTCAAATTGCTCTTAATGATTGCATCTTTAATGTTTACATTTGACCAGTCAATATGTTCTAACTTCGCTTCAGTATGATTAGCTAAGACTAACATTCTGTAAGTCAACCCATTAATAAATTAACACCAGTTATTTCTACCTTTTAGAATTTAAACACATTTTCCATCAGTGAACCTATAAATCTAATAGAACTTAACCAACACCTATATCTGTATAACCTATATCTTAGATACCCATAAATCAATGGTTAGACTCCTTGTTGATGTTCACAGTCAATAATTAGACCGCATCGAATAACCCTTTAACATCTCCTTTGAAGCATCTCGCCCCATAATCTAATAATGACAATTGACAATAGAAAATTAGCAGTTATTGAATCAGATAAGGAGTGTCACGGTGGCGCAGTAGGTAGCACGGTCGTCTCACAGCAAGTAGGCCGCTGGTTCTAGGCTCGGCTGGGTCGGTTGGCATTTCTGTGTGGAGTTCTCATGTTCTCCTCGTGATCGCGTGGGTTTTCTCCGGGTGCTCCGGTTTCCCCACAAAAGACATGCGGAATAAGTGAATTGAGTAAGAACGATTGTCCATAGTGTTAAAGTGTGAATGAGTGTGTGAATGTTTCCCAGCGATGGGTTGCGGCTGGAAGGGCATCTGCTGCGTAAAACATATGCCAGAGAGTTGGCGGTTCATTCTGCTGTGGCGACCCCGAAAGGGAAGAAAGCCGACATGAAGATGAATGAATCAGATAAAAAATAAAATTCAATAAAAACATTTTCTCCTTCTGTGTGGTCCACAGTTACCTTAATGTTACTTTATGAAAATCCTACATCATAATTGCCTTCTTCTGAACAAATACAACTTTCTCCCGTGGATGGCATTTATTTCAAACCCTAGCTTTGAATACATAGGCTTCTCAGTAAAGCAATTTGTTTGTAACTTGTCTGGAATTAAATGTTATTTTATGGCTTCTGTCATTAAAGCATTAATAGCCACATTTCACATTAATTTTGGGAAACAAGATCAATTGTAATTTGTTCAGTGTGCCATTCCTGATTCATCTGTAAACATATCCTACAATTCTGGTTAAGTTTCAAACTCTCATGTTGTAATAATGCCAAGGCACAACCATAATTCACCTCACACTTAATTTTTGCTATTTTAACTTGTTTAACCTCCTCTGGTAAATTTGTAGTCTTCATAATTACCACTTTATCCAACATATCAGAGTCACTAATTATTTGGTTGGTATTTGGCACTAGATCTTTAAAATTATTTGACACTGGGGGAGGGACTGGCTGGACCACACTGTTCACGTAAATCTGATGCATCTGCTCCTTCGTCCATCAGAACTTCCCAGCACACTCCTCGTTGTCCTCCACCAGAATGAATTTAATGAAGTTCCCCGTTTGCTTCTCGAACATCCTCTTTCCAAAGGAAGAATGTAGAACAATGTACCCAGTTGAGTTCTCTGTACCTCCTCTCTCCTCATCAGCACAAACGACCTCCACGTCGTTAGGAGACATTGAACTGGACCTTTTTCAGTGGATAGACGTTCAGGTTCTTCTTTAGGATGCTTTCACCGCTCTCAGACTGCCACACTCGGTCAGTTCCAGCATCACCTCTAATCATTCAACTTTCTACGAGAACAAACAGTATGAGCGCAAATCCAACCTGAAGCTCAGTATTAGTCACTCACACAAAACATAATTTTTTTTTTTTTAAAACCCCAAAGAAAACAAAATAACATAAAACAGTGTTAGTGATTTCATGATCGTAGTTTAAACTCAAATATGACCTCACTCCTGGATCTTCATTTTCTCCTCCAATCTGGAAAAAAATATCAGACAAAAAAAAACAACCACCACAACAAGGAACATACATCAAGATTCAATCTCACGTACAAGATAAACATTTTCTTCTTCAAATTATTAGGTTTGTTCTGCAACAGAACTCAAGCCACCCCTAACTAAACTATTCTAAACTATCTCTAAACCCATCATTCCTAAAAGAAGATTCACAACAACCTTGACACCTGATGTGTAAAGCGTAAGATTTATCTTCGAGTAAAGAAAAAAACAAAAAAAAACAAAAAAACAGTATGCTTCGTTGACACACTCCCAAAAAGATAACAAAATGAAAAAGTCAGTGGCCAGATTCTCCACCAAAAAAAATGCATAAAGAAAAATCATTCCCTGCGAAAGCAATGTACATAGGTTAGGTTAGACACACTTCATTCAGTCCCATTCATCACCAGCAAACATCTCCCCAGACTTTGCTAAATGTACACTTTCTTTCTATTAAGTGTTTTAAAAGCCTCTGCTTTTAGATATTTGCCATTGTTTACTTGTTTATTCCTGTATTATTATCAATTTGTCACTGCTAGTTGAATAACAATTGTCTCTATATTGATTTAGGAAATGTCTTCACGCTGTAATCATTTTTCAAGTTCACATTAGTCTCTATTCTCAATTAGCATCATCACAAAACTGTCAAGTTTGAGTCTGTCCACAAGCAACACTTGTTTACCATTGTTTATTATTCAGTCTTAAGTCCGGTATCCGTTCAAAATCTTCCAACGAATAAACATTCACATCCAATGGTATACTACGTGCTTCTTTGTTACCGTTAACACTCTGACTAATCAGAATCCCTAGTAAATACCATGAATGTTTTTAATGTTTAGTCAACGAAACTTATGAAACAGATTCCGCTAACATGAAAGGTTGTGATTGGGTTTCAAAATTCCAAGAATTTTCCCTTTTATTATAAATAAAAATCTCATTGTTGAAAATTCTCATTCATATAACCCCCAAGTCATTTGAAACCATTTGTTTCTAAATGAGTTGTACTCGTTTAAAAGAATTCCCTGTTACGCCTTTCCCCAGAAATCAACACAAATATAGGGATGAGATAAGCAACAGAAGTCTTCAGACTTCACATTAGTCATTTTAGTTTATTAGTAGTTCAACTTCTCTTCATAACAAGAGTGATTTGATTACAGTCAGCCCATCTTAATATCAATTGTCACACCTAGACGCATTATAATGAGTCAGAGTATTTCAAAACTCTACAATTCTGGTAGAACTCATTACATTAGTCTAGATGACATCAATCTACACCCAATATAATTAGATGACAACTCTTTTTAGTTAGGAATTAAAAATTTCAACACTTTTATGTTATATTCTCTTCCAAATTCAATATCAGTTGATTTAATTTTCTTTCAATGGATTTAGATTTTTTTTCAGTCTAAAAGATTGATTTGTTTCAAAGTCAAAACTATTTAGAATTAATTTGTTTTAAATTCCCACAATCCCTTTGGACGTCAGAAACCAGTCACTCAACTTCTCACTGAAGTTCATAAAATAAATCCTATTCTATCTGTTTGCACCCAAATCAACCTAAATTGTACTTTTAACTTCACTCTTGGTTTAAGTTTGATAAATGCATATGCTCAGCAGAGTTTTACAGGTTTCAGTAATCCTAATGATTCCAAACCCATTTCAAACATGTTAGTTTGTTAGTATAAAAAAAAACTAATCTTGTAGCCATTTTCACTTCCCAGCTCGGAAACCTTCATGATTCTGAACCATTCTGAGAGAGATCAGGAGATGATTGATGAAGGTCTTTGATGATGTCTTTGTCAGACGAGTGATTTGCACAGTTTGATTGTCTCCTCCTCAGATCTGACCCCTCTCCTCTCCGTTTCCCCCTCTCTCTTCCACACCTCCACGTGGGACGCATCCTTCCTCCTTTTCCCTCAAGCTGCTCACTCCAGGCCATAAACTCCTAATGGACTTACAGGATAGTGCGTGAAAAACAGTCTCTGTAACAAGAACAAGCTACGCCATCCCAATATCACAGTCTGCTCCACCCCTCCTTGGGTGCACCACCATGTTGGAGGAAGAAAAGTCTTTGGGAAGGATGTGTTTGTGTGGGTGGAGAGAAAAATAGAAGGGTACTTGCATCAGATGATCCGTTCGCATGCTTATGATGTTTGCATACATGGACAAGGCTGGAAGTTGCAGTCCATGGGTCAGATCTGAACACTCCATCATCTCCACTCTCAGAAGGCGATCATCATGCTTCGAGCTCAGAATTGATCGAGATCTCATTGAAGATAAACAAGTTAGTTCTTTTTCAGATTTTATCTTGAGTTGGTAAATTAAACTCTGCTTTGATGTAATTACACACAAAAATCTACTTAATGTTTCATTTTGTTTTTTCAAGTCAGGGTGCATTGTTTAAAAACAAAAGTTCCTCTCTATTTAAAATATCGTCTTAGGGAAAAGAAGAACCACACCGTTTCAATTAAACACACCATCTAAGTCAATTGAACTTATGCAAAAAAAGAAGTCACCTCCAAGAGTCCAATTACATGTCCTCAGCGTAGGTATTATGAATGTCATGTTCACATTAGCAAGATTTTCTCTTCTAGAGCTTATTTGATTTGTCTTATGCTGAATTTCATTCACTACTAAAACAGTAAGTTTAATGCTTTCATCCCTGCTTTTTTAACTTCTGTTAGTTTTGCCCCTGTTAATCGTCAACCTCTAGTTGAATTTCCCCAATTTGTAGATCTATTTATTCATTATTTAGCAATAATTTACTTCCACAAATTTAATCTAAGTTGTTTGATTGAGATTATACTCTGTATAATTTAGTAACCTCATGTTAAATTGTAGGCTTAATGCCTCTAAAATGTAATAATATTCCCCAGTGTTTTCAGGAAAGCACTTCCCACTGCATTCAAGCACAGATGTCACACTCAGGCTTCCCAGTCAAACACAGACACAGATTTTATCACACATATGTGCTATATGTAATGAAAATCTGGGCTTTCACTTGTTCGTATGCGCTATAACATATATAGAAATATGTGTAGTTTCAACCAAGTTTCTCTTTCAAATTAAGAATTTGGAATTTGGTTAGCCAATTTCATTTTCAATTTGATCATCTGTTTCTTAAAAAATTGATTTGCAATTGCATTAATGTCATGCTCAGAGTAAGTGGCCCAATTCCATTATTTTAGAAATAACATTATACACAGAAATCCAACAGAGAACATTCACCATAATACTAATTAACACTTTCATCGCACGAAGTCATGCAGGAATTTCATCAAACTCCTCGTGGTACCTACATTTCGCAGCCAGAATCGAACCGGTTAATATCGCCGCTTCTATCCATACCACTACACTGTCGATACAAACACCCGGTCAGCTATCACAGTACTGCTTTTTCAGAGCTTAAGATGATTCTCGCAGCGGCAGCCGTGTGCAGAAAATAATTTGTGCACTCTACCCTCTTGGCTAAAATCAAAAGAAGCAAAGAGATGTTTTTCCTACATTTAGCCTCAGAATTCAATAAGAAGGTTCGATAATTGGCAATATTGAAATTTTCTCACTTTTAACTGGATCAAGAAATTTTACCTGCTGTAAAACGTTCGAATCTATGGTGCTGTTCTGAGAAAAGACAGGGCGATTCAGAAATGTTTGATTATTGTTGATTATGAATGTGAATTAGTAATTTGGTGGTTATTATATTTATGCATATTTTCTTTAATGATGGGAAGGAATTATGCAAGATAATGGATAGAGATATTGCTAAGGACCATTTGAATGACATAGAATAATGTATATTGCTGAATTATTTTGTCTTACAGATAAACCTATTTGATAGGAAACATTTAGATAGGAATGCTTATCGTCTTAAGGTGAATGTTCAACGATTAAATTAAAAAATATTGTTGTCTTGTGACAAAAAGGGGGGATTGTTATAGAATATTAAATAATTGTAATTAATTATCCAATAAGATTGAGTTTGAATGTCAAGTTAAGTTTACTTGGGATGGAACAGGAAGTGATGTAGAGGGGCGGGATTTATACTGAAAGGAATCTCAAGGGAAGCCCCGTTTCCAGTCTCTTGGCTCCCGAATCTGCTCAGAGGAGGGCTGTTCATTTCTTTCTTCTTTCTTTCTTTCTCTTTCCTCTCTTTCTTCTTTCTCTCTCCATGATGCTTGCAATGTGATCACATGCTTCATTGATATCAAGGTATGAGCTGAATTCATGTTTGAGGAAAGTAATAAATTGCTGTTTGCAATTGTGCTCATAAATCATGTCTCATGAGTATTTATTATTTCCATTACAGGCACTAATTATGGTCCTCTGTCTGGCTGAAGTAAAGTAGTATGCAGGCCCGTCGCGACAAGGCAGGCAAACCAAGCAATTGCTTGGGGCCCCGAGCTGGCCTGGGGCCCCAAGGCAACGACTGGTTAAGAATAAAATGCAGCGACAAACTGTGTGAGTGCCCCATTGATAGTGAATGCAGTAAAGTGCAACGACACTGTTATCGGGATCCCCCTCAAGGGGGCCCCCCCCTCACTGACAGCAGCCCGCCAACTACGCGATCTCTGCTGCCGGCAAAATACAAAACTTCCTCGGCAGTCATGAAGCAGAATTATGCTTCAGGAAGCCAAAAAAGAAAGAAGAGAAAAGAAGAGAAAGGAAGAGGAGGATAAGAAAAAACAAGGCAGTGGTAAGTGATAAATTACACACATTAAATAGCTGTACTTGTCTTGTACAAATGGGGCAATTTTGCAGCAGGTAGCCTAGCAGAAATATGTTTATGTATGTTAGCTAAGCTACCTGCCTGACAGCAAATGCTGCTTGTAATGAACAGTTAGAGCAACTTTTTTTTTTCAACGGACGGAATATGGTTACATACTGTAATATGTTTTTTTAACGGGATAAGAAAGATGCAGATCTGTTCCAGAATCGCTGTTTATCATATTTAATGACATGACATTCCTATAGCTATGAAATAGGTTTTGATGAAAGTGGCATATTATGCTATACTAACTATTCCACTGTGATAATCTATTTAGGAAAACCACACAATAAATTTTGTGCATCAAACATTAGCTTGTGATGTTTTTAAGCATTGGTAGTCGACTCACAGCACTACTAATAATTAGTAAACATTTTATTATAATTTCACTGTTTGTTAACAGTAAAAAGTTTATTTATATAGCACACTTCTTACACAATGGCAATTCAAATTACTTTACATAGAAGAAATTAAAATAAAAAGTTTAAGACGGTTAAAACGTTTGAGATAACTGAAAAATGTTAATGTATGTATGTGTGTTTGTGTTTTTAAGAATGTTGGGTTTAGTTATTGTGGCCTTTTTTAATGTATATTTGATTTTATGGTACAGTGTTGTTTTTTTTTGCAAATGTTCAATTGTTGAAAATGTTAAAATTTTATGCACTTTTTATGCAACAGCAGTATTTGCACTCTAAACATTTTTTTTATTTATGCACAGTATATGCAACAGCAGTATTTTGCACTGTAAACCTTTTTTATTTATATAAAGTGTGAGTGAATTTAAACTGTATGGCTATGCAGTGGTTCCTTTGCGTGCGTGCGGGGGGGCTCCATGTCCATTTTGCTTGGGGCCCCCAAATTCCTTCAAATGGCCCTGGTAGTATGCATACTACAGCAGGGTTGCAACTAAAATGTGCAGGACAGTGGCTCTCCAGGACCGACGTTGGACACCCCTGCTCTAGTAGCCTGTTGTTCCTAAAAATTCTACCATTTGTTTGACAGTAATTGGTTTGTGATAACATTGAATGACTTCTGCATGCTTGTTGCTGATTTCTTTTTTACCTTGGCTTAGCTGTCTTCCTAAATAGGAAACTGGTTGACTTGGTACTACCAATTTGTCAGGTGAAACTTTCATTCCCATGTTGGCTAGTTCTTCCAAAACTCTCTTTGTTGCTTCTAGGCGCATTGGCTCTGTTTCAGATGCTAAAACATCACAGTATTGAAGACATATTGTTTAATTGCTCAATTCAACTGTCAATAAATCTTTCAATTTTTGATTGAAAATATGGGGAGAGTGTACATACCCTTGTCGTAGTCTAGTATGAATGTATTGATGACCATTCCAAGTAAAAGCAAATAGATTCCTACTGTTTGGATGGAGTGGAACTGTAAAGAAAGCTGATGTTAAATCAATGGTTGAAAAATCATGCATGCGTAATTGAAATATTATTCAGTAGCTGATAGGGGTTGGGTACCACAGCAGGTAGATCAGTGACAACTTCATTTACTGCTCTGAGGTCATGAACTAGTCTCCACTTTACATTGGGTTTTTTTGACTGGCAAAATTGGTAGGTTTGACTCACTTTGGGTTTCAATCAGAACTCCTGCATCAAGAAGTCCTTGAATCACTGTCACAATTCCAAGTTCTGCTTCCAGAGACAGTTTATACTGCCTTCTGTTGGGTCTATGCATGTTTGGTTTCATTTAAACAATTATGAGGTTTGCCATCATCGTTAACCGGTATTAGTGTTGTTCCAGCCATAGTTTGCTTTAAATGTCCATTTAATTTTATCGTTTAGAAATGTGTTAATTATTTCACAGTCTGCATATTTTTTTTAATCTATTATTAATCTTGTCATTTTTATCAGTTCTGAACATTTTTACTTCATGTTTACCCTCTGCTGATTTAACACATTTAAAGATTTCTACCAATTTAACAAAACTCATTCTAGAGTTTCAAGAACCACACAATACAATTGTTTATTCAGTTACAATTTGAGTTGTAAGTCCAGGTTTAATTTTAAAGTAATTGAACCTAAATTTTCATCATTAAAATTTATTTTGCAGATTCGAAATTTCAAAAAATTATCTCAATAATCAATTTCACTTTGCAATGCTTCATTTATCATCTAAGTTCTACAATCTATTGGTGATTTCCTTTGTGTGTTTGAGTTTCTCTTCTAAGAGAGCGTGTAAAGGAACTTATCAGTCTCAGTCTGTATGTTGTCTAGGTTTTCTCACATATTTAACATTCGAGTCTCTTCTCAGATGCTATGTTCCTTGATCACACACATAAGCTTTTCCATCTCTATATTTTTCAAACATTCTAGTTGCTCTTCTCACATCACAAATCTGCCTCTGTTCTCTTCCATCTGCACAGACACAGTACACAAAACGCATGCACACACACTTTAGAATTGGAGCTTTGCTTTAAAAACGGATTTAAAACAGCAGCCATGACTGATATGGGTTTGTGCTGAAGACTAAGTCTACACCCACATAATTGTAAATGACTTAATTTAAGTTTTTCCAAAGCTAGTTACTTTTTGTATGGTTGTTATTTCTTTTCCATTCTTTAACAGTTTAATTTTTTCTCTTTGTAACAAAGCTTTCAAATAAACGTTATCACCTCCGTCATTAAGGACCTACATGAGTATATCAGCCTACTCTTCCTTCAGTGTACTTCAGGCCGCATGCCTTGAATCAAAACTAGCGCAAGTTTTCCGGATTAACTTTGCCTCCTCGGTTAACTAAAAACTGTCCGATGGGATATTAAACAAATCCTAGTTTAATATATTATATCTCTCGATCAGTTAACTGAGTTTTTCTAATCTTATCTATTAACACACGCCATTGTTTTGTCCTAAGTTCTAATTTGCTCAGTTGCCAATCGACATTCTTGACTAGACTTCCTCAAAATTCAATACTCATCAACTCTCAACACTCGTGTTCTCAGGTTATAAGTTCAATTTGGTTCAATAATTATTTTTTAAGGTGCTCACTTTTTTAATGTTATCAACCTCAGCCTTTCATTTTTCCTTCTGAATCAGGCTTATAACAAATAATAACCAATAATAACCGAAATGTATTTTTAGCTTTTAACCTATTTTTAATTATTTTAAGGGGTTTGAAAACAACCGGTTATTTTTAATTCAGAGTCTTATTTTCCACAGACTTCTTTCTTTGTATCAGAGATAAGAGCTTTTTTCCCCTTAGAGCCAAACCTCATCTGATCTGATCAAAAACTGGAGAGACACATCACTTTTCTTAACTTTAACTAACATAGTAAGCATAAATAACAAAGAGTTATGCTTACCGGTCCTTTTGAGTGATGTTCTCCAGGTCTCAGTTCAGCGTTGCAGGCCGAGGTTGCTCTTTGCTCTCGAAGTGTTGTTGCTAGCTTCAGTGAAGCGGGTAACAACGGCTCCTGGCATCTCTTTTTCCTTGAGGGTCAACGGCTGATCAGACTCTTGAATCCTTGCCAACTATGCCATTAAATGTGGTTGTTTTTCACCCCTCGGCCAAACTGAAGAAGGAGTCTGTGCTAAGGGAGTATACTCACGTAAAAATACACATCATTCAGGTCTATTGTGGCGAACCAATCCCCTGGACGGGCTGAGTGGACCGTGCGTCTGAGGGATATCATCCTGAACGGAAGTCTCAGAGGATGAGCATTCAGATGACGCAGGTCGAGGATTGGATGCAACCCGCCTGTGCGTTTGGAAACTAGAAAGTATGAGCTATAAAACTCTCTCCCTGTCGGCAGGAGGGACCGGCTTGATTGCACCTTTGCATAGAAGGGAATCAATCTCCTCACGCAGGACCAGGGCCTCTGTGGTCATTAGAACCTCGTTGTACCTGGCACTTCACCAATAGTGTCCAGAGCAGGGCCACAAACTAGCGGACTTAGCGGTGGGGTCTGAAGGAAGCATAGGTGGAGACATACCTGGGCGTTCAGGTTCGACCTTGGAGCAGCATCCGGTTCCAGCTGAGGAGGTCTCACTCGAGGCTGACTACGACACGGAAGGTGAGAGCCATCCGGACTGCTCTGTATCAGACGCCAGGCCCTAGAATGTGCCTCTGAGATGAAAACTGCATTCGGATCTGCAATGCAAGCCTCCTGGCTGTGCACATAACCCAGGGAGTTCATGTTTTGCATATTTAATGAAAACCGAGATCTAACCTGTGGGTCTGCTGCCTGATGGTGGTGGCACTCTGTCCCTCCAAGGGGAGCACGCTGGTGGTGAAGCCCGTGCGGCAGTTGGACTCCCTGGGCAGCCTGTCCTAGGGCCGCTTGCGCTGGAACCTGTGGGGAGCTGCCACGTCTCTTCCTACGCGACGTCATGAGTTCTCACAGACTGCTTCCTGCTTCCTGATCGTAGAGACCTGCGACGTAAGATCATCTACGGCGACGCCAAAGAGGCCATCTGGGACCACAGGTGCGTTGAGGAAATGCCTCCGATCTTGTGGAAGCATCTCAGCCTTGGTCAACTAAAGATGGTGGCTGTGGACTACTAATGTAGTCATCTTGTGGCCAAGCGAGCTAGCTGCAACTTCATCCCAGTGCGACCTCACAAACCACGCGTCCAGGAGACTGGTAAGCAACTCGGCCATCTCCTCCGCATCACAATCTCACAATCAGAAAGTAAGCCAACCTCGCCTTAAGTGCGCTGCCGGACAGAACTGTGCAATCCAAGACTGATCCCTCAACCGCTGCCTCATCATGTCTACGCCCAAGACAACCGAGGCAATGATCGTGGCTATCCGTCAATGCTATCGATCCACTGCATCCAACAGACTTGCACGGTCGCAACATATTTGGAAAACGCTACAAACAGTCAACCGGCAAAACATGTGCTCTACTAAGAAAAGGAGTCTTACTTGTTGGTGGAAGGCAGTGAAAGAGCTGAAGTCTGGGGCGTGCAGTGGTTCCAGCCAAAAATTCTTGCTGGTTGCCGTCGACTCACCAGATCTCCAATAATCCACACAAGGTATAATACAACTGTTCTCTGTGGTTGTCTCCCACTGAGTCGGCTCCAGCAAATTAACAGGAAAAGTGTCACGCTTGCATCCACCAGGACAGGCTCACGTGACCAGCAGCGCGTTCGCTGATTGCAATTTGAAATATTGAGGAGAAAGTAGAGTGCTCCTAGAGGGGCTTCCGATAGTCGTCTCCGACATAAGTTGTAGTGTCTGACTGATGGAGAACCCTACTCTTCAGGGAACACTTTCTATAAACAAACAAAAAACTTTTTTCCTGTTTATTTTTCTTCCTGCTATGGTTGATTCATCAATTCATACAACTTCTACTTTGAGCGAACTGAGATAGACTTTGACTGTGTAACAAATTGCATATTGTCTCTTCCCTACTGAAAGTTGCTTTAGACCAACGCATCTATTAAATGCATAAATGTAAACTTATAAATAAAAAAAATAGGATACAACAACTTTAACATATGAAGTATTTTTCTCATGAAAATGACTTGGTTTATTGCAATCTTGGCATAACAAGATGAGTCTTTTCTTTAAAAAATGTGTTGTTTTATTGTGATCACATGTTAATAGCACTATCATTATTGGTTTTTTTACAGTAAAAGAAGTTTTTTTTCTCTTGAACTGAAAACTTAAAATTCTTATTGCATTTAAAGTAAAATTGCTTGTCCATGACATGCATGTTTCAGTTATTGTGTCATACAATGATCATACAATCACCAGAAAAGAACTTATTATGACAAGAATTTACAAAAAAAGGAAATGTCTCTGAGATCAGTACAATAAAGAATAATACTTTTCTCCGTTGCTGCTAATGAAACAAAGATCTACATCTTAAACATTTCTAACGTATTCAACAGAGAAAATCTGACTGAAAATTAATAAATAATGGACACAAATATTATTCATAGCAGTGTTATGGAATAATCAGTAGTTTATCAATGAATCACGATAAGTTATACATGACTGGGCCATACAAGGACCAACAAGAGATGGTTCCAAATACTGTACCTCAGTGGCCAAAGGCAGCACAGAAAGCCAAAAAAACTAATTTGCTTAAGTCGATGTTTTAATAAACAGATGAAAATGATTGTGCATAGCCTATTGAACCAAGACCTAACATTTATATGTATATTTGACACTTTCAACAGACAAATAGTAAAAAAGTAAATGTCCTTAAAAAATAAAACATGTTCCTTATATCAATATAAAAGAATAAATTAAGTCAAATGCATTATAAACTGAATAGACATTATTGTGCCGCTCTATCAATCCCTGCTGTCAAATAGTAAAATGAGAAATGTAAAAAAAAGTGGGCTACTTTTGCGTTGTGGGAAATTTAGTGTTGATGCGTGCACACAAAAACATGCGGCTGTGGTTTCAATAGTACCTAAATATCATCTCAGGGTCCATAGATAATACATTCATGGGCCCCCTTTGAAACCTGTGCTGTACTGTATCCCAGTGCCAGGTGTGCCAGGCAAATGAAAAGCTTGGCCCATTTCTATTTGACAAGGTAACTCATTAAAATCTTTACAAGGTTAAATGCATAATTTTGTAAGTAATTAAATATATGTGTATTTCTTTATTATTCATTTTTGTGATGAGATTCTTCTAAAACTAGAATCAATGCTGAAAGTAAACGTGGGCATTGCAGCACATAGCAAAACAGTGATTAGCTAAAAAACATTGTTGACAAACGTGCCGTTAGTGATTAACGCAGATGTTTTGAGGAAAAAAAATAAGAATCTAGGGCAAAAATGTGCTTAAAGGCAACAATATCATCTGCTACATCTGAAAAGTACAATAATACTGAGATATGAAGGCATTCGTGTACATACCAACATCCTATTGTCTATTAAACCCAGCAGATATTACAATACAGTCCTCCCACTCACACCAAACATCATTGTAGAAACCGTTTAAAAGGTAAAGAATCTAACAAGCCAATCAGAAGACACAATCTGGCATAAAAGTATGGTGTGGTGCGAAGGACTTGTCCATGTTGAAAAATGTAACTTTTATGAGAATTTGCGCCACAGCTACGATCAAAGCTCTCTTGTAGTGACAGGTTTTTTTCTTGAGAAAGAAAAAAACACCATGCAGGACAAGCTGATAGTTGCTAGCCCAGTCATTTATGACTCTACAGACTACTGTTTTTAAAGACAGAACAAGAAGGATCTAGCTTAGAAGGCAGTGAATGAAGAGGGCGGAGAACCTTGTAAGCTTTAAAAGCTTTAATGCTCAATTTAAAATATAACGTCAATCAAATTAACAGCCCTCATCTAGCCAGCTGCAGCTTCAGGAGGAGCTGAAGAAACTCCCCTCTCTGTGTGCATCTCTGGAGGCTCTGGTAGAGCGAGACCATCATGCCAACACTGTTTTCAGCTTTCCAAAGTAAAGTAAATAAAGAACAAACCCCTCTCCCATCTCTCATCAAGTCCACAGTTTTTTTTATTTTCAACTCAGCGAGAAGCTCCGTTCCCACATGAGTCAAGCAAAGTTAATGTCTGCAGTGAATCTGAGATGATACAGGCGCGAGTAGAGCTGTTTGTTGGCTCTGTTCGTGTCCGGTTTGAGCGCTGGGTTAGTTAAAGTTTAATCATAGTTTTTTAGTTAAAAAAAGCAACCAGGTGAATCATAGCATTAACGTGTTAGTCTCGACAACATCTGTGATATACAATCGGTACAAATGATCCTAGATCAATGTTGGACATTACTGGGTTTTTGCAAGTTTCATCAGGTCACATTTAAGACCACTAAAAATCGTTAAGAATCACAATTAATACCTATTTTTGCATTATAAATAGTTTGCTTTGAATATATTGTTCCCCTTCTCAATATCTGACAACCCTTACAATGACTTTTAAGATTTTGAGCATTTACGCGTGTTTTCTCAATCTTTGGCAACCCTTACTATCACATTTATATTTTTTACATTCTTGAGTCTAATGTCAATATCTAGAAACCATAACAATCATTAAAAAAAATTTTTTCCATTTTCTCTGGCAACCCTAACCATAACTTTTACAATTTTGAGTGTATTTGAGCCTTTTCTCAAACTATGGCAACCCTTGCCGTAACCATTTTTGAGCATTTGGAATCTTGAGCATTTATGAGGTTTTCTCAATATCTGGCAACCCTGTCCATCATTTAACTTTTTTAGCTTTTTTACCCCTACAAAAACATTTACATTTATGAGTCTTATGTTAACATCTGGTAACCCTGACTCATTTTTAAAATGTTGAACATTTATTTTCTCAAACTTTGGCAAACATAACCATCACTTTATGACTTTTGATCTATCAGGAGCATTTTCTCAATTTCTGGTAACCCTAACTATCACTTTAATGATTTTGAGTGTATATGAGCCTTTTCTCAATCCCTGGCAACCCTCCTAAACATCCTTTATGAATTTTTTTTATCATTCAGGAGAATTTTCTCTGGCAACAACAACAAAAACGCATATCAGATGAGCTTTTCATGAACATCTGAAAAAGAAGAGCTGTGAGAAATAAGTTAAGACCTAGAACACTGAATTTAAGACTTTTTTAAGACCCACAAAAACCCTGTATCATAATTGTTTATGAGTGCACCTCTATTAAAAACTGAAACCTTCCCACTGAGATCAGCAGAACAATACTTTCACATAGAAAAAGTTTAAATCAATTGCAAGATTCTCAATTTGGCTTGTAAACTATTGGGGACACTTTTTCTCTTTTATATCAGTAATATAGCATCCTGTACAGCAGTGCGGACACACCTGCAGGTTCATTATTACAGTAAATGGATCCTCTTCAGCCTCTTATGTCTCACACAGGAATGTTCTCCATCTGCAGAGGCTACACATCACTTGGTGTCCTGGCTCGCATCGTGAGATTGTACGGCCTGCAGCCAAAGCACACCAACCTCAGAGAGCGCAGGATCTCCGGGTTCCTAAAGGCATAGATCAGCGGATTGATGATGGAGTGGCACACGGCTGGCAGAGCTGCCGCATAGGTGTAAATCGCAGGTGAGTGCGCATCAGCCACCAGTGAGTACATAGCCAGAGGAATCCAGCAGAAGCCAAAGGTGCCCAGGATGGTGCTGAGCGTTGAGACACCTTTAGTGGTGGAGGATGACTGAGAAGTGCTCATGAACTGGCGCTGAACTGCGATCTGCTGCGCATGCCTAAACGCAATCTTACAGATCTGAAGATAGAGTTGAAGGATCAGTCCGAACACTAAGAGGAAGGAGATTGCGAGGGCTGCCGCATTGTTTTTGTTCACCGGTCGACAGATACTGCATGTGCTTTCATCCTCCAGACAGTTCCATCCCAGGATGGGAAGAGAGCCGAGGGTGGCGCTAACGAGCCACATGAGCATCAACGTGGCATAGGTGAAGGTCACCGTGCGCTCAGTGTTGTACGATAAAGCATTGTACAGCGATAAATACCGATCCACGGTGATCGTGAAGATGTTGAGCACTGACGCTGAGAATGCCGTGATGATGAGCCCGGTAGACAGAAGTGTGACGACTCCTGAGTCTATGATGTACGTCACCGTGAAGCTGAGAATGAGACCCACACCCGCCAGAAGGTCCGCGAGTGCCAAGCTCCCGATTAGCACGAACATAGGCGCCCTCAGTGTGGGCGTGTACGCGATGAGAGCAATGACCAGAGCGTTCTCACATGACACGAGCGTACCAGTCACACACAGAAGCACATGCCAGGGGTTGATGGGTAGAGGGAGGGGCTCCAGGTATGGCCAGGAGGGGGCGGCGGAGGTGTTTCTGTCCTCTGGAGGATTCCACATTAGAAGAGAAGAGTTGAGAAGCAGGTCATCCATTTCTGAGAGGAGCTTGGGGAGAGGTCACTGGGGATGGAAAAAGATGAGAGTCAAAGGCTTAACACAGGGGAAGGGTGGGTTTATCAATAAATGGAGAGAAGGAGGGATAACTGGTTGGTTGGTTAATTGGTAGATAAGATCTAGGATGGATAGATATTTTACTGGATATTTTAATCTGGAATTTAATAGCACTAACATAATTGAATGTGCTAAATTTATGTAAAAATAAAGTGCATCATCTTTGCATGCCTACTCAAGGATTATCTTAGGATATCTGCTTAACTGCATGCACTCATTTGTTCAGTACTATATCAGCTTTCCAGCAGGAATTATAACATGGCTACACCTTTATTGACCTGCAACAAAATACAAAACTGGAGTTCCCACAAAATAACCTAACTTAGAACATTAAACCACACTTAACATCACTTACATAACACCCTAAATGGAAATATAACTGCAATAGACATATAATCCTATACTCCCACAATGCACCATGTCCAACAAGCACTCGCACTGGCCAGCAGATCCTCAATAATGGTAAATTGTTTTGCACCTATCTGACGCCGTAATGATCACTTTTTATATGCAAAATTATCAAACATTGAGCGATACATCGACCATTTTCCATAATCTTTCCAAAACAAGGGTATATAAATCACACCCTTAGTGTCAGGTCCCAGAGCTGGGCATCTGATGAGCAACAAGGCGTTTCACCTGAACTGAATAATGAGCTCATAAGCTGTTCCGGGGTTCTGACTCGAGCCCCTTCCCAATAAAAGTTGCCACCACTCACAAGTCAGAGGTTTCATCGCCACCAGTGCTGTCACTCTCACTAGTGTGCTCCTTTACCTACTGGACCAAGAAACCGGAAGACTATGGTTATGCCTGGTCGTCTCCAGTTCCCTCCTCTTAGTCATGAACACTACTGACTCTACACACTACTGACTCTACAGAGTCATGACTCTACACTCCTTGCCTGCCCGGACAACTAATTGAAACGATACGGTGAACCCCAGTTGTCTCGGGTTCCCTCCTGCGCATCACTGTCACTCCGGTGATCTCCAGTTGTCTCCTGTTCCCTTCTCCACATCATGAACACCGCTGGAATCGACTCTACACTCCTTGCCTGCCCGGACTACAAAAAGGAATGCTACGCTAATGCCCAGTTGTCTACAGTTCCATCACTCCAGTAATCTTCAGTTGTCTCTGGTTCCTTCCTCCATGTCACGAACACTACCGGAATAGATTCTGCACTCCTTTTCTGCTCGGACAGCGAACTGAAATGCTACATTCTCCGGTTCCCTTCCGGTCGCCATAGTGATCAACTCAGCACTCCTTGCCATCCCAACTTTAAGTGCTCCTGTCATCTTCAGTTATCTCCTGAACACTCACACGCACCGCCACCTGCTTGCTGGCACTGGCATCAACTTTCCACACCAGGAACATTCACACACCGTACTAACCCAACGATTCTGGAAGCATCGATGACCCAGGGACGTTACCGTCACATAGAAAAAGATAATGTCCTTCTAAAGGAATGGTCACACTATGAAATCAGCTCCATTCACTTGAATGGTTTTGTATACAACGGTGCGAAACCGAGAAGTTCCAGCCTACAAGGTGAAATTCCAGATTTCGCTCTCAATTTCACTTCAATTTTAACATTGAAGTAAATGACAACCTGCTCACTTCTAACTAGCAGCAGGTCTAGGTACAGTTCAGCACTTCCTATCGCGCAGACGCAGGGAGGGTTGCCCCCTGGCTCTGACGAAAGTACCCTATAACGTGACATGAATGCACAGAATGGAGAGGTAAGAGTATGTATTTACTGAAATCCCTGTTTTAAAGCTAGATTTTATTTTCTAGGACAGAGTGTTTATCACATCAGAGTTTAGCAATGTGTTGATGAATTTGGTTCCTATGTTCTTTGCTGTGTGCTGATTCCAGGGGATCAAGAGGGTTTTTGCGCAGTATTATACTCATATATAGTATATAATAATGTTTGTGACTGAATAAACATTGCATTTCAAAAGAACTAATGCCACAATTATTAGATTTAATTTTAAAGTTCTTCGACAATCATCAATAATACGAGTAATAAATAAAAGAAAAATAAATAAATAAAACAGAACAACACTTAATAATTAAATGCCCCATAAATTTGATTAAAGTGTGTTTGACAAACAAACAAAAAAAATTACAAATATCTTTTCGGGCAGCTGAATTGGATTAAATTAAGTTTACCTAATGCAATTATATTAAACTACATGGATTTTAGTTAGAGCTAAATATATTGTTTGGATTGTAGAGTATTCAGACTCTTTTTTTTTTATCTGAAAATGTCGACTTTGTTAAAGATATTGTATATATTTTTAACCTGACAAAAATGGGCTTCCATATTTGGGAGTCGTTTTTGATACGAACAGTTTAACTCTTCGCTGAACGAACACCTAAACGCTTGTTTTACTTCTATTTACTGCAAAACACACACAGAAATCGCAGCTGAACTGGTTCAATCGTGTAAGTAAAAGCCTGACATTGAAAATTTAACAAAGGAAGGGAGAACCGACCAGAGCGCGCGCTCGAGTCCCCTTTTTCTTCCCTCAGGTAAAGATGAGGCTCGGGACACCAGCGCGCCTCCTGACGACACAATATCATCCATCATGCAGCGTTTGCATCAGGAAACTTTATTTAGCTTGTATCTTTGTTTAGTGAGGTTCCTAGCATTGAGGGTTCTTACCTGAGCTTGTCGGTTATCATTCCGCTCCAAACGCTTTTGCAGTTCACAGACAGCGGTGCCTGCTTGCTTGTCTCTGATTGGTCACTGGAGAGATACGCACTGATGACGTCAAATGCTGAGCGATTCAGAGTCTGTGCTGCGTGGTGAGCCGAAAAGGCAAACATTGAAATAAACTTTTAAAAGCGTTTTGAAAAACGTTCCACCCGTGAGGTTAAAGCTAAAGCTATGATGGTTGACTGTAGTGCTGAAAACAAATATCTTAATATGTAAAGGGAGCGTTTTAAGGTATTAAGGGTGCAGTTATGGTCTAAAGGGGTCAATATTTATTATCAATCTTTTACAGTTGCAAGAAAAAGTATGTGAACCCTTTTGGAGTTTTGCATGAATTGGTCTTAAATTGTGCTCTGATCTTTACCAAACTCACAAGGATAGAAAAACAACGTCTGCTTTGAAATATGTAAACCCCAAGCCTAATGACTTCTCCATGAGCTAAATGGAGCCAGGAGTGAGCCCATCTTGAGTCTAATCAGTGTGATGTGGATGTGTTGCTGAAAGCTGTCTTACCCTTTAAAAACACACCACAATTTTGGGTTTACTGGTTTCAAAAAGCACTGCCTAAAGTGAACCATGCCTTGCAAAAAGGTGCTCTCAGAATATCTATGATCAAGAATGATTGACTTGCATCAAGCTGGAAAGGTTTACTAAAGTATCTCCAAAACTCTGGATGTTCATGTGTCCACATAAAACAGTGAGTCAAAAAAGGCATAATACACTAACATTAAAACCTTGTACCCACTGTAAAATATGGTGGAGTGAGCATCATGGTTTGGGCCTGCTTTGCTGCCTCTAGAAAAGTGAATTCCAGAGTTTATCAAGACATTTTGCTGGAAAATGTAAGACCAACTGATGCGTCACAGAGGATTTGCAATGAAACAGGAAAATAACCTGTAGCATACAAGTTAATATGCAAAAAATGCCTTCAACAAAAGCAAATATGCCTTCTGGAGTGGCCCAGTCAAACTCCTGACCTTACCTGATTGAAATGCTGTTGCATGACCTACAGAGAGCAATCCACACCAGACATCGCAAGAACGCTTTTACACTGAAACTGTTTTGTGAAAAGGAGTGGTCAAAAATTACTTACAGATAGATGTGCAGGTTTGAGCTTCAGCTACAGGAAACGTTTGGTTAAGGTTATTGCACCTAAAAGAGGGTCGACCAGTTATTAAGTGCAAAGGTTGACATTTTTTTTCCACCCTGCACTGTAAAAGTTTGCATGTTATCTTCAATGCCAACATAAAGCATATAATTTTTTTGTATTATTATTATTTTAAGCATACTTTTCTATATTTTTCTATACTTGTGAGTTTGATGAAGATCAGAGCACATTTTATGACCAAATCAGGCTCCTAATGCTTTCTTGCAACTGTAAAAGAGATCAATTAAACCTTTAATTAAAAAAATTACCATTGAAATGATTTTAGGGCGTGATAAGAGCGCTAACTACTAGCTCAGTGGTTCCCAACCTTAGGGGGGCACCAGAGTTCCCAAAGGGGGTGCGAGAGCACATAAGTGTGTAGGTAGAAAATAATGGGGTTATAATAGCATCAAAATTCTGACCGCAAAAGGTCCAATTTTCATTCATCTTCATGTCGGCTTTATTCCCTTTCGGGGTCTCCACAGCAGAATGAACCGCCAACTCTCTGGCATATGTTTTACGCAGCCCATCGCTGGGAAACATTCACACACACACATTCACACTTTAACACTATGGGCAATCGTTCCTATTCAATTCATTTATTCCGCATGTCTTTGTTCTTGTGGGGAAACCGGAGCACCCGGAGAAAACCCACGCGGTCACGAGGAGAACATGAGAACTCCACACAGAAATGCCACCTGCCCCAGCCGAGCCTAGAACCAGCGACCTTCTTGCTGTGAGACGACCGTGCTACCCACTGCGCCACCGTGACGCCTAGGTCCAATTTTGAGAGCACAAAAGATTAATTTGCATGCTTGTGAGCTGCGTTTTGTGAATGAAAAACATATCTGAGTGAGGAAAAATCAATTTTGAGTGAAACTGTTTGTGTGCGCGTGCGCATACGGTCTTGTTTGCTCCCTCATACCCAGGTATGATTAATGTTTGCTCCCTCCCAACAGATTACTGTTTAATCTTCCACTGTATTATCTGTAGTCTAGAGATCTTAGTGACACACTGGCAACAGTTGTAAAAGTTGTAAACTTCACTAAATCTCATCCTACCAACAAGAGATTGTTTATGCAATGGCATGTGGATGAATCGCACCAAACTATTCTGCTAAATGCGGAAGGGCGCTGGCTATCACACGGTAAAGTGCTCATGTGTTTGTAAGAGACTGAATTATGTCGTTGTATGATCTGCTTGAGAAGATCAAACGAAGCACAGGAGCAAATGCGTACTGCTATTTTTACCACGCACGTCAGGCAAAACGAGCCAATTGAAATGACAAAGCAAAGAGTCAAGGATGTCAGAGTATTATGTGCCCCACTGTGTTTACTGAATCTGCATATGAGTGTGTGGGACTAGCCCTAAATTTTTAACCTTAATCTCACCAGCTTTGTCTCTCGATGAGCCTCACCTTTTTTCTAAGAAAGCCAATCATGTATGCCTTAAATATCTAAAACTCCCAACAGCTTTAACTTTTGCTATCTGATGAGTATTCCTGGTTAGGTCACTCCTCTCTGAAAAAACTTTCAAAGGCAGATAGCAAACTTTTACTCCTATTACTCCTTATCATGTAGTAATCTTGGAGTTAAAATGTAATGGCTTTTTTAGAATGATCAATTCCAAGTTAAGCGTAGACAATACATCCTTACTCTTGGTTCATATTTCATAAGCTGTATAATCTAATGCATTGTTTATACACATCAATGATAATAAATGTTTGGACCTTTTTCGGTCATTCTTCTTTTACTGAAACACTTTTAAGGTTTAACAAGAATATTAACATCAAGTGTGAGTAAATTTAAGGATCTTTTTGTAGTCATTATGGAGTCAGATAAATGAATTTATGTGAATTAATAAAAATCCTTTAGCACTGTTTCAAGACAGAAAACCTTCAGTACCGACTGGTATCTGTTTTTGGGCTAAGCACCGGGACCCCTACAGCTTTCATGATATAATTTTGGAATTTCAACCATGTCAAAACTACACACAATCGGAGCAGCGGTCAGAAACGTTTTGGATTAAAACATCATACATACATACATGTGCCCCCTGCTGAGTTTCACGCAGAAAATCCACTGATTTCCCAATAATACGTTAATCTTTTGCAGCCAAAAACACTTTTGGTCAAAAAACACTCTTTCTTTTCATTGTTTATCAAACATGATTCTGCTACAGTTCGATTCCATCTCAGTCAGCACATACATTCTTCATTGAGATGAGCTGCATTAGCACTTTATCTGATTGGTTAGTGGGTGGGACTTCAATCAGTGTGCGTGGCTACAGCCATTGAGTCGTTTTGAGTTCCAGAGAAAAAAAGGAGTACACAGACATCTGAATATGACTCGAGGTGTGTTTATGATGAGAAACAACACTAAAACATGAGAGAAGCATCTGAAAAGAGTTTACATGATAGAACAGGTTTAATCTATGATTTTGTTTTTGCTATCTGTGTATATGTACATTTTGTCATTTTGATGTTGTTTATAGAATGGAATCTAAGGTCGAATGTTTTGAAACATCCAGACCATTTATGAACCTCTTTGATTCCATTGATATTTAAGCGATACACTATTTTCTTTTTTATTTTCTATTTATTTATTTTTTGAAGGGCATTTTGAAAACATTGTGGAGCATGCATGTGCACAGGTAGGGCGCAACTTGTGCAGAGCACATGCCCTTTTTGTAAATTAAGTTTGGAAGTGCTCTTTTTTGTAGATTAGGTTATTTATTTATTTATTATTATTATTATTATTATTTATTAGCAAATGTTGGTTTGGCTTCAACGCGAAGAGCACGGCCAGATCCTGTCGGAACCAGATGGTCCACAGTAGTTCAAATCAACAGCAAAAGCCCCGCTTCAGAAAATGTGTTTTAAATGCTTTCATTTATATGCGTGTTATATCTAATTAAAACATGTACTTTTGTTTTAGGGAATAAAAGAGGGAAGTTTGTTTTGCATCAATGTAAATCATTAATTGAGTATTATCTTAAATGATCCTTTATTAACTATTGTGTAATTTAATATTTAAACTGGAATTATATCTGTTTAAGTTAGCAAATATCGCGATAGTGAGAACTCTCGCTGCGTGAGATTTTAGAATCCGTTGCATAAGCAGGCTTCAGAGTCTGTAGCTGGAACACGAGACTTTTTAACACATAATCTGTAAGTATGCTGCCAACATGTAGTTGTATATTAATATATTAACATTTTGGTGGTGTATTTGTAAAAGTATAAAACAGGTTTGTGGAAAAGTTCAAATGTTTTTTGTGTACCGGTGTCGCATCCGAATTGTGCCCCTCTGGAATTTCCGTTCCCTTTACGCAACAACAACAACAACAACAGAGATCGTGCGGAGTTGCTAAGCTACCGTACGTACTTTTGGTTTGTGAATCTATTAGAATCCGCCCAAATCACAGCTGTGGTACGGAGTGTCAGAATGCTCAAAAAAGTTCAGGCTGTTAATAAAAACGCCAAAGCCTGAAAGTGTATTCACCTTGGTTTATATACATACACTTTTATTAAAAATGTCCATATTAAAATAAAAAGTTATTATTTATTTTTTACTTGCATTTGAAATATTAATTGGTTTAAATGTTAATTAAACTAAAATGGGTTCAAGTGTTTTAGAGCAGATTTGTAAGTAATGGTTTTCTTTGTAATTTATAGCATATTTTGTTAGCCATACTTATTTTATCATACTTATCGCACAAGTTATGGCGTTGTTCCAACTTATGTGTTAATTAAAATGTTACAATGCCTCTTCACGTCAGTTTTCTGAAGCAAAACATAATTTGAGGTCTACTTGTAGAAAGAAAGGATCAGCTGCTTAGCAGTGATGTTACCCTGATTTTCAGAGTGAATTACAACTAAAATTGTTTCAATAAAATAAGCCAATAAAGCTAATTGTATTGACAATCAATTAGTATTAATATGCTAGTTGTTTTAAAATTTAGTTTTGCTAGTTGTTTTACAAGTTAAGCATCGATATCAATCAAACATTATATATTATTATTATTATAATTATTGTGTGCATTTGTGGAGGGGAACATATTTTTATGTTGCCCTTTTTAAATGTTTTTTTGGTCCGTTTTTAACGTTTGTCTATTAAAATATAAACTAACACAAGATTAAATGTTAAGACATGCAAAAGTTTAAGTCAAACACAACTGTGAAAAGGGATAACAATAACAAACAAGTTTCTTTTAAGTACTTTATTGCAGCTCAATGTCAACATTTGAATGAACCAAAAGCAAATGTGTTCTGTTTGGCTCTCCGTCGCTCCAGCTGAGCTTCCTTGCACATGCGCAGTTACTGGGGAACGTACATTCCATTGGGGCGTAAAATTGGATGCGACACCGGTAGCTCCTAAACTCTAACGTAAGCTTGCCATCTTACATTATATAAACTTCCTTATAAATAAAAAAATAAATAGCAGTACAATTTTCTAGTCATTCACTCTTTTATGTAACGTTATTGTATCCTTATTTAACGTAATTATGAAGTATTATTTTATAAGCATGGTCCTTTTCTCTTCCTAACAGGTCATGTGTGCTACAAAACATCTGGAAACAAGCAAAAGATCCTTTTATGTGTCGTTCAATACATTTTACAGGAGTATTGTAATAAAAATATCTTTCTAAACTATTTTGAGTTGTTTGTTGAGTCATTTAAGAGATGTGCAGTTAAGACGTGATTTGGATGTGCTGTGCACGTTCAAATCCGGTGTAAACCAAACCAGACTGTTTTTGAAAATTTTTCAGCCTTATAATCGAGCGTTTCATAACGTTACTGGGTGAGTGCGTGAGTTGTTTAGACATTTATGGTTGTAAAAAGCTATAGGTTTGGTTTGTAAAACAAAACTTTACCATGTTAAAAAATGGTCAGCCCCCATGTTGAAGACGTCGACCAAGAGCGGCTACAAGGAGTCGACGGAGGAGCAGTCCTGTCCAGGCCCCCCCCAACATCATCAGAGGAAGAGGGTCCATCAGAAGCAGCTGCTGCGCGGGCCTCGCCACCAGCCCTCCCCCCTTTGGAGCGAGTGGGTGCCACCACCATCAAGCAGCTGACCCACAGGTCAGATCTCAGTTTTTCATTAAATATGCAAAACTTGAACTCCCTGGGTTATGTGCGTGGCGTCTGATGTAGTGCAGTCCGGATGGCTCTCAGCTTCCGTGTCGGAGTCAGCCTCGAGTGGGACCTCCTCGGCTGGAACTCGAGTCTGGACACCCAGGTAATTCTCCACCTAGACTCCCTTCGGACCCCACCAGTAAATACGCTAGTTTCTTTATGTACTATGGAAACTATTGGCGAAGTGCGTATGACACCATTAGTGGAGTTTCAGGAAGCCTGGTGGGAGCTTCCCAATATTTACTCTTGGTTCATACGAACTGCTATCGACTGCAGTTTGCTGCCAAGCCGCCCAGGTTTAACGGGGTTCTAATGACCTCTGTCTCAGCCACGAGGCCGCGACACTGTCCTGCGCGAGGAGATTGATTCCCTTCTATGCAAAGGTGCAATCAAGCCGGTCCCTCCTGCCGGCAGAGAAAGAGAGTTTTATAGCTCATACTTTCTAGTTTCCAAACGCACAGGCGGGTTGCATCCAATCCTCGACCTGCGTCATCTGAATGCTCATCCTCTGAGACTTCCGTTCAGGATGATATCCCTCAGACGCACGGTCCACTCAGCCCGTCCAGGGGATTGGTTCGCCACTGTTGTGGCCATTTATGCAGTACAGAATAATATTTGGTTGTTATAATAGATTGTATTGTGGATAATTTCCATATATGTATATTTCTGAGTTTTGATTGGCTGTTGGAACCTCGCGGACTGGGGAGCAGCAGTCTTTTGACCTGCACCTTATTAACTTAATTAAATTAAGTTAATTAAGATAGTTTTTGTATGTTATACCCTTTTTTCTTTTGTCTTGACTCTTTCAATTAAAAGAATAACAAAAGACACCTCTTTGATTAGCTTTTACTTGTTTAAGCGTGTTTCGAGTGCAAAAGGAACTCCAGTCCAAGAGCTAGTGACTAGCTCATTGTAGAAGAACTGGGCCAGTACTGGAATTCTCTCCCAAAGCTCCCGAAAGTTTGAAAAAAGGACTGACGAGAATTGCAGAAACTTCACTGACTCCGCAGAGCTAAACAAGCAGATGCAGAGCTAAGTAAACGGGCTAACCGAGTGCATTTTTAACGGCTAACAGAAAGAGGACCAAGGCGACTGATTGTTTAACGGACGGTCAACTATATTCAAAGAGATCACCCAGGTTCCTGTGAGTAAAAGTGTCCTTATTAGAGATGCCCGTTGATTCGTTTTGATTTTCTTTTTAGAGTTTGAATAGCCTTTTGTCAATGCTAACATTGGCTTCGCCTGAAAAGAAACGTCATTAAGTTTAATAAAAAAAAAACTCTTTTTACAAGGGCTTGTGAATGCCGAAGAAGAATGATAAACTGTGAATGATTGAAGGAATTTGCGACAGTTTATGTGTGGAGATTAATGAATAAAACAAGATGTCGGACTGAGGCGCAGCTTCGTACGCTGACCACAAGAGGGCGCCAAAGCCCACGGAAAAGGCTGCAGAAGAGAAAATCAGGAGGCTGAAAGGAGAGAGAAAAGGAAAACTGGCAAAGTTAACCAAACAGAAGAATGAGTTGCAGAAATTAAAGGAAGATAAGGACAATGTTCATTTCATAAAGGATCAAGCATTGCTGATGTTTGAAAAATATCTTGGAGAATATGAACGTCTGAACGAAGAATGTGCGAACTGTTGGATGAGGATGAAAAGCAAATGGACAAAGAAGCTTTTGAGTATAAATACTCAGGTTATAAGCACTTTCTGCTAGAAATAAATGAGTGGATTGCAGATGTTATTAAAGACCCTCAAGAAGATGAAGCTGATGGCTCATCACATATTAGTGTATTAAAAGTTGAGACTCAAAGCAGAACGTGAAACACTGTTAGCAAGAGCTGCAGCAATGAAAAAGAAATAGGAGATAGAACAGGAAGAACTCCACTTAAAATTAAAGAAAGAAAACTGAAAATTGAAATTGAGCTTGCAGCTTCCAATGCCAAATTAAAGGTGTATGAAGAATTTGAAGATGCTTATGAAACAGATAGTTCTCTTGAGCTTCCGCCAAAAACCAGAACAAAACCATTGTTTAGTAAACAAAAAAAAACTTAAGGCTGCACAAGATAAAGAGCATTATGAGAATAACAAGACTCGCTTTAATGTTTCAGACAGAAGAACAGCTTCAAGATTTGGTTCTGCCAGCTGTATACATCAAGATCTTCATGAACGTATTGGTTCTTTGCCTGGTAGCCTACAAGAAGTGCTACAACATCACAATGAAGTGACTGAGATGCTCATCAAGCAGCAGAGTTTGTCTCAACTTCCTCATAGAGACATCCCAATATTTAAAGGAGATCCACTAACTTATAGATCTTTCATAAGAGCCTTTGATTATGCCATTGATAGAAATACAGATAACCAACAAGATCGGCTGTATTACCTTGAACAGTTTACCAGTGGAGAGCCGCTTGATCTCGTTCGCAGTTGTGAGCATATGAGACCAGACAAGGCTTACAAAGAGGCAAGAGGATTGCTAGATCGTCACTATGGAGATGAGATCACAATCGCCACAGCTTATATTTAGAAGGCCATGGAGTGGCCTCCAATAAAGTCTGAAGACAGAAAGGGACTGAATGCCTTTGCATTGTTTTTGCTCGGATGTTGCAACACAGTGAATGACGTGGATTATATGGAGGAAATGAACAATCCGACCAACACGAAGTGTATTCTATCCAAACTTTCCTTCAAACTGAAAGAGAAATGGATACGCCATGCTTATGACATTCAAGAGAGAACAAAAAAAGAGAGCCAGATTTTCAGACTTAGTGGATTTTGTTTACCATCAAGCAAAAGTTGCAAATGACCCACTATTTGGAGATATCCTGGATTCTCCTTCGGGTGATTCCAAAGGTTTAAAGAAAACCAGCACTGTTAAAACAGAAGCTAAACGGAGCAGTTTTGCAGTCAGCGTTTCTTCGAGAGAAAGAGATGGCAGTAAAGATCATTCAGTGAAGAAAACTGTCTCAGTCAAGTCTGTAAGTGCTTTCCAAAGTCCCTGTCTTTACTGTCAGGAGAACCATGCATTGAATATGTGCAACAAGATTCGAAACAAGATTTTGAATGAAAGAATTCAGTTTCTGAAATTCAATCGTCACAGTAGGTCACATGTCCAAGGACTGCAGGAAGAAAGCTTCATGCCCAGAGTGTTCCCCCAAACATCCAGCTATCTTGCATGTAGTGAAAGAGTCCTCTGCATCAGAAGGAAACAGTACAGAGGAAAACACCCAAAGCACAGGTGAAGTCACAAGTGCTCTGGTGTCTGCGAGTGTGGCACGGGTGATAGCACTGGGGCCGGGAATAGTGACTGCATATTTCCTATTGTACCTGTGTTGCTAAAACACAAAAAAGGCTCAAAGACCGTCATGACTTTTGCTTTCTTGGATCAAGGAAAACACAGTGACTTTCTGCACTGAAGATTTGGCGAATAAGTTGAATATCAGAGGCAGAAAGACAGAGTTGATCCTTCGCACCATCGCACAAGAACAGAACATGAGTAGCTATGAAATTACAGATCTGGAGGTGTATGGCTTAGAGGAGCAACAATATGTGCAGTTACCAAATGTGTCCACTCAACCAGACATACCCACAAGTAAAGTCAACATTCCGCAGAAGAACGATTTGGTGAAATGGTCTTACTTAAACCAAGTTCATCTCCCAAAACTGGAAGCAGACATTGGTCTTCTCATTGGGGTCAATGCGTTTGATGCTATGGAACCATGGGAGATTATCAGAAGCCAGAACAGTGGACCATACGCTGTAAAAACAGTGCTAGGCTGGGTAGTTAACGGTCCGATTAGCAGAGTGAAAGAATCCGATACTAATGAAAGACTAAGTTTCTTTGTGAATCGCATTTCTGTGATGGACATTGGAGACATGTTGAGAAGGAATTAAAATGCAGATTTTCCAGAAAGACGGTGTGTGATGACCGGCAAGAAGACTCTCAGCAGGACAAACAGTTCATGCACACTGTGAGTACATCAGCGCAACTTGTGGATGGTCATTGTTGCATCAAACTTCCTCTGAAAGATGACGCTCTTAACATGCCATGTAACCATGGTATAGCTGAACAAAGGCTTAACTGTTTGAAGAAGAAGTTCAGTAGAAATGCAGATTTCTACCAAGAGTACAAGGCCTTTATGAGCAATATACTGGAAAAGGGATATGCAACAAGAGTTCCAGAAGAACAGTTGAGTCGTAGCGACGGACGAGTGTGGAACAAGCTGCGAGTTGTCTTTGATTGCGCAGCCACATATCAAGGAGTGTCACTGAATAACCAGTTATTGCAAGGGCCTGATCTTACAAACACCCTCTATCAATCAATCAATCAATCAGTTTTTATATAGCGCTTCTTTAGCAATTGCTTTCAAAGCAGCTTCACAAAGTCCCCATGAGGATCAGGTAGAGCAGACAGGAGTTCCCTCTGAGAGGGGACTCTCGCTGACTGAGGCAGGTGCTAATCACCTCCCCATCATAAAGAACATACAAACTGAAAATCCATCGATGAACGGTTTGCCGGACAGGACCTGAAAAACAAAAAACAAACAAAGACAAAACAGGAACTAAGAAATGGAGAAAACGATTAGTAAACTGTAACATAGACAACAAACAAGTGATCAGCATCAGCTGCAGGAGGAGAGATAAATAATGAGGATAGGTTAGAGAGGAACATTGAACCACATTGTTTTTTTAAACAGTTTGTATGTATATAGTGCTCAGGCACCATATCTGTTTAGACAAATACCAAGAGATAATTATTGGAATGCCAGTTTAAACAGATATGTTTTTAATTTAGTTTTGAAATCTATGAGCGTATTTGAGCTGCGGACAACATCCGGGAGTTTATTCCAGAGCTTCGGGGCTCTATATGAGAACGCTCTTCCACCTCTTGTGGATTTACTAACCTTTGGTACAATCAATAGTCCTGCTTCATGTGATCGGAGAGAGCGAGCTAGAATATTTCGTGAGAGGAGACTGCTCAGGTAGGCCGGAGCCAAGCCATTCCACGCCTTAAAGGCAAGGAGCAGAATCTTGTAGTCAATGCGATATTGTACAGGAAGCCAATGAAGAGAGCACAAAACCAGTGTAATGTGATCATATTTCTTTGTTCTTGTGAGAACTCTAGCTGCTGCGTTCTGGACTAACTGTAATTTTTGTAGCGTGGTGGCTGGACAGCCGGCTAACAGAGTGTTACAATAATCCATTCTGGAGGTCATGACAGCATGCACTAATTTTTCTTCATCTACGATAGACAGCATGTTCCGCACTTTAGCAATATTCCTGAGGTGAAAGAAAGCAGTCTTAGTAACATAAGAGATATGGTTCTTAAACGTCAGTTCACTATCTATAATAACGGCAAGATTTTTAACTGTAGTGGAAAAATTAACAGTGTGTCCCCCCAGTTCCAGATGTAAAACTGAGAGATTCTGTAATTGCTTTTTAGAGCCAATAATTAATATTTCTGTTTTATCTGGATTTAGCATAAGAAAATTTTCATGAAGAAAGCTAGAATTGTGTTTTGGTGGCCTGTAGACAACAGCTAATGTTACAGAGAATGCACATCTTTGTTTTGATTCTGCCGGTGTAATATGGAGCACAAGTACTTCGAAGGATTTAAATTTATGTTCTGTCTTTTTGGTTGTGTTTAGGGTATTTCTATATATTGTGGCAACACCTCCACCACGACCAGTTGAGCGCGGTTCATGATTGTAATGGTAATTTTTGGGTGTCGCTTCATTTAATCCAAAATAATCGTTTGGAGTGAGCCATGTTTCAGTTAGGCACAGTATGTCATGGTTAAGTTCTGAGATTAATTAATTTATGATTACAGTTTTGGGTGTAAGAGATCTAATGTTTAGGAGACCAAATTTTAGAGAGTACATTTGCGAGTTGTATAATTTGTAGTCTAATTATATATTGATCAGATTATTGGTGTTAAGTAATTTGTTGTTTATAGTTATTTTCTGTTTTCGTGGTATGGACACTGTTTCGATAGCAAATGTTAGGTTTTGACAGGTTTTAGGTCGGTTTCTGGGGCAGTGTTCAAAGGTGTTATATTTGGCATTATTTAGTCAGATGCTAATAAGGGCCCTAGTGATGTTATCTGACAGAAGTTTAGAGCCTAGCTTGCTTGGATGGATGCCGTCAGGACGGAAGAGATTAGGGCACTCCCAGAAGAGATTCCAGTTGTCAACCAACAATAACTGCTCTTCTCGACAGAAGGTGGTGAGCCACTCCCTGAGCGCAAAAAGTCTGCTGAATTTATCGGTTCCCCTTCGATACGTTGGCAGTGGGCCAGAGACGATAATTTGGGTCGCGGGTGACAGGCGGCGAGCAGTGCGGATCAGTTTACTGTAATCCGCTTTTAGCACCTCTGACTGACGACGAGAGTTTTTGCGTTACAGATTACTGCAGACTGGAGATTTTGAGAACCTGGGATAAAAGTATTCCTGCGCTCTATTTAGACCTTGTGGGGGATCGAGACTACTCCAGCACTGACTAAGCCGTTTAAAAGATACAAATTGGATTAATAATCTGCATCCAGTAATAAAAGGGAAATTTAGATACAAATTGAAAAAGGAAAAATGTTAGAAAAAAAAGGGAAAATATTAAGAAAAATTACTCAAGACACTTGTTCATCTTGGAGTCTAGTAGGATGGTCTACTGATCCAAGCTGGGCAATTGAACCTCTGCCAAAGACAACCAATCCAGAAACTAAGAGCCAAGGAAGAACGTTGTTTCAGTGATTAAGCATCCTCAAAATGCCAAACCAAAGCAACCAATGTGACCAATTTAAATGTATTGGATTATTGATAACCTTAAAACAATTGAAGGTGATGAAAACTATTATGTAGTGGGTTGCATCAATTGATGGATGGGGTCCTGTGGGATCATTTTATATTAAGGTTAAAGAGTATAACGACACAACCTCTAAAACAATTGGACCAACTTCCCCACATGTTGAAACCGAAGATATTAGAGCAGATGTTATCCAAGCCAGTTCAATCGAAGAATTATTTTCTATTGAAACAGGATTTACAGGCAGAAATTAATGGCTAGAATGGATCTCCTACACTGCTAAATCCCTAAATATTAGTGATTGCATTGTATGCGCAACAGCAAAACCACTGTTAGCAACAGCCAAAGCATCTGATTTTTAAGAATTGAGGTGTCTAGCACTGCTTTTCAGAGTTCAAGATCCCCTACCACTTATTTGTCAAGAGATAGCACAAAAATACCCGACAACTCAACCAATGGTTCCACTTAATGTTAGAGCATATAAAGGCAACTTTACATGCTTTGAAGGAGTGACGCAGGAAACCGCTAAAAGAGATTATAAGAATTTTACTAAAGGATGGTGCCAGCAAGTTATCAATCCAGCAAATAGTTCACAACAATTTTCCGTGGCTGATTTCCAAAACCACAACGTAGCACGTACTGACATCTGGTGGCTATGCGGAGATATGCGGATTTGATCCACATTAAGTGAAAATTGGGAAGGACAATGTACAATGATTCATCTTGTCATGCCATTTCACATTCTAATCGGAAAAGATGTTCTAGATTCTGTAGCAAAAAGAATTCTTAAAGTCCCGAAAACACAATTCAGAAACAAGCGAGACGTACCGATTGGCTCAATTGATCGATCCATCCAACTCAATGTCTTAGGAGTCCCTGAAGGGATACCCCCAAAATATTTAGCTCGCAACCCAATAGTAGCAGGATTAGAATCAATTATTCTTTGGCCTACAATCAATAAAAATGTAGCTTGGATTAACTATTTGTATTACAATCAGCAGAGATTTGTCAACCTCTCCATCCAGGCTATTGAAGGAATAAGAGACCAATTAGACAAAAACTCTATAATGACACGACAAAATCGAATAGCTCTAAATATGTTACTAGCAAAAGAAGGAGGCATTTGCATTCTTTTCGGAACAGAGTGCTGTACCTTGATTCCCGGGAATATGGAAATCGATAGGGTCAATTACTAACGCACTTAAAGGGCTAAAAAAGTTGTCCTTTGAACTAAAAAAAATACAGACAGAAAGGACCCAATTGGTAAAATGATGGAAAGATGCTTCGGAAAATGGGGAAAGACCACTTCCTCAGTAGCAATTACTATAATTGTTGCTCTTACCATCATCGCAATCATGGGATGCTGCGTGATTCCCTGCGTTAGAGGACAAAGAGCTATCGAAAATAGTATGACTAGGATGATGTACCAAAATGCAAGTGAACAATTTATTGATATCACTCTAAATTTAGGAAGCGATCTTGCTGCAACTGAGGAAGAGCTTGGTTCACTGATTTGCGGCGAAGTGGACACATGCATGTAGAAGATTTCTCAGATAGGAATATCTGTCTTATATGTGCATGAAAGTGTGTGAAAGAAGAATGGAGGAATGAGTGATTCTCACTCCACTGTTGGATATTATTTTTATCTGTCTTGATTATAGAAAGAGCGTCACGGTGGCGCAGTGGGTAACACGGTCGTCTCACAGCAAGAAGGTGGCATTTCTGTGTGGAGTTTGCATGTTCTCCCCGTGATCGCGTGGGTTTTCTCCGGGTGCTCTGGTTTCCCCATAAGTCCAAAGACATGCGGTATAAGTGAATTGAGTAAGAACAATTGTCCATAGTGTTAAAGTGTGAATGTGTGTGTTCCCAGCGATGGGTTGCGGCTGGAAGGGCATCCGCTGCGTAAAACATATGCCAGAGAGTTGGCGGTTCATTCCGCTGTGGTGACCCCGAAAGGGAAGAAAGCCGACATGAAGATGAATGAATGAATTATAGAAAGAGTGATTGTTTGATCAAAAATGAGTGAACTCCATGACAACGAGAATGCTCGTAGAGAGGAAAACATCTCCATCTGGTCCTGTGAATGAAGGATTCCTTTCGACCCAACCTTCAACTGACCTGAATGATATCCTTTGAGACCAGTAGAAACATTAAAAACATGAATATAGTTCACTTTTGTTTGATCCACATATTTAGCACTTGACTAATTCTTTATTTAGCTAGGATGTAAGAGTGTATTTTTGAAACCTTGTGTCATAAGGAGAAAATTGTGTGATACTAGGAGACTTCTTCTCCTAGTATCTAAGATTTATTTTTCACTGTCAATGAGCGTATTTTTAAGTGCTGAAAAAAGAATTGGAGAACAGAGTTTTGCTACCATTGGATTTTATGCAAATGTATCATTGTAAATGTGAAAACTATTCCAAAAAGATGACGCTTATTATCAAGTGTACAAGTTATAAAAATCATCCTAATCACCAGAATAGATGTCTGCCGCTATTTTCTCTTGAGGGATCTCTTAAATTTACCTTTGTGAGAATGATAACTGAGTGAATGACATTTGAAGGACATTCTGTACATCATTACATTTGATGCATCTGTAACCACTGAATAGAAAGTTTTAATGATACACCAAGTGAAGAAGTAATGCTAATGCATGAATGATGTCTTGAAAGAATGATCGGACAGACCGGTATCAAACGGCCCTACGATGACTATCTCATCGAAATCGCGTTTCCTTACGAAGAAGACCATCATCTGCGGATCTTATTCTACTTTTGATTAATGATTATTTTGTTCATTTACTGTTTTTGTAGAAAATTGGCAAATGACAGGAAAAGTGCTACTCCTTAACTTAGCCAATTGAAGTAATGAAGAAAAACTATTTTACATAATTAACTCACTAAATTGCCTTAACGAATGGAAACTTGGAAAGTTCCCAAGGAGGGAATGTGGGTGTTTTGGCAATTAGGTGACCTGATTTAACATTTATTTAATTCATAAATTGGTTTTGATTCCATTAAAAAGACAGTCTGACCTTAAAATGGAGTGACATTTTTCTGATAAGGATATGTAACTAAAGACAAATATCTGGATATGCAACTAATGACAAACATCTGCCATGTGAAAGAAGTGTGATTCGAAGATAACTTCCGGTATATATACCCTTCCTATGGAGCAACATAGGGAGGTACAGTTTGAGAGCCTGGTTCTGTAACCCTCCATATTGCTGTTCAAAGACCTTATGCTGAAAAGTAAAGAGAAATCGCACTGAAAGTCGTAGTCTGTCTTTATTGAATTTATTTTCAAAATTGATTTTATATTGCGGGAGGTAAACAACCACAGCATGTAGTAGTAACTGGACTACTGCAACGCTCTCCTAGCAGAACTTCCATTGAATACGCTCAAACCTCTGAAGATGATCCAGAATTCTGCAGCTCGTCTTATCTTCAAGGAACCGAAACGAGCTCATGTTAATCCTCTCTTCATCACTCTTCATTGGCTCCCCATTGCAGCTCGGGTTCAATTCAAATCGCTAACGCTGGCATACAAAACTATCTCCAGATCAGCCCCTGTCTACCTCCATGAGCTCATACGCTCCTACATGTCCTCCAGAAGCCTGCGCTCAGAGAAGGAACAGCGACTTGTGGTTCCATCCCACAAGGGCAGAAGATCTCTCAGCAGAACCTTCTCTTTCACTGTCCCTGGTTGGGGGAACAAACTCCCTGATCCAGTCAGGAAAGCAGCAACACTAACAGCTTTCAAAAAGCAACTGAAAACTCTTCTCTTCAGAGAACACTACTATAAAAAAAAAACTACTACCTTCTTTTTCCCTCCTCTGTCTTTATCTTCTTCCCCTACTGCTTTGGTTTATTGATCTGTTGATACAATTTCTATTATGAGAAGCTGAGATGGACTTTGACGGTGTAACAAATTGCATATTGTCTCTCCCTAATGTAAGTCGCTTTGGACAAAAGCGTCTGCCAAATGCATAAATGTAAATGTAAACTACCAATGCTTCAAGGACTGAGTGAGGTGCTGTATGCCGGAAGCACAAAGTCTCAGGGTTTTGGACCGAGAAACACTTCCTGGAGCAAAAACCGCTTAGAGCTATGTGCGGTGTTCCTAGCAGTAAAGCACTTCAGGAGAATGCTGCAGGGACATCAAGTGTTGGTCAGGACGGACAACATGGCAGTGGTGGCTTATATCAATGGACAAGAAGGGATACCTGTTTGTCGGCTCTTGCTCCTCTGGAGTCAGCATTGGGGTCTGTCCCTAGTTGCAGTCCATATCCCGGTCAGGAGTCTCCATCCCCTGGCAGTCCAGCAGATCTGGGAACGCTTTGGTACAGCAGAGGCAGACCTGCTCGCCGCCCCAGAAAATGCTCAGTGCCAGCTGTTCTAAGCTCTGTCCCAGGCTCCTCTCAGGATAGATGCGCTGGCGCATTACTGGCCCAGGAAGAAACACCTATATGCATCTTTGTAACCCTCCTGTGCAAGATCAGGGAGTACGAGCCAGAGGTTCTAGTGGTGGCACTTTGTTGGCCCAACCGACCTTGGTTCGCAGAACTCTGCTCCCTCAAGACAGTCCCTCCCTGGCCAGTTCCCCTGCGGTCAGTTCTTCTGACCCAGGGATGTGGGCACAAGCACCCCCGGGTAATGCCACAGCCTGTGGTTCAAACTTTTGAACCGGCAAGTGGGGTCGGTTCGTCGACTGGTGTCACTCTCGCCAAGTAGACCCGAGTAGTTGCCCTGTTGAACTCGTGCTAACCTTCCTGCAAGAGGGTCTGGATCGAGGAATGTCTCCATCCACCCTGAAGGTTGTGGTATTTACTCAAGTTTATTTCTCATTTTATATTTTAATTAAATTTTAATTAAGCTAAAATACATAAAAGGCCTAACAGATACGAGTCAGTTAAGATCATATATTAGAGTGTGCTTCAGAGTGTGTTTTCAACCTTCCATGAGAAGAACATCCTGTTGGTGTGGAGGAGGAACCATCCTGTACCAGTCAAGAAGGGGAGCATCCTGCTTCAACGAAGGGAGGAAAAACACCTGGTTTCGTTTCACCAGAAAGAGAAACAATGTCTTGTGAGCAGATAAAAACTAGGGGTTTTTCAGAAAACAGTAAGATGGTTTTTTGATCCTCTCCAGCGCTGTAACTGCTGTTGACTTCTCCTGCTGAAGTCTTCATTAAACACGATCAGTTGGCAATCTGTCTCTTGGTCATTTTGAACACGCATTGGACACCTTAAAGTCCTACAAGGTTTACATCGCCGCGATTTCTGCCTATCACCTTCCGGTTGAAGGCAACACGTTGGGGACGACACGAGTTAACGGTGAGATTCCTCAGAGGGGCCAGAAGGGTTAGACCATCTAGGCCATCCTTAGTTCACTCCTGGGACCTTTCCATTGTCCTTAGAGGACTTCAAGGTCCTCCATTCGAGCCGCTTGAATCAGTAGAGCTTAAATTTTTGTCAATTAAGACATCGCTCCTGGTCGCGTTAGCCTCGATTAAGAGGTTGGGGGATCTGCAGGCTCTCTCTGTCGATGAGACCCTTCTTAAAGTTTGGACCTGGTGATACTCATGTTATTCTGAAGCCCAGGCCTGGATATGTGCCCAAGGTTCCTACCACCCCCTTTAAAACTCAGGTAGTGAACCTCCAAGCTCTGCCCGGAGAGGAGGCAGCATCAGCATCATGTAGAAAGAACCCAGAACCTTAGAAGTTCTGATCAGCTCTTTGTATGCTTTGGAGTACAGCAGACGATAGGGAAGGCTGTCTCTAAACAGAGGTTGGCCCATTGACTAGTGGAGGCCATCGCTACCACATATACATCATTCGATGTCCCTTGCCCTGCAGTTGAGAGCGCACTCTATCTGGGGTGTCGCAGCCTCCTGGGCGTTGGCAAGGGGTACTCGGCTGGCAGAGATCTGCAAGGCTGCGGGTTGGTCGACACCCAACACTTTCGCCAGGTACTAAAACCTGAGCGTTGAATCTGTCTCTTCAGACGTGCTAAGTGGTGGTAGCATTGTCTAAGATTTACGAAGGGGTGTCCAGCTTGGGTTGTGCCATTCTTAGTGATTTGTGCACTATTTTTGCCCCTGGAAATGCTCTCCAGATTTTTGGCTCCTCTCGCCCCAACAGGCGTAGTAGAGTAAGAGTAGTATTCCTACGTTCTGTCCACATGTGTGCCCTCTATGGGAGATTACCGGCTGAATCTTTTATGACCCTGGGCATGGGAGGGTTGAGCAGTTCCCTGAAAGGCTAACTCGAAAACTATTACACCCATTCTCAAACTCTGTTGCACCTGCTCCTTGTTATGTTCACGTGTGCCTATTTTTGTCATTAGTTAACTTATTTATTCTGGCTTTTTTCTGTTCATGTTATTGGTGAATCTTTGGTTTTGTGAGCAAGAGTGTTCTGCTCCCCTGCAACTGCTGTAGTCAGTCAAATAAAAGAAGTTTGCACTCACTGCGCTTGGGTCCGCGTTTGTACTGCCTAAAAAACTCAGACATTTTTCATTGACGTATAAAACACACCAAGAATAATAAGCGCAAAAACACAGCAGTAAAAAATACACAACAGAAATAATGAATTTTTGTACTGACCCAATTTATGTCGTCTGTCTCCAAAAATGAAAAAGAATTTTGTACTGACCCAATTTAAGTCGTACTATCTCCAAAAATGAATCAGTAATAAAACGCTTAAATTTGGGTTTTACAGAACCGCTCTCTGAAGGCTATAAACCTGACTTTATAGGCCTCCTCGTTTTACAGGATCGCTCCCTGAAGGCTCCAAAACTTAATATTGCATTTCTCAGGATCGCTCCATGAAGTCTTCGAAACCTAATATCGCATTTCTCAGGATCGCTCCCTGAAGGCTTCGAAACCTAATATTGCATTTCCCAGGATCACTCCCTAAAGACTTCGAAACCTAACATCACACAGTTATTTTATTTGTCTTATTGTAACGAAATAAAGTTTCAACCTCTTTCAATATTACTTTTAAAATGGGGTGTTCATCAAATTCAGCACACAAATTTAGTCTTAATCAATATCAGAATAAATCCGAATAAACAGGTTTCTGCTTACTTTTTTTTAAGCCGGCTGACTCTTTTGTGTTGAATTTGAATCCTTCCTTGTTGTGGTCAATTACTGGTCAGTCCCTTGGCCATCACGTCGCGGGTCACCAAATTGTGGATCTTGGACGATCCTTGCGTGTTCAAATGATCAGGACATCAGTTTGAGAATCAAATAACAGAGGTACAGCTGGGCGTTCTCTGCAACATGCCAAGAGAAGACAATTTCTACATAGTGTTCACAAACATTTATACTTGAGCTCCTCTTTCCTCTTCTGATCCTTCCTCGAGAGAGCGGAGAGGACCACGTGGGCAGTGTAGTCTGTTCTTCCTTTTTCAGCTATGCTGTTTCTGAGAACAGATGGCTCAAGATGCCCCCACCCTGACCCTGAGTAGACTGACTCTGACTCATATAAGGGACTTTCCACGCAGGCAGTTTCACTTGGGAGACTATATCTAACTACTCCTGACTATTCTAATACACATATCAAAACACCTATTATTTCTATTACAATATAATTATCATTACTGGCCTACTACTGGAAAACCCTTAAACACCCACCCTCTAAATCAATGGTACCATATACAATTATCATTTACCAGCATACTGATAAGAATCCTATAAACTCCCATTTATCAAATCAACAATCCCATAATGAGTGGAGAAAGACTGAAAAGGAATGTTTCTTTTGATTAAGCTGTAAAGAAGTTCTGTTAGCAGTTGATTATGTGACAGAAAATCAATAAGCAATGATAAAACAATAATAAAAATCCTACAGAAGAAAGGACCCAGAACCTTAGAAGTTATAATCAGCACCTTGTATGCTTTGGAGGACAGCAGACAATAGAGAAGGCTGTCTCCAAGAAGAGGTTGTTCCACTGGGTAGTGGAGGCCATCTCTACCGCATACACAGCATCTGATGTACCTTTCCCCCTGCAGTTGAGAGCCCACTCTATCAGGGGTGTCGCGGCCTCCTGGGCGCTGGCGAGAGGTACTCCACTGGCAGAGACCTGCAAGGGTTTGTCGACACCCAACACTTTCGCCAGGTACTATAATCTGAGCATTGAATCCGTCTCTTCAGCTGTGATAGGTGGTGGTAGCATTGTCTGAGATGTACGAAGGGGTGTCCAGCTTGGGTTGCGCTATTCTTAGTTATACATGCGCTATTTTTTGCTTCTCTAGCCCCATCAGGCATAGTAGAGTAAGCCGTGTATGTGTATCGTTTAGTGCAGTAACAATACTTGTACTGCCCTATTTTTCTTCAACCTGGTGTTGCTCCTTTTTAAATTTGTTTATATTTCTTTATATGGTTGTCACTCATCCCGTGTAATCAAATCATGTATTAAAAAAAATGTGACGCCTGACGTCAACTGGCCTGTCTCTAGTGCCAGGTTTTGCTTAGAAATGGAGAAGGACAAGGTAGTTGAGGTAGAGTTGCTGTCCGTCAGCAAAAATTCAGAAGTTCAGCATCCATAGCGGTACCTGTGAGACTCTCTGTGTGTTAAGTATGACTATAATAACCTGTGTTTTATTTATGCAACTGCCACAGTCTATCTTCGCCTGGAATTCTCCTGCACACCATATGTTCATATGTTCAATTCTTGTGTGTCCTGGTCATCCCTCCCTTAGGAGGGTATATAAGGAGACTATACTGGTTGTTTCTTGAAGTCTTTGTCTGAATAAACTCACACTCACAGCAGTTGACTTGTTCATTCAAAGCTTCCAAGGGCTGAGGGGATCCACGAGCGACTCTGCTAAAATAAAAGAAATCCTACGGTACCTGAAAGAGAGAATTCTTCGTCTAATATGAAGAAATACATCGAGGTAAGTTTTGTATGTTAAAATCTATGTGGCATGGATGCTTTATAAAAGCTGTAAGTTAAAGTTAATGTGGTCAAAATCATTACACGCAATTACGACCTATTATGAGGGGGTACAACATCTGTGATGTAGTATGATAAATGCATGATATGAAATCGGAAACAATAACTTGTTTTTGCACTATGAAATACACAAACGATTAAAACTTTATGAGCATTTTGCACACATTTTATGTGGAGCCTACTGTATTAAAGTTGTTATATGCATCGAGTTTTGCTTGACACGCCAGCTTAAGTCAAATTTAAACCTTTTTTTTAAACAATCAAAACAACTAGATTTTTATCCTATTGGTACACATTTTTTTTTTCTGGGATATTAACCTACTATGTCAGCGTATTGGTTCAGATACAAAATATGTAATTTACATATTATGTACAGTTGAGAGAAAATGATTTGCCCTCTGAATTTCTCTTTAAAATTATTATCTAAGTGCTGAACAACGGAGCAATGGGTGGTACTTGGCTTGTGCCTCAGAAGAGATGGGTTTGATTTTCATTTTCAGACTCATTTTCTGTGGTGAAAAATTTAACACACCCTTACCTTCTGCAGCATGTGAGCACCTTTTTGGTTGGCCCTCCAAACGTGCAAGGCTGGATAGTACAAACTTTAAGAATTAAAAAATTAGCTTCAAAAGGTTTATTTTTTTATGTCTACGTCAAACTGCTGCTGCTTCATAATATTTGGGGACTATGACAATTCATTTCAGTGTCATTTTCTACCAGATTGTAAAATAATAATGATGCTTTGCAACCTTATTTTAAGTTATAATATTGTTTTATTGTCATATTTAAAGATTTTTTACAATTGTTAACTGACTATAGGTTCATTTTTTTCAACTTTCAGTGTCTTCGATTGACAATAAAACTGTTGTGCTCTAATGTACGTTACAATTTGTAGCATATAAGCTTAATAATTTTGCAGTGCAATACTCACTACTCGCTACTTTTTACTCATATTCTGAGTAAAATCTTGAACAGACATTTTTACTCTATTTGCTTTACATTTTTTGGCAACTAATGATACTTTTAGTTCAGTATACTCTTTCCACCACTGCTTGAAACTAGTAAATCCAAAGCCGAGGTGTGTTTTTAAAGGGTAGGAAAGCTATCATCACATTGATTAGACACTCCTTGCTCCAATTGGCTCTTGGAGAAGTCATTAGGCTAAGGTTCACGTAAATTTCTACCCTACATTGTGAATGTTTGCATGTTTTCTTCAACAAAACATAGAATTTTGTGGATTCTTATTTTTAGCAGACTTTGTTTTTCTATCATTGTGAGTTTTATGAAAATCATTTCATGACCAATTCATGTAAAACTCTTTGTAATCCTAAAGGGTTCACATACTTATTCCTGCAACTGTAGGTCCTAACCTACACAAGCACACAAATAAGCATGCAAATCAATAAACATTTGCCATGGATAAATTATACGGTTGCCGCGTTAAAGTGTTTTATTCTCCATCTATCTACCATATCGGTTTCTGACCAGCAGCGCTGTGAAATATTCACCGTCTCTGAGGAATAGTGTTTATGTAATTTCTCTCTCTCTCTCTCTCTCAGCATTCAACGAACTTGAACTCGTAGAGGAAGCAGCAGCCCACTTCCCGTCGTCATGGTAACAGCATGTGAATGTGTTGAGGCACCACAGTCCACATAGACATCCAGCTTCTTAGAGACAGCATCCGTGGCCAGGCAAAGGTAAGATGCAGGGAAAACTATAACCTGATTCGAGGCCTTTTTCTTTTGGTTAGCTTTAGATCTAGGGAAAATGGGTTTGGTGCAGTATGAGTGTTTAGAGCTGGTATCTGAGGGGTCTCTCCTCCATATCAGGGAGGTGCGCTTGTGTGTTTTGATCGAGTGACCTCAGGCTTTGGTGGTGCATTGGTAAGAAACGCTCAGTTTGGTCTATTTCCTTGATGTTATTGGCTTGATAACTCATAGTACATCCACTATGTGTGTCCCATATCTGCCTTACTCTCTATTTTTTCTACCCATTATGATGTAAACATCCACCATACACTTATATTTACGTATTTGTTTTCCACTCATGACTAGGGTCATGGGAAATTATTGTAATCCAGGAGGTATTCCCGCTTACAGTGGGTGAAAGGTGGGGTACACACTCACTCTCCAGTAACGCAGATATTTGGGATGGCAGGGTGCAGCTGTAATACCTGGGAACACACAAGCTTTTTTTTTTTTGCTGTGTTAGAAAACAATGTACCTCAAATCTACTCTTAATTGAATTTTAAAACTTGAATTTTACTATCAGAAAGCCAAAGAATTGTTAACCAAACAAGTTAACCAATAAAGGGTTGCACAATGAATCAAAATTAGTGTACAGTATAGTTTGCTCTTTTTTATTTGGAAAAACAAACAGAAGCAATATTTACACATACATTTTTTAAATGTGCTGTATCATGTGAACGCTGTTCTGGCATTTCTCTCATGTTTTAGTGTTGTTCCTCATCAGAAACATGCCTCGAGTCAGGGCCTGACATGCATGTGCTGAAATTAAAAAAACACAAAACCCTCCACCATTATAGAAATATCGCACAATAATATTATAATATTGAATTCGTTTTTTTTATTTATTTTATATAAATAATATTTACAAAAGTAGCTTTACCAATTTGGCAAAATATATAATGCAGACCAAAAATTTGGACACACTTTCTTATTCAAAATACTTTTTCATTCCTTAAAATAATGATGATCACTTGTTTTTCTTTACCTAGCTGTGTTTCTTTTGCCATAAAACAAATTCTAACAATCTATTGAGTGAGACCTTCAGCTGTGTATCCAGCACAACACGACTGATGGTCCTGACCTCATTTCTAAAGCAAGAAATCCCACTTCTTAAACCTGACAGGGCTCACCTGTGAAGTGAAGAGCAGTTCAGGAGACTACCTCTTAAAGATCATCAAGAGAACGCAGAAAGTGTGCAAAGCGTAATCAAAGCAGAAGGTGGCTACTTGGAAGAAGCTGGAATTACATATTTTCAGCTGTTTCACTCTTGTTTTTTTGTTATGTATACATTTCCACACGTGTTAATTCATAGTTTTGATGCCTTCAGTGTGAATGTATCATTTTCAAAGTCATGAAAATAAAGAAAACTTTTGGTCTGCAATGTATATACATATATACCAAAACATATATAAATATAACAAAACATGTAAAAAAATTTATGTTGTATGTTGTGCAATACATTCATTATTGTGAAATATTTTTATATTAGTACTGTTTATTTTTATTTTAGCAATATACCTATATTAGAGCAAATCACTTATAATAATTTAATTACTATTTAAATTTTTGAGGATTGGGTAAACTCTCAGTACTACTACATTATTTCTTTACTCTACTGCTTACTTTTCCACATAGTCCACATAGTTGCACTGATACTACTGACACTGCATCAATATCAATGTCTGTACTTGTGTATAGAGACAAGGAATTCCGATGTGATGAAATGTTAATAAACTACATCATGTAATTTCCATGCACCAGCATATTCGGCAGATAGCCATAATCTCAAAATAGAAATTTCTTATAATATATTTTACCTAGTTGATAATAATTACTCAATTGCTTTGTATAAAACTCAAATACAGTTGCACCACAAGTTTTTGATCAGCGAATGTCTGCAATTTGTCTCATTCAAATGGTGTGGTAATGCATTATATCAAACTTTATATACATATTTATAATCACTATCCAAACAACAAAATGTCTTACGGTCACAAAGAGACATTTATCTGCTTCTCCTCTGATTGACTGGTGTGCTGAAACATCCAGCGCACAGGGGGGCGGAGTTGTGAAGTTTTTCTGTGAAGTTGGAGTTTTTTTAGAGATGCCCTTTTTAATGCTTTTAACTGATTACATATTTGTTTAAAAAGACAAACAGATATAAAGGGTTACAAATAGCATTGATTTATAAAAAAATCTCCCCCAACAAAAAGGGAACTTCCAAGCTTAATTACAAAAAGAGCATGTGATCCTTTGAGCTTTACCTGTGCACGTGCCTGCCTCGAGTCAAATTCAGATTGGTTCATGTTTGTGGTATATATACTATTTTCTTTTTCTGGAACTCAAAACGACTCGATAGCTGTAGAAACACCAACTGACTGAAACTCCACCCACTAACCAATCAGAACTGCATTGAAAACAATGAAAAGCGTGTCTTTGGATAAAAAGTGTTTTTGGCTCAAAAAGATGAATGTACTGGTGGGAAATTGCGGTGGCCGAGAGGTGCAAAACACATTTGTATAACGTGAAACACTTTTACAAATTACAAAACAAATTAACATTTTAGAAAACACATTTACAAGTTACAACACACTTTTACATTTCAGAAAAAAACTTTTTCTGTTAGAAAACACAATTACAAATTCCGAAACACTTTTACAAGTTCAGAAAGCTTTTACAAGTCTCATCCATTCAGAGCCAAATTGTCGGTTCTGGACGGTATCCTCCCTTTCCGGGAATCTTGAAATGTAAACGTGTTTTCTGAATTTGTAAAAGTGTTTCTAAATTTGTAATTGTGTTTTCTAAAATGTAAAAGAGTGTTGTAACTTGTAAATGTGTTTTCTAAAATGTTAATTTGTTTGATGATTTGTAAAAGTGTTTGTAAAAAAGCTCAACCATTTGAGGAGATTCAAAGACATTGTTTATGATAAATACTGCCTTCTGAAGGTTATTAAGGGTGCAGTGATAGTCTAGAGAGAGCAAATATTTATTATTAATCATTTCAAAGAGGAGGATATGGCACCTTTATTGGGGTTTGGAGTTACTTGATTCTAACCGTTTCTGGCCATGTTCACATTATCATTAGGCTCATGTTTGGTGAGGTTTGATTTGGCCTCCATACTCCTGATAAGAATACTCCTAATCATACGCTGCCAGCAAACCCACCCCTGCTCAACGACACCATTAAAATTTTCTGCACGCCTCTTATCTCACACTGAAATCGGATCAGATATTCATGGCTGCAGCAACATATTTGAAAGCGCCATAATCAGCTATCATGCTAATAATTGATTTTTCTCATACATAAAACATAAATGTGTGTGTGACCATGTGTATAGTTTTCGAAAGTGGTTTAAAACACATGAAATTACCTTTGAGATACCGGAGCACACTCTGGCTTGCACTAGCAAAGTAAGTACTAGTTTTATTCACTGAAAATCAATTCCCATGGAACCCAATGAGAAAGGCATATAAAGGCAAATTCATTGTATGAAGCTTAATTATTATTATTATTATTATTAATATTAAAACCAACAGCCAAAAAATAACAGTAATATCAATACAAATATACACCTGGGAGAGAAGCACAGGTTTCTTCTTGAAGTTTTTCCTTTTGGATTTATTGGGACCAGATTGCTGATATCTTTAAATGTTTTTATTAACACTCTGTCATTCTGTCAATGTCATCTCAAAACATGAGGGGGGAGATTGTGGGTGGTGGAGATGGGGTTGAATGTGGCCTAAATTACATGACTTGTGAGGTAGCTCAACTCACGTCGTGTGCATGCATCACCTTTCATAAAATCCATTTAAATAACTATTTGAATATTTCTAAATATAAAATACACGCAGATATATACACAATCACATTAGTAATTTATTATTAATGCTCAACATTTCTTTATTATTCTCAGATTTATTTCAAGCAGAATAGTGGTACCCCCTCTGCAAGTTGGAGTCCAGCAGATGGCACTAATGCATTAGAAACAGAGCACGGATATAGGCTATGGTGGACTGACTTTAAACAACAGAAACAGGCAAAATTCCACACTTATCAAGTTATTATCTCAACATTTTCCCCAGGTTCCCTTGTTGTCTTAGAGAAACTCTCTTACTCTGAACTTACAAAATAATTTTATACTTAATAAAACATGATGGCTTTCACAGTGTAGGATAATCATGGTGGAATCCAGTTGCTCTGGGTTTTCTGTCTGATAAAAGCTTTTGTTTATATAAAAATAAGTAACACAAGCAAATTTAATGGTGTGTAAAAGATCAATTTGTTGGGTGAACTACCCCTGTTAATTCTTCTGAGCTACGTTTTCTCTCTCTCTCTTCTCCTTCTCTCTCCTTCTGTGTGGATGAACAGGTAACTGTTGCCATGGTGACCACCCACTCATGTGCCAAACAAAGACCACGATGGCCAGATTTTCATTTCTGCACTTTTAACACTTCTATGCCAATCTGTTTAAAGCACTTAGACACCGGTTACATTATACTGTGTTGTTTTTAGTGTGAAAGCGATTAAATCAAGTGTTAAAAGGCTACTTCTCCCCAACTTGAAAGCATGTGATATGATGCATGAGCTTACATGTTATTCACTTTCATGTTTAATTTTTAAAGGTGCAGTGCAAGGTTTCTTTGAGAATGCTGTCTGAAGCTAAAACAACGCTGTAGTTCATAAGTTGGAGCCCAGGGATTTTAAACATAAATTTATAATATATATGTATATAATTTATAGTCAATAATCTAGGAACTATGATATAGGACATGGATCAAGAAACACTTTCATTATCTAATAATATGTGTTTATTTTTACCAGTTTTCTCAATGTCTGTGTACCAAACCCCGTCTTTATGTGAAGCTGTCGACATGGATTGGTAGTCACCCTTATGTCTGCTGTGATTGGCTACTGCACTAGAGAGAATAAAAAAGGGCTCCTCAAAAAGGATCCACCATGCAGAGCACAGTCCTGTTATTCTATCTCGTCGAGAAAGAATGGCTCATTTCAAGGCACTTCTCCATGTTGCATGATGTGACCAGATTCTATGGAGCTAAAGTATCATGGGAACTGAATTGTTTTATAAGTTTCTCTCATGATTTAATGTAACATGCTGACTGAGCCGGAAGTGAAACTTGGCAGAACCACATCGATAAACAATAACAAGAAAGAGTATTCCTGGATGAAAAGTGTTTTTACTCCAAAAGATGAATTTATTGGTGGAAAATGGGTGGATTTTTGGTGTGAATATAGGAGACGTGGTGGAAGCGTTGGGAGGAACAGGGGAACATGGCTCATTTTGAAGAGCCCAACCATTTGAAAAGATTGAGAGACATTTTTAGGATAAATACTGCCTTCTGAAGGTTATTAAGAGTGCAGTGATCGTCTAGAGGGAAACAATATGATTTATTTCAAGAACATCTATACAAGGTCTGATGTTGTAAGAAATATAGAATGTTCCCTACTGTCAGTGTCTGTTCATGGATTTAGTTCAGTTAATAAATTCCTAGATTTTATAAACGCTTGAATTTAAGACATCAACACCTATAATGACTCTTTCTTTTCAATGTTTGTTGACTCCTCTCTGCTATGGTTCACCTCCGGCTCAGTCAGCGCATACGGTCTTTAAAGAGATGAGTTACATTAACACTTCATCTGATTGGTTAGTGGGTGAAGCTTCGATCAGTGGTCGTGGTTACACCGACAGAAACGTTTTAAGCCCCAGATATAGAAAATAGGATTACACAAGCATGAACCAATCTGAATATGACTCAAGGCATGTTTTTGATGAGGAACAACACTAAATTATGAGAATAACATCTGACAATTTATATAAAAATCATGATACAGGGGTTTCAATAAATAATATAGAGATAAATTAATTAATACATTCACAAACTTTGTAATTACACTTTAAACACTCTGAATCTGCAATTCCTCCAGGAGATGACGTCGTTCCTCACAAAGTGGACGCAAGCATGACACTCTTCCTGTTTTTCGCTGGAGCCTACTTTGACATGCGAGCTTCTCAACACAAAGAACAGTTGGATTATTCCTTGTGTGGATTAGTTGGAGATCTGGTGAGTCGACGCCAACCAGTTAGGTTTTCGTCCGTATCCAAAGGCTGGAACCACTCCTGCGTTCAGAGGAGTCTAGCAGGGTCATGTGACCTGCTCCGCTTCCCGCTCTCCCTATACGTCCACTATCTGCCACAGTGAGTTATCGGATGTTGCCCTGATGACATCTTCAAAAGGCTCCTGTACACCTAATGATGCGATCTCCACTGCTGCATCGGAGAGAGACAGTGCATCTCCCGAAGGAGATGGTACATCGCTCTCCCCCTCTGGGGTTATGGCAGATTGTGCTATGAAGGAGATGGCTGAATTGCTTACCCGGGCTGCCAGAGCAATTGGGTTGCAGGTGGCTCTGTTCCTTCCTCTCAAAATCTCAAAGCTGGTCGCATGGTTTGTGGGACCGCACCCCGCAGCCGCCTCCTAAACTGTTCTTTCCGGAAGTGCATCGGGAACTGACCCAAACTTGGAAGGCACCTCTTAAAGTGAGGTTGGTCAGTCTCCCCTCTCTCGCTGCCCTTGACGGCGCAGTAGCTAGGGAGTACAAAGCGATTCTCCAGGTAGAGCAGGCGCTGGCTGGATTTATTCCTGGGTAACCCTGCCACCTGGCGTGAACAGCCGAGGCCTCCCTCCTGCCAGCTAAGCCTGTCGTTGGACCTGACTTCGAGGGCTTACGCTGCTGTGGGTGAAGCTGCTGCTGCCGTGTATGCCATGGCAGCCTTTCAGGTGTTCCAGGCCAAGGCCCTGAAAGATATGCAGGAGGAGCCATCATCTTTGGTTGGCCCAGGCTGAGAACCTCCCACACTATCGGAAGCATTTCCTCAATGCACCTGTGGTCCCAGATGGCCTCTTCGGGGTCGCCCTAGATGACCTTATGTCGCGGGTCTCTACGATCAGGAAGCAGGCGGAGGGCCTCGGAGAAATCATGAAGCCACTTAGGAAGAGACGTGGCAGCTCCCATCGCCTGCTAGATGCTGGAGAAAACCTCCTCAGTCCTCCCCTGATTGTCTGTGCCCACGTCGGAGACATCGACCAAGAGCGGCTACGAGGAGTCGACAGAGGACCAGAAGCCCTCCCAACATCACCAGGGGAAGAGGTCCCATCGCAAGCGGCCCTAGGACAGGCCGTCTAGGGTGGTCAGCTGCTGCCCAGGCTTCGCCACCAGATAAATTTGAACTCCCTGGGTTTTGGTCACAGCCAGGAGATCCAATACAGTTTTCATTTCAAAGACACATTCCACACCATGACGTCTGAAGCAGTGCAGTCCGAATGCAGTCTCGACGGAGTCAACCTCGAGTGAGATATCCTCAGCTGGAACCGAATGCTGCTAGAGGTCGAGCCTGATCGTTTAGGTAAGTCTCCACCTAGGCTCCCTTCCTACCCCACCGCTAAGTCTGCTAGTTTGTGGCCCCACTATGGAAACTGTCGGCTAAGTGCATATGACGCCATTAGTGGAGTTTCAGGAGACTGGTGGAAGCTTCTCCCTTGGCTCGTCGCATGAAGTTTGTTGCCAAGCCGCCCAAGTTCAACAATGTTCTAATGACCTCTGTCTCACCCACAGAGGCCCCTGTCCTCGCGAAGAAATCAATTCCCTTCTACGCAAAAAAATCGAGCCTTGTTCTCCTGCTGACAGAGAAAGAGAGTTTTACAGCTCATACTTTCTAGTTTCAAAGCGCACAGGCGGGTTGCGTCCCATCCTTGACCTGCATCGTCTGAACACTCCTCTTCTGAGACTTTTGTTCAGGATGATATATCTCTCAGACACATGGTCCGTCCAGGGGATAGGTTTGCTACAATAGAAGGATGCATATTTTCACATGAGTATACTCCCTCGGCACAGACCCTTTCTTTGGTTTGGCCTCGAAGGTTGTGTGTATCAGTACTGCATCCTCCCCTTCGGCTTGTCTATGTCCCCTTGCACCTTCACAAAGGTGATCGAGGAGGCTTTAGTACAATTGATAGGGGAAGGGGTTCGAATCCTGGCTTACTTGGACGACTGGCTGATACTGGTCCAGACGCGATCCCAGTTGATTCGCCACAGAGACAGGGTCTTATGCCACCTCTGGGGCTTCAGATCAACTCAAAAAAGGGCTGTCTAACCCCTGGCCAGAGCATATCTTTTCTGGGTATGGAGCTAAACTCATTGAACATGCGATCACGCCTCTCTCTAGAGCGCACCCTGAGCCTGCTGAAGGCAGCATGCACAAAATTAGTGGTCCCTCTGAAGAACCTCCAGAGGCTCCTGGGGCATATGGCTTCTGCGACGACGGTTATTTCCCTCGGCTTATTACATATGAGACCACTCCAGCTTTGGCTCAAGTTCCGAGTTGAGCATGGCATTCAGGGCGACTGAAGGTGAATGTGACACCTCGTTGCCGCCTCCACCTGCGTCTTTGGAAAGATGCTCTGTTCATCAGTGCCGTTGCCCCCCTGGGAGGACCTGCCGGGCGCGTAGTAGTAACAGCCAACGCTTCAAGGACTGGCTGAGGTGCTGTATGATGGAAGCACATAGTCTCAGGGTTTTGGACTGAGAAACACGCTTCCTGGAGCATAAATCGGTTACAGCTATTTGCAGTGTTCCTAGCAGTAAAGCACTTCAGGAAAATGCTGCAGGGACATCACTTGTTGGTCAGGAGGTGGCGTATTTCAATTGACAAGGAGGGATAAGTTCACCCCATTTATTAGCTCTTGCTAGCAAACTGCTCTTCTAGAGTCAGCATTGGGGTCTGTCGCTAGTTGCTGTTCAAATCACCGGCAGGTTGAACCAGACAGCAGATGCACTGTCTTAGTGAAAAACCCGGTCAGGAGAGTGGTGACTCCATCCCCTGGCAGTCCAGCAGATCTGGGAATGCTTTGATATAGTGGAGGTAGGCTGTTTGCCACCACAGAGAATGTTCAGTGCCGGCTGTTCTATGCCCTGTCCCAGGCTCCTCTCAGGATAGATGCGCTGGCGCATTGCTGGCCTATATACGTTTCCCCCAGTGAGATTCCTTGCACCCCTCTTGTGCAAGATCAGGGAGGAGGAGGCAGAGGTCATAGTGGAGGCCACACATTGGGACGACACGAGTATAGTTAGACTCAGGTGTCCTTAGTTCCCTCCTGGGACCTTTCCATTGTTTCCATTTTGAAATCCAGCAGTCCTCCATTTGAGCCGCTTGAATCAGTAGAGCTTAAATATCTGTCAATTGAGACAGAGCTCTTGGTTGCATTAGCTTCAATTAATAGGGTGGGGGATCTGCAGGCATCCTCTGTCGATGAGACCTGCTTAAAGTTTGGACCTGGTGATACTCATGTTACTCTTTTTTTTTTTTTTTTTTACCTGTCCTGTCCTACTTCAAAGCAGCCCCATGAGAAGGGAGGTGCTTCGTATGAGTTGGTCAGTTTTGCTCTTTCCAGAGAATTGAAGATATTATATATTGATTATTCCTCTGGATAGAAGCTTTTAATTTATTTCATTCGCATTCATCACAATAATTACATTAATCAATCATATAAACATACATCAGGACAGGACAGTGTTAATAAAAAAAAAGGGGGAAAGAGGAGAGAAGTAATTGAGGGGAAAACAGGTAGAGAAGTTTTGGAGGGGGAAAGAGAAGGTGAGAGGTAATTGTGGGGGAAGGAGTCAGGATTGAGTTGAAAATGAGAATAAGTAAAATAAATAATATTAGATACCTACCTTATTACATCCAAGTAGTTCGCATCTTTCTACAGATATGCATACAAATATAAATATACATACATACATGCAGATAAACACGCAGAATAATAATAATAATAATAATAAATAGAATTAGTAATCATATATATATATATATATATATATATATATATATATATATATATATATATATATATATATATATATATATATATATATATATACATACATACTTACATATATACATACACATACATATACACATATACATACACACACATACATACATATACATACATACACACATATATATACACATACACATAAGTAATTGAGTGTTACAGGACAGGTGACCTAAACCTCAAGCATCTAGCAGCGACCAAACATCTCAGGTGTCGTGACTAACCTTCTATGTCCCAAATGAAATGTGGGATCTGCCTCAAGCCAAATCCCATATATGGTCAGGAACTACCCAGATATCCAGCCCACCCCCCACAGAACGACAAGTTTTGGGGCCTGGGACCCGGAGCCGGACCTGCCCCACCTCCCCTGGTAAAGTCGGCAACCCCAGAGAGCAATGCCCGGGGCCCCAGTGGGCCCGCTGCAGCAGGAGGTCGACCAGCCCAAAGCTAGGCGGGAATGCAGCCCCTGACAGTGCGGGCAGAGACTGGGAGGCCCCACCCACAAGCACCGCCATGCCCACATCCCCCCGCGGTAGGCCCCCAGTCCCGGGCACCTCCGTGGACCCGCAAGAAAAAAGGGAGGACGGCCAAGGGACCAGATGCGTGCGGGTAGGGACACCACTCCAGACGCGGCAGGACCCCCCCCCACCCCCCCCCCCGGCCACGGCCACGACCCCGACCCCATGCACACATCAACCAGCAGTCCCTCAACACACACTCACCCCTACCAGCAGCCCCCCAAACCTAACCCCACGCACACCCCTACCAGCAACCCCCCCCCCCCCCCCCCACACTCCCCACTAAATCAACCCCATCCAGTCATCCAATCATCCATCCTTCCATCTACCCACTCATTCAGTCTTCCTGTCCCGGGAAGTAGCCAGTCACTCACCTGCAGCCCGCAGCCACCCACACCCCCGCAATGGTGGGCCCTTACCCCCCAAGAGGGAAGACGGGGGCAGGCGCCACCCGAGCGCCGCCGCCCAGCTCTGCCGATGCCTGCTCTTCGCCTGCCGGCGCCACCCGAGCGCCGCCGCCCAGCTCTGCAGATGCCTGCTCTTCGCCTGCCGGTGACACCCGAGCGCCGCTGCCCAGGTCTGCCGATGCCTGCTCTTCGCCTGCCGGCGCCAATCCAGCGCCGCTGCCCCTGTTCTGCCGATGCCTACTCTGCGCCTGCCGGAGCCACCCGAGCGCCGCTGCCCAGCTCTGCCGATGCTTACTCTAAGCCTGCCGGCACCACCCGAGCGCCGCTGCCCAGCTCTGCCGATGCCTGCTCTTCGCCTGCCAGCGCCACCCGAGCGCCGCTGCCCAGCTCTGCCGACGTCTGCTCAACGCCTGCGCCTGCCGGTGCCACCTGAGCGCCGCTGCCCAGCTCTGCCGACGTCTGCTCTTCGCCTGCGCCTGCCGGCGCCACCTGAGCGCCGCTGCCCAGCTCTGCCGATGCCTACTCTGCGCCTGCCGGCGCCACCCGAGCGCCGCTGCCAAGCTCTGCCGATTGCTACTCTGCGCCTGCCGGCGTCACCCGAGCGCCACTGCCCAGCTCTGCCGATGCCTGCTCTTCGCCTGCCGGCGCCACCCGAGCGCCGCTGCCCAGCTCCGCCGGCACCTGCTCTTCGCCTGCTCTTGCCGATGCCATAGGCCTTGTTTCTGAGGTCACTTTTTGTGGCATGGCTCCTGCCACCAGCTCCTCCCTGGACTGCCTCTTAGGCACAGGGAGGGGTACGGTCCAGAGGAACACTCTTGGGTAACGCGGAGGACACTCTCGACCCAGGCCTCACGGAGACCTTCCACCGCAACCACCCGAACAAGCCAGCTCCCGTCACCGTTTGCCTCATCGCGCCAGGAGTCGCTCATAAGGAGGGGGCTATGTCACAGAGGCTAACCTCGTCACTCCCTCCTCTAACCAGCAGAGGGCACCCTCGTTGCACTTACTCCTGCTCCTCCACCTGCACCACACTACATTTCCCAGACACCCCAGGGGCATCGTGATTACACACCCAGCTGAAGAACATTACACCCCAGGTCCGCCGTGATTACACATCCAGCTGAGGAACATTATCACCAGTATTTAACAGACTGATTCCCTTTGCTCGAGGCGAAGTCTTGTTTGTCTCTCTGCTGCAACTCTGATCTCCGATTACGATCTTTGCTGCCTGCCCTGACTACCCGCCTGTTCCTTGACTACGTTGTTAATAAAAGCCTGCAAATGGATCCCAACCCGAGTGTCGTTATGTTACATAGTCACACAGAAGTTCCGGACCAGTACCGCTGAAGAAATAGTTGTGTTGGATTTATTATCTAAATTTGAAACAACTCTGTCATTTAGAAAAACAAACAAAACTTTATTTAAAAAAAATTACCCATAAAACATTTTTGTCTACTGGTGTTCAGTGTGTGCAATGAATGATGTGCTATAATAATTAATGCAAAGACAAAATGTGTAATAAATTTGTATTTTTGTGCAAGTTGTCCTCTGGAGGGAACATGTCTAGTTTTCCCAGTAGACAGCACAAACTGTAAGTCATTTCTCTTCCTTCAGGACAAGATAAACGAGCCAATGAACAACCTGAGATCCAGCAAACGCTAAAATCCAAGATGGAGAACACTATATTCTTTTTCTCTGGCCCAGGCTGGCGTGGAACCAACGCATCCCATTCCTCAGAATGGGATGAGAGTATGAACTCTTTAATGACATCCCCGGATGTGATTAAACCTCCTCCGCAGTTTCAAGACCCAGAGGAGCCTGAACCATCACCCACCGTCAAGCGCAGAGAAAAAGACGGCAAGAAAAAAGATCATAGAAACCGTCCAGCAAGCAACATCGAGCTCCACAGACGCTCCACGTCACTGTCTACCAATGCCAACACAAACTCTGTTGTTTCCCGGCGCCGCTGTGAAAGCTATGCCCTCTCCTACCCCAGCAGCAGCTCAGACGACAGCAGTAGCGATAGCAACTCTGCAAAGAGGGGAGAAAAACTTCCTGACGCAGTCCCACGCTCCAGATCCCGGAGCATTATCCTTCGAAAGGCCAAGAGTAAACCTTTACCTCCTGTGAGAACTGTGTCTCTGCAAACACTGGCAGTGGCAAAGCATTCCGAACACAAAACATTCAGAGAAGATACGCTCAGCAACATCACCCTACCCGATCTCATCCCAACTTCAAAGCAAGCCATGGACAAGAAAGCTGAAGCACATGGAAAGGTAGCTGAGAAGGTTTCTTCTCACAAAGCACTCCATGAACTACGATCGAGTGAACCAACCTCTGTGGCAGCACCGGTCAAAGAATGTTCTCCAAGCTCTTCCCCTTCACACATCTTCATCGCTTCTCCTTCAAAGCCCATTGGGGCAAACTCTCCGTCCAGTGGCTATGGCAGTCAATGTGAAACACCCACCCAATCCGTTCCTACTGCACCATCCATGCCACTGGGCTCTAGAATACGGAACAAACCGCCACCTACTTTCCCAGGACAACGACTGAGAAACCACAAGGCACGGCTTTCTCTTCAGCTTCCTGAGCTCCGACAGCACACTCCTGATCCAGAACCCTCTCTAGGTCATCTCACAAGCAACCGCCGCAACTCTGACACAACTGAAGCCACCAGACCCAAGCAAAGAATGAGCAGCAGTCTCCTGATGATGCCCGTCGTAACTCAGGATGAGCTCAACAACATACAGCTGCGCACAGTCTGCAACTCAGACCTGGAGAATGCACAGGACACCAACACAATTATATTTGAGGAGGAGATCGAGAAAGCTGGAAGCCCTAAAATAAAACAGAAACAGAAACCTCCAGTGGCACCCAAGCCTCTGAGAAATAAATGGCCACCCAATGCTTTGGCACAAGCTACTTCTGATCCAAAACCAACATCCGGCGAGAGACAAGAAGATATTTATGCAATGGTTAACAAACCAAAGCCGACAGTGGCTCCACCATCACATTATTGTACTGGTGTTGAACATGGAGCTCAACAAAGACTCTATTTGGATGGGTGTTTTCAGAATAAAGAGCTCCACAAACCAAAACCACCTTGGGTTTCAACGTCACAAAGTACAAAAGAGCCACCTTTAAATAAAATTCAGCTTCTGAAGAAGAGGAGAGCACCAACACCACCTCTTAAAAGAACTCCAGCAGTGGACGGTTTACTTCATAATGATATGACAGCTTTGAAGAACCCCGGCGGTGGCCAGTCCCCACCCAATATCTTAAAATCTCCAAAATCTCCGACCTCTGCAAGTCATTACCATGTGACACTGTATGGGGTCATTTCAGATGTTCCCTTGCCCTCTGATCAACAGTACTCAAGAACAGCAGGTACAGAATCTGTTTCCTATCCACACTGACCACTGAGGCCACCACACACACAGTATAGTCCGTGTGAAATGACAAATGCGCTCAACATCACTAGAACCTTGAGGGTTTACTGAAGCTATTTCCACTGGGTAAAAACCAGGATTTCACACTCCCCACAAAGTCACCAGTCATCAGCAGGGCTAATAATTATCTAAATGTTTAGTCTCACAAATCCACCTGACGTACAATATAATAAAAAAATAAATTGCACTAAATCAGATTTACAAAATGGTTTGTGTGCACATCAGCAGTACATTAATGTTATAGCGGAGGTTTTTCTGAAACGGAAATCTATATTATTGTAGGGGTAAGAAGACACCTGAAAAACAAATATTTTTGATGGCAGCAGCAAAAATATATCAAGGTTTTAAAAAAAGTACATTTACATTTATGCATTTAGCAGACCTTTAGAAATGTATGATCGCCACTCACGCTTGCGATTGTAGGCAATTGATAGAAAGAGTGAAATGTCATCACGAACAGAATGTGACATTTGCAATTAAATTACTTAACTATATGTTTTATTTAATGTATTAATACTGCTTTTAATTCCTGAGAGAACCTCAGCTGACCCTCTTTAAAATCTGTCATAATGACTTTCAAAATGTCATTATGACTTGGGCAGTTAGAGGAAACAGAGCAAAGGTAATACTGAGTCTGAAAGATTTCATAACTCTGTAAGATGTTAAACATAAATGCTATGTAAAGTACTGATAAGAAATCATATTTATGTGAAAATTTCTTGCCTTATAAATGGGGTCGGGACAATCAGTTGTGTTGTGCAGAAGTCAACTGAAAGTCTCACTGAATAGATTGTTAGAATTTCTATTATGGCAAAAGAAAACGCATATAAGTAAAGAAAAACATCGTTACTTTAAGAAATGAAGGTCTATCAGGCAGTCCGACTTTTTGAATGAGAGGGTGTGGTGCCCAAACTCTTCTCGGTTCTGACTATATATATAGAGAGTAGAGCAGATAGAGAGAGGCTGATATGAAGATCAGAGAGAGAGATAGATGAGATATATAGAGATATAGAGAGAGATATATAGATGATAGATATGAGAGAAGACATAGAGAGAGAGACAGATGTAATATATGAGACAGATACTATATATACATATCTATAGACCTACTAGATATATAATACATATCATATATAATATATATTAAGTGCTATAGAGGATATATTATATATATATACCTATACAGTATATATATTATATTATCTATATATATATATATATATATATATATATATATATATATATATATATATATATATATACATACAGTGGGGCAAAAAAGTATTTAGTCAGTCACCGATTGTGAAAGTTCTCCCACTTAAAAAGATGAGAGAGGCCCGTAATGTTCATCATAGATAGACCTCAACTAGGAGAGACAAAAGGAGAAAGAAAAATCCAGAAAATCACATTGTCTGATTGTTAAAGAACTTATTAGCAAAAAATGGTGGAAAATAAGTATTTGGTCTATGGGGTTGAGATCTGGAGACTGGCTAGGCCACTCCAGGACCTTAAAATGCTTCTTACGAAGCCACTCCTTCGTTACCCGGGCGGTGTGTTTGGGATCATTGTCATGCTGAAAGACCCAGCCACGTTTCATCTATAATGCCCTTACTAATGGAAGGAGGTTTTCACTAAAAATTTGACAATACATGGCCCCATTCATTCTTTCCTTTACACGGATCAGTCGTCCTGGTCCCTTAGCAGAAAAACATGATGTTTCCTCCCCCATGCTTCACAGTAGGTATGGTATTCTTTGGATGCAACTCAGCATTCTTTCTCCTCCAAACACGACGAGTAGAGTTGTTACCAAAAAGTTACATTTTGGTTTCATCTGACCATATGATATTCTCCCAGTCATCTTCTTGATCATCCAAATGCTCTCTAGCAAACGTCAGACGGGCCTTGAGATGTACTGGCTTAAGCAGGGGGACACGTCTGGCCCTGCAGGATTTGAGTCCCTGGCGGCGTAGTGTGTAACTGATGGTAGCCTTTGTTATTTTGGTCCCAGCTCTCTGCAGGTCATTCACTAGGCTCACCGTTCTTGTGATCATTTTGACCCCACGGGGTGAGATCTTGCGTGGATCCCCAGATCGAGGGAGATTATCAGTGTCTTGTATGTGTTCCATTTTCTAATAATTGCTCCCACAGTTGATTTCTTCAAACCAAGCTGTTTACCTATTGCAGATTCAGTCTTCCCAGCCTGGTTCAGGTCTATAATTTTCTCTAGTTTTGGCCATGGTGGAGTTTAGAGTGGGAGTGTTTGAGGTTGTGGACAGGTGTCTTTTATACTGATAATGAGTTCAAACAGGTTCCATTAATACAGGTAACGAGTGGAGGACAGAGGATTCTCTTACAGAAGAAGTTTCAGGTCTGTGAGAGGCAGAAATCTTGCTTGCTTGTAGCTGACCAAATACTTATTTTCCACCATAATTTGCAATTAAATTCTTAAAAATTTAGACAATGTGATTTTCTGGATTTTTCTTTCTCCCTTTGTCTCTCCTAGTTAAGGTCTATCTATGATGATCATTACGGGCCTCTCTCATCTTTTTAAGTGGGAGAACTTGCACAATTGGTGGCTGACTAAATACTTTTTTGCCCCACTGTATATATAAACATTTTACATATACATACACAGTATATAATTATTGCTAAGCAGTTTATACAAAATATGTAATAAATTCGTTTTTTTTTGTGCAAGTGGCCCTCTGGGTGGCACATGTTTAGTATAGCCAGTAGACAGCGCCATATCTATTCCCTCATATAAACATTCCACCTGTAAGCGGCTACTCTCATATCAGTATCTATTCATGCTAGCTGCGTCTGGGGGAAGTCTAACTGATTAAAGATGTAGTAAGAGCATTTAAAATACTCAGAGACATTTTTATCAAAGATCAGAGATCAACGTTAACCCTAAGTTGAAGGTGTGATATACATTTTCTAATCACCATTGTTGACATCTGAAATTTACAAAACAAAAAATACCCTCAGATAAATTGCATGTTGTCCTGATTGTGCTCCTGCTGCTGATTGGTTACAAGTTTGTGTATTTCTGGATTAGAAGTCTCAGTCCTACTCACTGTAAACAATGTGAATCAGTAGCTAACCACACCTTTAAGCACCAACTGCCGTGAACATTGTTTGCTACCCTTCTGCAATCTGTCCCTGTTATTCAGATCATCCATCATTAGCAGGAGAGCAAACTGAGCAAATGGCAGATCTTGGCGCCCTGCAGCTGGTCGGAGAGGAGGATGATGTGTTTCTGTACAAGTCTAAAGCTCAGACCACAGAGGACCTGTTCACCATCATCCACAGGTTTTTACACCACAGATACTCAGAGTGCAGGTTTACTCACTTTATTACTTTGGCCACTTAACACTGACCTGTAGTTTGGGATTTGTTCATCCACTAGGGGGAGACTTTTAGTTTACATTTGGCCATAGCTGTTTATGGATTAAAATAAAATCATTGGAATGATTTTCTTAAATTTCTCAAAAAATCTTATTTTAACATATGTTAGGAAAATGCTTTTACAATTTTCTAAAACCCATCCGAATTCATAATTGAACGAAATTTTTGTATTCTAAAAAGCCATGCCAGAACTAAATGTATGCACCTGCTGTCTTTTAACAGTGCGGAGTAGTGGAAATACTACACAAACCAAGAGCTTGAGATAAAGTAGAGAAATACATGGTAAAATATTACTCCAGTAAAAGTAAAAGTGCTCCCTTCAGAATTTCACTTGAATAAAAGTACAAAAGTTTTTGCCTTTAAATGTACTTAAGTATCTAAAGCACTATGATTATTACGAGTTGTACGAGCTCTTTTTGGCATGCTTGGGAGCTGATCATGTCCAGTCGGCTCTCGGGGGAGTCGGCTGTGAGCGCATGCAAATGCGCACACTCCGCTTGCAGAGAGCATTGTTCGAAAAATGCTCTCCATGGCGACTCAGGTGGCCATGCTGCCGCTTCTACCGAGGCAGAGCGCCTGCTTCGGTCATGAGGTTAGACTCATACGAGCTCTGTTTGGCGCTTGGGAGCAGATCATCGAGGCGGCTCTCAAGGGAGTCGGCTGTGAACATTGTGAGCACCTGCAAATGCGCACACTGCTTGTGGAGAGCATTTTTCTCTAGGAGAGCATTTTTCGAGAAAAATGCTCTCCATGAGAAAAATGCTCTTCCCGGCGTCGTATGTGGCCAGGCTGCGCTTCTGCCGAGGCAGAGCGCCCACTTCGGTCATGGGGTTTCTATTGTCCTAGGGTGTGGAAGCACGGCTTCCGGTGGTTTCTTCCCCCCCCCCCCACACGATGGATATGGGCCTACTCTTATCTCCTCTGAGGAGGTGGATATGGAGCCGGTCCATCCGCTGGTAGTGATGCACAATGAATGCTACCTGCGAAAAACAGCAAAAAGAGAAAGAAAAAAAAAATCCACCGTCACAACCCCTGCGCCAGGGCCTACTGGTTTTCCTGGCCCTGCACACTGAGGTGTCTAGGTCCTGGGATCAGCCTTACATCTCCTGATGTTCAATTTTATTCGAACATCTAGGGGATGCAGGGGCGCGGTTACGGTTCAAGGTGCAGCAGACGCTTGCGAGCTATCTCTCCCCTGGTATGGCGTCGTCCTTGAAGGTCCCAGCTCTCCCCACCAGGCTGCTCCGAGCCACTTCGGCCTTGGTGGGAAGGGCTTACCTGGAGTTCTTCTGGGTGAGAGCAGACTCCTAAGGCTGCCGCTTCTGGGTACAGGGGGGCCCAGTAGCGGAGTGTCGCTGCCCTTTCCCCTCCCGAGGGGTGGCATCACAAGCCCCAGCCCAGGGAAATATGGTCTGAGGACCATCATTTCAATAAACGGGTTGCGGCTAAGCCCTCCGGACGGGCTGGGGGGGGGTCTCCGGCTTCATCGAGCGACGCGCTTCATGGAAGGCTGTCATCTCTCGGCGACTCCCCGACACATATTGCGCTCACCCTGCCACCCTTGGTGCTTCAGGGAGCGTGTACTTTGCCCCTGCGCTCACCCAGGTTCTCGGTGACTGGGGCTTTGAGTCCTCCATTGAATCCCGTGCCTGTATCAGGAGCTGTCACCAGAAGCCAACCTCGAGATGTAGGTTCCCCTGAGTTGCTTCATGGGGGCTTGTTTCAGCCTTCCAGGCCTGTCCCAGTGGGTCATGAAACTGGTTACAGGATCCAGTTTCGATCCAGGGCCCCCCATTTATCCGGGGTTTTGCCTACCATTGTGGATCCCTCACAAGTTCTGGTCATGGACCAAGAAATAGGCACCCGGCCCATCAAGGTAGTTCCTGTGCATTACAGAAACTCAGGGTTTTACAGCCGTTACTTCCTGGTTCCGAAGAAGGATGGGGACCTGCGACCCATTCTCGATCTGAGACTCTTGAACTGTTGCACCATGAGGTTGCCATTCAAGTTGCTTACCTTAAAGCAGATCGTGGCACAGATCAAGTATGGTAACTGGTTCGTTTCCATCGACCACAATACGCCTACTTTCATGTCCCTAATTGTCCTTCTCACAGGAAGGTTCTTTGTTTTGCCGTAGGGGGGATGGCTTACCAGTACACAGTGCTTCCTGTCGGCCTTTCGCTCTCGTCCAGGACCTTCACCAAGGTCAGTTCGGCATCGAGATTTCATCCTCACCCACATGAATGGGTTTTCCGCTGAACACTCTTCCCGCAAGAGTGTGCTCTCCCCAACCCAGAGGTAAGTATGTGTGGTATGGGAACGTGGAGGCAGATGCTGTGTCACACCTGGGGAAAGCCTCAGCCCAGGGAAATGGCAGGTCTTCATTTCTTCATCATTTCAATAAAAGGGCTGCGGCTAAGTGCTCCTGACAGGCTGGGGGGGTCTCCGGCTTCATCGAGGGATGTGCTTCATGGAAGGCTGTCATCTCTCGGGACCCCTCGACACATATTCCGGTAACTCTGCCACCCTCGGTGCTTAAGGGAGCATGTGCTTTGCCCCTGCGCCCATCCAGGTTCTCGGTGGCCGGGGCTTCAGGTTTTCCATTGAATCCCATGCCTTTATCTGGAGCCGTCACCCCCATTAGCACTGCTTCCTGGAGTCCAGGCGAGGGTACATCATGAGGGCCTTCCCCTCCTCCGTATGGCCCCCCTCTATGGCCAGGCCAGCTATCGTCTGCAGACCTCTTGGCCCTTCTGGTGAGCCATGGGAGATCCCTGTCAAAGGGTGGGATCTGCTCTCTTAACACGGGGGGACGGTGGTACATACCTGTCCAGAGTTGTGGAGGGCTCCTTCTACGAGGAGGTTTAACGCCGCAAGATAGTGACTGTTTACTGCCTGATGTGTTTCCCACACCCTGGGTTTAGCTCACTGCCCGGTCGAGATCGGTGCTGGAGTTCTCCAGGCTCAGTTTGGCAGGGGGCTTTCGCCGTCCACCAATAAAGTGTATGTATCGGCCGTTTCGGCCTCCCACGTCCCAATTGATGGGTTTTCTTTGGGCAGACCCTCCCCCTTATATCTCGTTGTCTTCACGGTACCAGGTGGCTGAGCCCCCTGGTCTGTCCAAGAGGGCCTGAATGGGACCTGGCCATCGTCTTGGAGGCCCCTGCGAGCCCCTGGGCGATGTGTTCTCACGCTTCCTGTCAATTAAGATAGCGTTTTACTCGCCATTACTTCCCTTAAACGGGTTGGGGACTTAAACGCAAAGGACCTTCTGTGAGCTCCCTCGTGTTATGAGTTATCCCCGGAGGTGGCTAGCGTCTTCCTGCACCCTAAGCCGGGCTACGTTCCACAGGTGCCTTACGTCACCCCGTGTCTCATTAGGTTCCGGGCATTCTTCCTCCTCCATTCGAGCCCTAAAGCTGTACAGGAGCTTCTCCATAGTATCTTCTCGGTGCAGGCCCTGGGCTGTTATGTCCATCGCACGGCTCAGTTCGGAGCTTGGACCATCTTTGTATGCTATGGTCTGTACGGTCTCCTGCTAACATGCAGTCAGTGAGCAGATGGATTGTGAGGTGAGACAAGATGTGTAGCGGCTTCTAAGGCCTTGTCATCTGGTATTCTGTCCAGGACATTGTAACGCTGCATGACGGTCCACACCCTTGACTGAGGTTCGGTCCTACAGGTGGATCTGGATGATTCCTGGGGCTGAAGACACTGTCAGTCCGGGGCTGCTTGGCATGTTTTGACACTCGTTCCCCATATCGTTTGGACGCAGCTCGAGTTCCTGAAGGAGAACATCTCAGGTTACGTATGTAACCATGTTTCCCCAAGTTTCGAACGCTGTGTTTGTCAGGCCACACAGCCCATGTCCTGATGGCGCTTACTGTGGCTAAAAGCTGGTTGCCGTCTCCATCGCTGGCTCCTATATACTGTGCACTTCCGGGTGTGACGTCGTGCTCGGATGACGTCACACCTGTCCGTCGGACGAGATTTGACACATAATTCAGAGCCGGAAACGCAGCAAACATTCCGCATAGCGTTTGGACGCAGCCTCTCGTTCCCCCAGGGAACCTTGGTTACATATGTAATCTGAGATGTTATAATTTTTCTCATTTTTCTGCCTAAAGTATTATATCATTGCAATATTTAGCTTAAACTATGGTAAGCTGAATGAAAATGTTTCTTGCGTTAACTTCATCCTTTTCCTGCTTCGTGACTTTTATTATAGCAAACTATGTGTCATGTTTAAGACGTTTGTGAATCGGTTGGACCAATTGGGATTTAAGTGCATGTCAGTCCTGCCCACATGTGAAAATGAAATTTCACACCCAAAATTCGTTTTTTGAATCAAACAAGTAATTGTCCAAAAATCCTGTAATTTACTTTTCAAACAAAAATGAAAAATGAGTTGTTTACCATCATGTTGTTATTCAGTTTAAACATAAAAGCTGTATGATTAAAAGGTTCACAGACCCCTAACATACACAATGAAACTGTTTTCTGAATCTACCAATGATTAAAAATAATCATCAGAATGAAAATCACGAGGGTTGTGACAATTTATAGTCAGGCATTTCTTCAATCAGGCAGTAGAAAGTGAAAGTGACCAGTCGGCCAGATATGGAGTGACCCATATCTGGAATTTGTTCTCTGCAGGGCCAGGCTCTGAGATGGTTTAACTCTTACCTCTCTGACCGGAGTCAGTTTGTTCATGTAAATGGAGACTCATCGGACACAATAGCAGTAGAGTATGGAGTTCCTCAAGGATCCGTTTTGGGACCGATCCTATTCTCAATATACATGCTGATCGAATCTGGGACCTTCAGATCACAAGTCGATCTCCTTATCCACCGGACCACAACTGCCTGTGGTCTGGTGGATAAGGAGAATGACTTGTGACTTGATGGTCACCGATTGGATCCTCAGATCCACGGAGATGAAGGTGATGTGAGTGATGAAACCATCTTCAACAACTACAGCTGTGGTGCCCTTGAGCAAGGCACCAGTTTCCCAACTGCTCCCCGGGTGCTGCAGCCATGGCTGCTCACTGCTCTGGGTGAATGTTCACGGTGTGTTTGTTCACTGCTGTGTACACTGGGATGCAAGAGCACAAAATCCGGGTATGAGTATATCTGGCCAACTAGTCACTTTCACTTCACTTCAATTCATTTATTAAGGTACGGCGCTCTCAGAAAAGGCTGCTGTTGAATTGACACTGAAGTACTCCTTAATGTTAAATAACTCATTATTTATAACTTATTCAAGTGACAACTCAGTCGCATAGAAACAATTGTATGCTTGTTGTTCTATTGTTCTATGCTTGTTGCTTGTTTGTCATAATCAGCTTATGACAAAACTTGGGGGGGGGGGCATCAGTACCGCAACATGTGGCTGAGGCACCATCTGCATCAATGGAACATCTGCATCTGATGGCATTTATCTGTGCTCATTGGTGTAATTTGTTTAGCGACAAAACAACTAAAAAAAAAGTCATAGACTGAAGACATAGCATATCCATTATCATCTTTTATCATCAGGCTCAAGAAACAGATAAACTATTAGCTGTGCCCATTTCAAATCTTGAAATTTATTTTAGCGTGAGAATTCGGAGGTGTAGCATAAGAGATCACTCAAATGCGTAAGTCTTAAGTTCAATGTGTGAGAGTTGGCAGCTCTGCAGTTTCACTCGTGACTATGGATGTGGAAACACCGTTGCGGCTACTGTAGGCCAAATACTTTTGTAAGTATTGTTGAGAAGTAGTGAGTCTTATAAATTAAGATTTTGTAAAAGGCAGTTGTCATCTGATTAGCAACTCTAAAACTAAAACTATCTAGAAATATCTAGAAAAGTTGTGTTTACATGAAATGGCAGCTTTAAGGTTTACTGTCTGTACTTCTCACCATCAAAGGGCAGTGGGTGCATAAATCCTTATGCTTGGTTTTTGCGTCTTCCTTTCAGTTGTGGGAGCTGGGGTGCATATTTGTGATAATCTTAGACACATGTAAGCACACTTATTCAGAAATACACAGATAAATAAATCCAAAACATTTTTTTTCCTCCACTGATCAACAGTAAAAAGGACAATACTGACCTTTTACAAACAGGGAAATCATAACAAATCAATATTGATTATGTGGTATAATGGATTTGGAGTCAAAAATATGTAGCTGTAATAGAAGTCAATGGTGCAATAATAGCTTCTTGCATGAACAAGAGCGCAACATTTAAAAAATCCATTACATCCTTAAAACAATTTGATCAACATAAAGAAAAAACATTCTCTGATGCATTTTTGTTACAGTTTATAAAGTAGAGTTTTGGAATTTGAATGCACTACTCTTAAATAGTGATAATTAAATTTTGCCAGTTTTTTGTTTTGCTATTAACAGGTCTAAGCGAAAGGTGTTGGGTCGCAAGGACTCTTTCGAATCAAAGCCCGGAGATCCAGGGGCCCATGCACTCTCCAGTGGGGCACTCCCTAGAATGAACCCTCAAAATGACAACTTCATGGCCTTCCTGAGACGCAGCAGGAGCGCCAGAGCTGGCTGTGGAGAGCGAATCTCTGCTACAGAACTCTTGCGAAGCTCCAAACCCACAAACACCATCACTATCAGCAGTAGCCAGCAGAAGAGCAGGCACTCTCACGGCACTTAAACAAAAACAAGGCTCAACTTTACAACATCGACACAAGGGAGGAGGTGACTCCCATTTTTTTGGATTAGTAATTTGCATTTACACTGGAGAACAACATTTCCAGGGTACAGAAATCCTCCTTTTAGAGCATAGGTGTTAAACTCAGCTACTTGTGTCTCTTGAAGTAGGTTTGGAACAAAAACAAGTAAGGGCTCTGGCCCTTCAGGAATTAATTTAACACCCCTGATTTAGAAGAATTCTATATGAGAGGCAAAGTAGTTAATTGCTAACCTGTAAATGGAATTTACTAATGTCCTAAAGCTCTTTGTCTTATCTCTCATAGGTTATAAAGCAATACTGTGGCTTCTTGTTGTAACAAACTTTTTTATACAATTCCCACTGTCTCCTGAGGTCTTCTGTAAAGGAGAACTGAACACAGCTTCCTTCATTTGAGGAATAAGGAAGAAAACCCTTCAAGAAGAAATTAAAATATCTGTATAGCAATGTAGTGTTTGTGATGTCACCCACAGGTCTCTGAAAGATCCGTAAAGTATGAGCCATTGCCTTCTTGTCAGTGTGTCAAGGCTGGAATTTTGACCTGTACTATTATTTTGCACGAATTTACTTCTAAATATCACTGTTACTTAAAAAAAAAACTAAAACCCTAACCCAAAATCCAATCCTCAAAATCCTCTCAGTTTGACATGGCATTTAATAAAAACCATCTTAGCTGGGAGGATCCAAACCTGGAGAGGACCATATGCCGTGTCCCAGTTGGCGAACTATCCACACTTTTATGTGTAATAGCCTCCTCAAAACTACTTCGGTCACATGATGTTACAGTGTTCCAGATTGTGCACACTTTGTCTCACACACTAAAAAGTATCTACATTTTCTTCTGAAAATTATTTTCTACTTTAAGGGTGCAGTAGAATTATTCAGATTGGGACGCAGCATTAATGTCCTATATACACTAAAGAACAGCAAAGGTTACATAAAAATCGCTCCAAATCACTACTACATTGCTTCAACATTTACAATGTTGACAACATCTACAATGTTGAAGACACTACAGTGTCTCAGATGTAACCAGCAAAGGGATGTCATGGCATCTCTTGTCGCCCTGTATAATTTGCTCGTAAGAGAGCATGGAGCTTGAGCCAATGGATCTGGTGTGGTCTTATATGGAGCAGTCTCAGTGGTATTACTATAGAAATTAATGTTATATACCCCAGAAGCCTCTGTAAGCATTTTAGAAGGAGCACTGAATTACTGCTGATGCTGCAAATCACCTTCTGCAATGCTTGGGCATTCTCTAGGGCACAAGTGTCCAACTCAATTCCTGGAGCTCTGTAGCCCTGCACAATTTTTAGGCCGTGTGACTATTTTGCAAGTTTCTGTTCAATCGTTTCTGGACTATTATCATTATAATTTAAACCATTATCATCTCAAGACTAGCTCCTGATCTGAGACAGTATTTCAGATCCTGCTCGCACCTTGTCACAGTATTTCACTATTGAACTCCACATCTTACTCGGCGCATCCGCAAACACTTGTAATGGGTGAGAAGGTTCATGCGTTAGCTAGATGGTAAGGTAGGTGATTGACCCGCAGACATAGTATAGCTGATGCTAATGCTGCTCAACTCCCGTTTCAGTTTTAGTACTGACAGACCATATGGTCAACATCTTCCCAGCCATTTCCTTAGACCATGAAACGTGTTCTTTGAACTTTAAACTCATGAAATTGACTTGGATGCAGATTAGACTGTATTAGAATCATGTGACTGAAAAGATGGCAGACAAACTGCAGTAGAGCTCCTCAGATGTTTGGGAACTACCACTCTTCTCTTTCTCCAGGTGGAGGGCTATCAACAGAGAGCCCTGTGGTGGTTGACTGAAAGAATGCCAACGTAGATCTAAGCACATCATCGGATTGAGTGGCGCAACGCACACATTCTGTTCCATCAATCCCTGCCTCAGCATGCCGATGCCCAAGGCAATAGAGGGAGTGACTGCTGTCATCCTTCAATAAGATGAACCCTCTCTCATTTACTTACAAAGATGCTCTTAGAAGAGTAACTGGCGTTAGATGTTCACAACAGAGATTATGTAGCTGAGATTTTCAGCAGCTTTGCTCATCTGGACCGGGAAAAACCACACTGGATGCCATTTTTCTTGAGCTTGAAAGTGAAAAATCAATTTGATACCATGACTAGTTCAGGATATATAGGCTCCGAAACAAGATTAAGCCTCAGCTTCCACTTACACGCCCTTGTAGCAGCAATGAAGCTCGTCGCTCATTGGCACTTTTGAAGGAACTCATCAGGGATATCTACACTTGAAATTAATATATTTCCTTAAAGTCCACCAGGAGCACTTTATGATTACAATTTTGACATGCTGCTCCCTTAATCCTAGTGTGAGTAAAAGAGATCCGGCTCACTCCAAAAACCTAAAGATCCCAGTAAAGGGAGAATAAGCACACACAAAAAACCTTCACCCTAAAAGCCTTCGGCTGAGAGGCAATTGTAGTTAAGTTACCACCTGAATAAAGTTAATAAGTCAGCAGGTGCTGTCGAAATCAGGAAAAGACACTGTTTGAGGTTGTCTTAATTTTTAATGGTTTTGAATGCCATTGCTGACTCAGACAAATTGCACATAGCACCTTTAAAGGCTTCAATGACATTACAATTAGTTGTGATCTCATTACATTTAGCAAAGAATAAAACTTAAAAAAAAATGTGATTAGACAACATTCACTTTACAGTGCATAATAGGTGTAATAAACCCCTTCAACAGATATGAAGATCAGGTATAAGTTGTTTTTCATTGCTTTTATCAATGTTCTCTAAAGCCGAGGGACATCTGTGATGAAGCTAAAGACTCCTTATAATACATTGTGTGATGCTCCCTATAGGTTTTTCACGGTCTAATTCAAACAATTCCCAGGGACCATCTGCTCATTAAGCACAAGATGCAACAAAACATTATTTTAATTAGTTATGAACCAAAAGGAATCATACGTGATACAAATGATTTTATAATGTAACGTGTTTGCTGGATGAACATTTTGCTTCCTATTTGTTACAAGAAGATGCATGGGTTTTAGAAAACATGTCTCTTTCCACATTGTGGAAGTATAATCTGGTCTCGACCAGGAGACACTTAGAGAGGGATCTGGAAATGTACGATTTATTGTGGGGACTCCTGATGACACATTTCAAGTTTTCCAATCGCGACGTTGTGAAAGATGTGCTTTGTAAATATTGGCTTGTGTTTGTAAGTAGGAACTGAATGTACTTAATGTAGTTCTGAAAACATGTTTTCAACGTAATTAATTATATCTGAGTGATCTGCAATTGTACAGCTTTGTGTTCATGTACATAATACAGAGTAACATATGTCTGTACATTCCATTAGAGATTCATGTGTTGATATAAATATAAATGTTTTATTAGATGAGATAATTTAATGAGAAATTATAACTGCACTGAAACAACTATTTTGTTGTAGTTTTTTTGTTTTGGTCTCTAGTTCAATATTCAATATCATTGTGCAATGCTCTGCCGTAGATTTGCACAGTTTCAGTAAATTACTTTTGTTTTTTTAAAGGGAGCTGTTCTGGTTTTTACTAAATCTGACAAAACAAGAGTTTATTTTGGACACTCCAAGTGCCTTTTAAGCGTTCACTACAGTGCTCAAAGGTTTCTGACCTGTACTTTTCTACATTGTATGATGAGACCAGACGAAAACTAAACATTCACATTTTCCAGGCAAATATTGTTGTGAATTTATTCTGTTGTTTTATCATTTAAATATATTTAGTCCATGCATTATTCGTTTTTTTCAGATTTAAATCAATGATCTTTGCGAATCTATCCTGAAAGTGTTACCGCCAGTTTTATTTATATAAGACATGTCTTAATTATTTATCTTGGCTGAGATGTAGAACTTTGAAAATGGTTTCAAGGGATAAGTGTCTGGTTGCAATGGAGGGGTTTGATGACATAATAAAAATTTCCTCACATAACCCTCATTTAACTTGCTTTGTTTTTACAAATTTGTGGGAAACATTTCACAATCAGTTTAAAAATGTTTGAAGCTTGCAATTATATATTAATTCAACAGATTGGGTTTAGAAAACAACCAGACATCACCAGAAAACCACATTTATAGAGGAAACTTCCTGAGAAAGACATAAAGCAATAGAGATCTAGATGCTACTCTTGCTAGCAGGCTCTAAGCTAACTTGGACACTCAGGATTCGGCTCATAATGAGCTTGTGGAGTCTTTAGACTTGGTCTCATATAAAAGCACAGGTGACAAGTGTCAGTCAACAGCCAGAGTCAGCTTCAGCTTCTCTTTGTGCAAGCTCTGAGAATCAACAGCGCAACCATGATGGGAAAGGTGAGCTTGGTTCCCGTTGGCATTATTACAACACGGGCTAATATTACAGATGAATCGACTAAAACCTCAGGTTTGAATTTTCAGGTCACTTTCTACGAGGACAGGAACTTCGGCGGTCGCTACTGGGACTGCATGGGCGATTGTGGGGACTTCTCCTCCTACATGGGCCACTGTCACTCCTGCCGAGTGCACAGCGGCTGCTGGATGATGTACGATCAGATGAACTACATGGGTAGTGGCTACTTCTTCAGGAGGGGAGAGTATTCCGATTACATGTCTATGTTTGGGATGGGCGGTTGCGCTAGGTCCTGCCGCATGATCCCTTGGGTAAGCTCAGTTCATCTTCCATTTATACCAAGGTATAGTTCGTTTAAGATTTGGATGAGAGTGAAGTCGGCGGAGGGTTTAATCTGTTCTACGTTATTGTGTTATGTTAACATGCTCTCTTCTCTTCCGCTCCAGTACAATGGATCTTACAGAAGTAGATTTTATGAGAGGGACAACTTCATGGGTCAGATGTACGAGATGATGGACGACTGCGACAGCTGCATGGACCGCTACCGCATGCCTTACTGCATGTCCTGCCATGTGATGGACGGCCACTGGCTTATGTACGAGCACGCTAACTACAGAGGCAGAATGTGGTACTTCGGACCTGGACAGTACAGGAACTTTAGCAATTATGGAAACATGAGGTTCATGAGCTGGAGGGGTATCATGGGTACTAAAGTTACGGTGTTACAATGAATAAAGCGATTAACAAGCATCCCAACATCATGAAAGAGTCTTTAATTTCAGCATAACAGCAAACGTTCGTTTTAAAGTATCCACCAAGGTGGAGCTGTAAGATAGATAATGAGGACAAACATGTTTAAGTTATGCATCTAACCCAGCACACAAAGAACATTATTTGATCACGCCTACATTACTTTGTGACATTATGTTATAACGACGTTGTCAAAATGTTTTTGTAAAACTTTTTAGAATTCAATCTAACTTTCTGGTCCATCATGAATACACTCTCTTTTTTTCCAACTATCATATTTTATTGGAAAACAATACATCAGCAAAACAACCAGGATCTGGGTTTACAATAAAAGATTTTACTTTATGGATGTGAAATTTACCTAGGTCTTTAGATTGAAATTCTTAGAGGACAATTACAGAATCAAGCAAAGGTACTAATTTATAAGAACTGAAAAAAACTTGATTGATAATATTTGCCCGGAAAGACTTTGCGAAGGAGAAAAGTACATGAGCTCCTTCTCAAAATAGGTTTGCTGGTTAGGACCTTGGGGAACATTATAGTGGTGTGACCACCTAATCTTCAGAAGACACTTTCACATGAGTTTCAGATTACTTCATTTGATAGAATATTCCCTTTTGTAAATTAATTCATATTTGTATTTGATGTTAAAGTGTCACGGTGTCAAGTGGTGATCGGGCGGTGGAAGGAATACTTTGAGGTTCTCCTCAATCCCACTGTCACGTCCTCTGTTGAGGAGGCAGAGGCTGGGGTACTTGGGGTGGACTCGTCTATCACCCAAGCCAAAGTTACTGAGGTGGTTGGTAAGCTCCTCAGTGGCAAGGCACCGGGGGTGGATGAGATCCGCCCTGAATACCTCAGGTGCCTAGATGCTGTGGGACTGTCCTGGCTGACACGTCTCTGCAGCATCGCGTGGCGGTCAGGGACAGTATCTCTGGAATGGCAGACCAGAGTGGTGGTCCCTCTTTTCAAGAAAGGGGACCGGAGGATGTGTTCCAACTACCGGGGGATCACACTCCTCAGCCTCCCGGGGAAAGTCTATGCCAGGGTACTAGAGAGGAGAGTTCGGCCAGTAGTCGAACCTCGGATGCAGGAGGAACAATGCGGGTTTCGACCTGGTCGTGGAACACTGGACCAGCTCTATACCCTCTGCAGGGTCCTCGAGGGGTCATGGGAGTTCACCCAACCGGTCCACATGTGTTTTGTGGATTTGGAGAAGGCGTTCGACCGTGTCCCTCGTGGTCCTGTGGGAGGTGCTCTGGGAGTATGGGGTCCGGGGCTCCCTGCTAAGGGCTGTCCGGTCCCTGTACAACCAGAGCAGGAGCTTGGTACGCATTGCCGGCACAAAGTCAGACCTGTTCCCAGTGCGCGTTGGCCTCCGTTCTGTTCTGTTCATAGTTTTTATGGACAGAATCTCCAGGCGCAGCCGGGGGCCTGAGGGGGTCCGGTTCGGGGACCTCAGGAGTTCATCTCTGCTGTTTGCGGATGATGTTTCCTGTTGGCTTCTTCGGGCCTGGACCTCAGCGTGCGTGGGGCGGTTTGCAGCCGAGTGTGAAGCGGCTGGGATGAGGATCAGCACCTCCAAGTCTGAGGCCATGGTTCTCGACCGGAAAAAGGTGGCCTGCCCTCTCCAGGTCAGTGGAGTGCTCCTGCCTCAGGTGGAGGAGTTCAAGTATCTCGGGGTCCTGTTCACGAGTGAGGGGAGGATGGAGCGCGAGATCGACAGGCGGATCGGTGCAGCATCTGCAGTGATGCGGTCGCTGTATCGATCTGTTGTGGTGAAAAGGGAGCTGAGCCGAGAGGTGAAGCTCTTGATTTACCGGTCGATCTACGTCCCTACTCTCACCTATGGCCATGAACTCTGGGTCATGACCGAAAGGACAAGATCCCGGATACAAGCGGCCGAAATGAGCTTCCTCCGCCGGGTGGCTGGGCGCTCCCTTATAGATAGGATGAGAAGCTCCGTCACCCGGGGAGAGCTCAGAGTAGAGCCTCTGCTCCTCCACATCGAGAGGAGTCAGCTGAGGTGGCTTGGGCATCTATTCCGGATGCCTCCTGGACGCCTCCCAGGGGAGGTGTTCCGGGCATGTCCCACTGGGAGGAGGCCCTGGGGAAGACCCAGGACGCGCTGGAGGGACTATGTCACCCAGCTGGCCTGGGAACGCCTCGGGATCCCTCCCGGGGAGCTGGAAGAAGTGTCTGTGGAGATGGAAGTCTGGGCATCCCTGCTTAGACTGCTGCCCCCGCGACCCGGCCCCGGATAAGCGGAAGAAGATGGATGGATGGATGGATGGAAGTGTCACGGTGGCGCAGTGGGTAGCACGGTCGTCTCACAGCAAGAAGGTTGCTGGTTCGAGCCTCGGCTTGGTCGGTTGCCATTTCTGTGTGGAGTTCTCATGTTCTCCCCGTGATCGCGTGGGTTTTCTCCGGGTGCTCCGGTTTCCCCACAAGTCCAAAGACATGTGGTATAAGTGAATTGAGTAAGAACGAGTGTCCATAGTGTTAAAGTGTGAATGTTTCCCAGCGAAGGGTAAAACATATAACAGAGAGTTGGCGGTTCATTCCGCTGTGGCGACCCCGAAAGGGAAGAAAACCGACATGAAGATGAATGAATGAATGAATTTGAAGTTAAGATTTTTATCCTGGAAGTTTACACACAGAAGTACAAATTAAGTCAATGTTATATTTACAGCAAGTACAACTTGACTTTAAAAATATTTTAAAGTTTGGATAGCAAGCTTTATGTTGGCTTAAGAAAGCAGATCTTTAAAAGTTTGATAAAGCTTTATCAAGTTGGGAGGGGATATTTACAACCTACAAAGTTTTTCTTGTCAACATAAGTCATGTAAACCATCCCCCCATTTTAATTATTTTCCTAAGCTGAGATATAGAACTTTGATTATGGTTGCTAGGATAAACAGTATAGTTTCTAAGAAAAGGTCAGTTTCTTAATTAAATATGCTACCATGCCACTATGAGTAAGATTACTCAATTCCTGTTTATCTAGCTAGTTTCGTGTTGGAGATATTGTTGGACCCGTTTCCAATTCATTCTTAAAGCCAATGCAAAGTTAATGGTGATGTTTGATCCCCGCTAAGGCCTAGGGGTCAAATACTTTTGCTTCTTACTCATCATGGTAATGCTGAAACTGATAAGTTCCTTAAGTGAAGTGAATTTAAAGTTAATACATTATTCTCAGTCTGAGCAACAGCTCGACAAAAGTTCGACCCCATGTTAAGTCAATGGGAAAAATTCCCAGCATTCCCAGTGATTACCCAGAATTCTTTAGTGGTACCAGTATAAGGAGATATAGCAACTCAAGTCAGACCACATAATATCACCATTACCAAATAACAAACTTTGTTTGTTGGTTTAAATACAAAATTGAAACTAGTTTGACCTCATTTTTAGCTCCATCTTTGATAAATTTGAACGAGGTATGTGGAGAAAGATACTCTATGACTAACTATGGCTTTATCTTTGTTTTTTGTTTTTTCTTCTTATGTTTTTTTTTTTTTTAAGAATGCTAGATCTTTCTTAACAGGGCTCATGAACTGTAGGTGGTGGAGGATTATGCTGAAATTAAAGACTCTTTTCATGATGTTGGGATGCTTGTTAATCGCTTTATTGATTGTAACACAGTAACTTTAGTACCAGGAGCCCATGATACGCCTCCAGCTCATGAACCTCATGTTTCCATAATTGCTAAAGTTCCTGTACTGTCCAGGTCCGAAGTACCACATTCTGCCTCTGTAGTTAGCGTGCTCGTACATAAGCCAGTGGCCGTCCATCACATGGCAGGACATGCAGTAAGGCATGCGGTAGCGGTCCATGCAGCTGTCGCAGTCGTCCATCATCTCGTACATCTGACCCATGAAGTTGTCCCTCTCATAAAATCTACTTCTGTAAGATCCATTGTACTGGAGCGGAAGAGAAGAGAGCATGTTAACATAACACAATAACGTAGAACAGATTAAACCCTCCGCCGACTTCACTCTCATCCAAATCTTAAACGAACTATACCTTGGTATAAATGGAAGATGAACTGAGCTTACCCAAGGGATCATGCGGCAGGACCTAGCGCAACCGCCCATCCCAAACATAGACATGTAATCGGAATACTCTCCCCTCCTGAAGAAGTAGCCACTACCCATGTAGTTCATCTGATCGTACATCATCCAGCAGCCGCTGTGCACTCGGCAGGAGTGACAGTGGCCCATGTAGGAGGAGAAGTCCCCACAATCGCCCATGCAGTCCCAGGAGCGGCCGCCAAAGTTATATTTACAGCAAGTACAACTTGACTTTAAAAATATTTTAAAGTTTGGATAGCAAGCTTTATGTTGGCTTAAGAAAGCAGATCTTTAAAAGTTTGATAAAGCTTTATCAAGTTGGGAGGGGATATTTACAACCTACAAAGTTTTTCTTGTCAACATAAGTCATGTAAACCATCCCCCCATTTTAATTATTTTCCTAAGCTGAGATATAGAACTTTGATTATGGTTGCTAGGATAAACAGTATAGTTTCTAAGAAAAGGTCAGTTTCTTAATTAAAATATGCTACCATGCCACTATGAGTAAGATTACTCAATTCCTGTTTAGCAGCTAGTTTCGTGTTGGAGATATTGTTGGACCCGTTTCCAATTCATTCTTAAGCCAATGCAAAGTTAATGGTGATGTTTGATCCCCGCTAAGGCCTAGGGGTCAAATACTTTTGCTTCTTACTCATCATGGTAATGCTGAAACTTGATAGTTCCTTAAGTGAAGTGATTTAAAGTTAATACATTATTCTCAGTCTGAGCAACAGCTCGACAAAAGTTCGACCCCATGTTAAGTCAGGGGAAAGATTTCCCAGCATTCCCAGTGATTACCCAGAATTCTTTAGTGGTACCATATAAGGAGATATAGCAACTCAGTCAGACCACATAATATCACCATTACCAAATAACAAACTTTGTTTGTTGGTTTAAATACAAAATTGAAACTAGTTTGACCTCATTTTTAGCTCCATCTTTGATAAATTTGAACGAGGTATGTGGAGAAAGATACTCTATGACTAACTATGGCTTTATCTTTGTTTTTTGTTTTTTCTTCTTATGTTTTTTTTTTTTTTTAAGAATGCTAGATCTTTCTTAACAGGGCTCATGAACTGTAGGTGGTGGAGGATTATGCTGAAATTAAAGACTCTTTTCATGATGTTGGGATGCTTGTTAATCGCTTTATTGATTGTAACACAGTAACTTTAGTACCAGGAGCCATGATACGCCTCCAGCTCATGAACCTCATGTTTCCATAATTGCTAAAGTTCCTGTACTGTCCAGGTCCGAAGTACCACATTCTGCCTCTGTAGTTAGCGTGCTCGTACATAAGCCAGTGGCCGTCCATCACATGGCAGGACATGCAGTAAGGCATGCGGTAGCGGTCCATGCAGCTGTCGCAGTCGTCCATCATCTCGTACATCTGACCCATGAAGTTGTCCCTCTCATAAAATCTACTTCTTAAGATCCATTGTACTGGAGCGGAAGAGAAGAGAGCATGTTAACATACACAATACGTAGAACAGATTAAACCCTCCGCCGACATTCACTCTCATCCAAATCTTAACGAACTATACCTGGTATAAATGGAAGATGAACTGAGCTTACCCAGGGATCATGCGGCAGGACCTAGCGCAACCGCCCATCCCAAACATAGACATGTAATCGGAATACTCTCCCCCTCACTAAGAAGTAGTAGCCAGCTACCCATGTAGTTCATCTGATCGTTACATCATCCAGCAGCCGCTGTGCACTCGGCAGGAGTGACAGTGGCCCATGTAGGAGGAGAAGTCCCCACAATCGCCCATGCAGTCCCAGGAGCGGCCGCCAAAGTTCCTGTCCTCGTAGAAAGTGACCTGAAACTCAAGGTTTTAGGTGATTCATGGTTAATTTTTCTCCTTTTGAAATTGATATAAACGGGAACCAAGCTCACCTTGCCCTGCATGGTTGCGCTGTTGATCCTCAATGGCTGCACAAAGAGAAGCTGAAGCTGACTCTGGCTGTTGACTGACACTTGTCACCTGTGCTTTTATATGAGACTAGAACTAAAGACCCCACAAGCTCATTATGAGCCGAATCCTGACTCTGCAAGTTAGCTCAGAACCTGTCATCATCAACCTTTAAGTCTTTGTCAGGAAGCTTCTTTAGAGTTGTGTTTTTTTGTGAGGTTTCTATTTTCTAAACCCACCTTGTTGTTATTTGTTTTTCCACAATATTTAAAAAATAAAACAAGCCAGAGGAGCAGGGGTTGGGTTATGTTGCTCATAGATGGAAGATAGAATGTCACTACACCCCTCCAGAGCAACCCAGAGTTACCCTAGCAACCCATTTCTCAGAGCTATATCTCAGCTAATGAAAACAATTAAGACATGGGGGTTGGTTGTGTCCTATATTAATAAAGCTGGTGGTAACATTTTTAGCATAGCTTAGCAAAAGACCATTGAATTGGATTTGATCAGAAACCTGTTTGCACTAATTAAATCCAGAATAAATTCCCAACAATATTAATATGAATGTTTCTTTTTATATTGGTCTTTTCACACAATGTAGAAGAGTACAGATGTAAATAGGAAAAACAGCAAAAAAAATATTCAAGCATTGGTCATTCTGTTACCAGTCTAATCTGAATCAATGATCCATGTTAAGCTATGCTGAAAGTGTTACCACCAGAAACACATTGCAAACAATTCAACACTACTAATTACATAGAAGAGCCTAAAAGAGGAGGGTTCATTTAACAATCAATAAACGACACTGTTTATGAAGACACTAATGGTCCCAGATATCACATACAACAGCACACACTTTAACATTCAATGAGACAAGTCTCACAGGCTAGCAAAATCTGATAGAACTCCAGCTCCTGGGGAAAAACACAAAACTTGGCCCTTTCAGAATTATTGGGCCAGCATCAAATGCAGAGTTTCCAGTTAATTACAGGGTTTTTGCAGGGTCTAAATTTAAAATCCTTAAATGAAGTCTTAAATTAACTGTTTTTGAATATTTTTCAAAATCATAAAAGTGATGGTTATGGTTGCCAGACATTAAGAAAATACATGTAAATACTCAAAATCATAAAAGGCATAAAGGCATAAGAGTCTTCAACAAAAGTACCTATAAACATAAAAATACTTTTTTTTGGTTAAGATTAGTTTGTAGTTTCAATAGAACTTTACTGTTAAACACATGTGAACAGTAAATTATCAGTTAGCTTTATTTAGAGAAGTATTATTGACATTTTGTTTTAAACAGAAACTGTGATGATGATAACGGAGTGTCCGATATGGATTCCGGTAACTCATCGACCATTTGAACCAAGATTTGATTTTTGATTTTGATTAAAATAAATCTAAATCTCAAATCACCATTTGTTAAATATTGCGCACAATGTGTTTAATCTCTGCTGTGCAAAAATAAAATAAAATTGGGAGTTTATTCCAGAGGTACTTCATCATGTCCTTTAGATTAGCATAAAGTCTTTCTGCACGATAAAACAATCCTAACCTTTGTCTTACCAGCGTCTCATCAGCATCCAGCTCAAAAGCACGCCTGCATCAATGCCCTCAGTATCAGTGCTGATGATAACACCATTGTAACAAAATGCCATTAAATTTGTTCGATTCACCTGAAACTTGCAGGAAATATGCTTTAGTTGTTGAGACTTGCAGTATCTTGTTTAAAAAAACCTCATTAAACGTTTTTTAAACGGTTTTTTGTTTGCTTGAAGATCATAAAATCTTTATGAAAAAACTATAAAAAATCAATTGTAGAAATCACACATTTGCTTTATTTCAGTTTGTAAAAAATGCCTTTTACTTTAATAAAATTGCAAGCATTTCATCAATAGATGAAGCTAAATAAATGGATAATACCATTTAAACATGATTTTTTATTCAATTATAGTGCATACATGGTAAAATAAATGACATTTATTAGGAGTCATTATTAAATGCTATTAGAAAAAGATGAAGTCGTTTTTCTATTTTAAGAGGTCTGATGACAAGAAGCAAATAGGCTTTGTAAAAAAGTAACAGGAATATAAAATATTAGCATTAAGTTCTTCTGGAAGAACATTTTATGTTCTATTTTTTTCCCTCCGAAATTCATTGATTTTTTTTCTATAAACTACTAGAAAGTGTGCTGAATTAAGCGATGTAAAGTTCATCAAACAAAAAAATGTGGATTATCTTTTCGGTAATAAAACATCTCGCCTTTATTCTCTTTACACAAATATTCCAGCAGCACACAGAAGCAGACGGCAGATCTGCTCTCCAATCACATGTTCCTCTGAAGATCTACGGCAACGATTGGTGGGATCTCTTGTCAGTCATGGCATCCAATAGATTTGTGACCAATCAGAAGCGTCAGATGACCTCTTTCACGCCGCTCAATTCACTGACGTCTGTGTCACGTGATGTTTTCGCTGGGCTGTAGTGATGTGTAGACACCATGAGTGAAGCGGGCAAAGAAGGATTTATAATGGCACCTACAATTGATGGAGGCGTCGCAAACATGCACTGTTTCGATCACCGGGAAGATACATCCGCAGTCAGCTCGGAGAACACGAACGCCTAACTGTCTTCGAGCTTGGAACCCGCAGCCGACAAAATGGGCCGTGCATCGATGTGAAGCGGCGGTGAAGTGACCTTTCGCAGCATTGTCCCATGGATGATCGGCCGCGTTTACCAAAGCACGGCGTCATGTTTTCACTGGACGCACAGGCACGTCGCGCTGTCACCAAAACAGCCGGGACTAACGGCGACATCTCTTGTGCAGCTGGGGAGCCTCCATCCTCCCCCTCCTCCTCCCCCTCCAACATCAGCTTAATCAATAACATCGGCTCCCGTGTGCCCATGCACCCGCTGTCCTCCTCTCATCAGCCGCAGAAGAGGTACCATCCGCCTTATCACTTCAAAGTGCATCACCTGTTCCCGGATGAGGATGCTGCGTTGAGAAAGAACCTGCCAGCTTTACAGTACAAGATGCACGACTCTGCCTTCTGCCGGGTGTTGAGCTCCGACACCACCGCTGCTGCCCTGGCCGCTGCTGCCGCCTGCTCCGGGGCCTTGGAGAGAGACGTCTGGAAATGTGGATATCTTCGGAAACAGAAGCATGGCCACAAGAGGTTCTTCGTCTTGAGGGGCTCTAGCAACCTGGGGCCCAGCCGGCTGGAGTATTATGACAGCGAGAAGAAGTTCCGAAATGCCCTCAAAGCTGCTGTTTCTGGTGTCCCTTTTCCTGCCAAAAGGGTTATATATATGTCCCAGTGTTTTACTGTAAATAAGAGGGCTGACGCTAAGAACAAATACCTCATCGCCCTTTACACTAAAGATGAGTACTTTGCTGTGACGGCAGAGAGCGAGCAGGAGCAAGAGGACTGGTACCTGGCTCTCACCGAGCTTATGGCGGAGGGGAAAAAGGGACAGTTGGACAATGACGAACTTGATGACGGCTATGGTACGATATCTCCTGGAACGATTTTTAAGGAGGTGTGGCAGGTAAACGTCAAACCTAAAGGCTTGGGGCAGACCAGAAACTTAATGGGAGTTTACCGCCTGTGCCTTTCCGCCAAAACGATTCACCTGGTCAAACTGAATTCAGAGACCCCTGCTGTCAACCTTCCACTAATGAACATTCGACGCTGTGGTCACTCCGAGAGTTTCTTCTTTATCGAGGTAGGACGCTCTTCTTCCATCGGCCCAGGTGAAATCTGGGTGCAAGTCGAGGACTCTGTGGTGGCTCAGAACATGCATGAAACTATTCTAGACACTATGAAGGCCCTGAAGGCCTTTCCTGACTTCAGGCCACGAAGCAAGAGCCAGTCGTCAGGTTTGAGCCCCTTACCGTTCATCACGACTCGCCGACATCTCGGCAACCTTCCTCCTAGCCAAACTGGACTTCACCGTCCCTCCAGAACAGATTCTGTAACAGGAACACCTCCAACAGGGAAAAACCAAGGGGGGGAGCAGCGCTACAGGACGTCAAGCGAGGGGGAAGGCACTCATGATCGCCCTTTAAGCTCTGGCACAGGCAGTCTGGTGCATGTAAACACTCCAATCCTTAATGTGGGGAGAGAAGAAAATAGCTGCTTCAGAGCTCACTCATCACCTGGTTTAAGCCACCACACACGCTCTGCCTCACTACCCGTCTCTCATTTTCTTTCTGGCACAAGTCCTATTAGTGTGTCCAGCAGCAGTGGGCATGGCTCTGCGTCAGACACTCACACTCGGCCCTCCAGCTCATCAATTTGTGGCTCCCCTAGCGATGGTGGATTTAACTCATCTGATGAGTTCTGCCCCAGTCCCTGTGATTTCAGGTACTTTCATGCAAGTTGTACCACACCGGAATCCCACAGCAGCACCCCTCCCATCAGGGATGACTACAGGTTAACGGAATACATGACCATGGACTGGCACAGAGATGGAGTGAGAACTTTTGAAGAGGAGACTAATTACATGGAGAGGACATTTCTAAAACTTGCAAATTCCTCTAAGCCGAAGCTTAGAGGGAGTCTGAGTATCACGCAGCAAAAATCTACACAAACCTCGTTGGATGAACCAAGTCCAGTGGAGTTAAAACGACCGCAAGTTTGTCCATGCCTGCTGAAGTCAACCTATAACTCTTATTCTGAATTACATCACCCAAACAAGCTTGCTTTGTTCAACTCTGAGTGTCACAAGAAACTGCTAAAAGATGATGGCTACGTGCCTATGATTTATAGCATTGCTCCATCTCCTAACACAGACTACACCGTTATGCAACCCTGTAAAAAACACCCCCTTTCACTGGATGATCACCCCTGTTCCTCACATCAAGCAGATCGACTCGGCTACATGATGATGCCAGTGGACAGTCTGTCAAGCAAAGAGCAGGCAGAGTATGAGGAGTACATGGACATGTCTCAGATCTCCATGGCTGAAGGTTTTTCCCAAGCCTCCCCAGATAGCCTCAAAGCCTCATACTTTTCTCTCCCACGATCATACAAAGCTCCATCAAGAGACAAACAGGAAAAGCCAGAGTATGTCGCAATGTCCCCTGCTGATCCCCAGAGCCCTCTTAGTCCTGGAGAGTATATACACATGGACTTCCGATCATGTCCCCCCAACCGTGTAGTGTCTCCATCCTCTGAGAACTCACCCTCCACCCCACCAGTATCTCAGCCCTGCTATCAAATGTGTTGCTCCTCTTCTGATCATGATTATTTGGGGCTTAACATGGACAATCTGCTGAAGGACCGACCTCCTCGACACTCGCTGGTTGCTCCCTGGAACCCCCCTAATTATGCTCGACCCCAAGGGTGCTCATTCAGCCAGATGTTGGGTAACGTTGACCCAGAAAAGTTACACAATGACTATGGAGAAGTTCCCTTAAGGGCAATGCAGCAGTTACGTATTTCTGAGCGACTGCCATATGTTCATACAGAGCCTAAAGTCATCAGAGTGGACCCACAGGGAAGGAGGCGCCGCAGCTCAGAGACATTCATCCCCCCACCGGCTAACTTCACAAGTGGTTGTATTGTCAGATCCTCAGCCAATCAGACGCTCCCTGAAACTAGCAGATGCCAAAACTCCTCCTCTTTCATGCGGTCACATTTAAACAACCCTCCAGACTCAACATCTCAAACAGCTACTAGCGGAGGAACGACTCTGAACCCCTCATCCAGCTACCTCAACTACATCGCTCTGGACCTGAGAGAGGTACCCAGGGTCGCTCATGAAAACCCCCCTCCACACTCCACACTTAGTAACCTCCAAGAGAGTAATGCCTATGCTGGGATAGACTTCTCCATTCCGGGAGGACGTGCCAATGCCTCGAAAGGTTGGTTACATCTTTGTCTCCCTTTATGCTACAAGATAAACAACAAGAAGTAATATTCTAAATATTCAAATCCCATTGCATGTCCTGCATGAATGCATGCTTTAGGAGTTCCAAAGAAACATAACTGTTGTGAATTGCACAAGTCAATGAGTGACAATGCAGAACTTGTAGTGATTTCAATTTCTGTTGTTAAGTGAGCGGGGAAAAAATCGCTGTTGCTTTCAAAGACTATTTTTGTAAAAATTTTTTGCACTTTTGGATTATCACTGGGTAAAGAGCACTGTGTAAACACAGATCGAATATGTAGATGCAAATATATGATGTGTATTCTTGATATTAAAGAACTCACTTGCATGCAGCATTCAGAGCTGATTCTGTTTTGAAAGTGAAGTCAAACTTTCTGAAGGATGGGGGGCAACCATTAACAATTCCCTTAAATAGAATCTGTCAATGATGGCAGATATAGTGCGCTTGCATTGTAAATTCTATATTTATAAATGTATATTTATAAAAAAAAAATTAAAAAGCTTACATTTGAATATTTACATTCAATAGCAACACTGATAAATTGAAATGAAAATGGGCACCTCAAGGCTGCTTGAGTCTTTCCCCTATTTTAAAATGAAAAGGTGTTGTGTAAGATCTTCGGGATCGAATGTTTTTGTTTATAATACCGAAGCATAAACTCCTAAACCATCAGTCTCATTGCTCCAATTTTCTATATTAACCCAAAGCAGACAAAAGGGTAAAAAGCAGCTCTGGAGCTGGGGAATGGTGAGCAAGAAGAGCATTTAACCATATTTAATGCCGATTTCTGCTTTTCAGTGTTTCAAACATGCAATTTTGCTTGTACTTTTTCATGTAAGATGTGAAATTATTAGCTTTATTTTTCAATCAGTCAAGTTGTTTTATATTTTTTTAGCAATTGCTTCAAAGCAGCTTCATGAAGATCTAATATGGATCAAGAGTGAGATGGGAGTTACTATTGGATGAGTCTATGGGGTATCAAATAGAATTAAAGCTGCAAGCAGCAATGGAAGGGGTCTCGCACGATGCGTCCGCCCGGAGCGAAGGCACCGCCTCCCGGCCTTTTTAGAGTTTTTTCACTCGTCGTCGTCGAGAGCTCGAAACAAGGTGAAAAGGCACTTTACCTAGTATCCAACGTTACAAATCTTTAAACTTGAAGACGATCCTTATTGTTACACAAACAACACGTATAAAAACAAGAATCAGTGTCATAAGATTAGCATAACATTAGCATATCAATCTGTTCAGAATCACAAGATTTTCACGCTTCAATTTTTTCACGTACGTTGGATGATGTATGTGGGAGATACAGCCACAAAAATACACAGGCAGTAGGTGGCGCTATAAGCGTATCGTCACTTAAGCATAGCAACTAGGTCAGAAGGGTAAGCTTGTAATTCCATAATTTTTTCATACTGTTTGGATAAAGTATGCGAGTGCTACAGTAACAAATCCATTTAGCCCTACACGTTTAAAAAAGGTCAAGTTCGTTAAGGTGTCACAGCAATACCCTACGACAAACTTCTAAGTTTTTGATAACTTTTGGTCCCAAATGCCTTAAGAGTCACCAGACCAAAAATCAGCTTGATATGTAAATTTTCCTTGGAGGACTTTGTTAAATTCTGTGTTAAGCTTTTTTCTGCGTTCAAGGGGGCGCGGCAGTCGTCCAAGATACGATTTCAGTGACAGTGTTAATTTATTATACTTATTGAACATGACCTTCGAACAAATTTTGGTGGGCTTTCTAACATGTTCATTGGGTCAAAACAGCTAAAACGAAGATTTTGGTCACATTTAAGAGGGCAGTAAGGAGGCGTTGTAGAGCCAATTTTTGGAGCGCAGTCACAGTGATGCATATGCTTTTGTTGAGCCTGTTAAGGCTAATCATACCAGGCTGTTTTTGTTGATAGTGGATTATCTTGAAAAGAGATACAGACCAAAATATGTAAAAATGTATCCACAATTTTGAAGGGTGAACTTTGCTGGGGCACCACCTAAAAACCATTGGACGTACTTCTTAGCTTTTGATAACTTTTTTTACCTAATGTGTTATGAGTAACAACACCAATTTTCAGCTTCATTGGACATTTCGCCCAGGAGGAGTTCATCAAAGTTTGAAACGAGCGAAAATGCAAATTTTTTTAGGTTTTTGCGAAATATTCGTCTTCCTGTAGATTTTGGAAACAGGGTTTTTATTAGTAAAAGTTGCAGCTTGGTCATTTACATATGTGTACCAAATTTCATTTGCCTACGATAACCTGGTTGCGCAACAGCTACAAAACCGCTTCAGGTGGCGCTATAGAGCGCCACCCAAAGGCCGTTTGACGAACTGCTGCGTTTTTGATAGCTTTTCATACCAAATGCCTTACGACTAACTTCACCATTTATCAGCTGGATCGGACATTTCGTCTAGGAGGAGTTTGTCAAAGTATGAAGTCTGCGTTTTTTACATAAAACCCAAAAAATCCGGTTTTTCGTTCAGTTTCGAAACTCGACCCAATGAACTTTTTTGTAGGTCTTAAGGTCCTACACGCATGCGACAAGTTCTAAGTGTGTATGCAATACAGTGCCTGAAATAGAAGCGTAAAACTACCAAAACACGCTTTTAATGCTCGCCACTAGGTGGCGCCATGGCAGATGTCGTTCGTTGTCATACGCCTGTTCTCAGGCTTGGACTACGATGAGAAAGAAACAAGTTTGAGCCGGATCGGATATTCTATGCACGAGTTATAACAACTTCCTGTTTCGATTCGAAATTTGGACATTGGCCCGCCGCCACCACCACAAAAATCAAAAATATATCTCTTTTTCCTCAGACAAAATCAGCTTTCGCTTATCTTTTCTCTTCACGGAACTGCTCCTGGAATATCTTGATTGGTTCACATGACCATGAAAATCTGCCAAAGCTCATATATGGTAGGGGTGTCTAACTGAACCATTGAGAGCCAACAGTCTGCACAGTTTCATTCCTCATGTGAGTCCACAGATAGGCCTTTGGCGTTCAATCAAGCCTGAATGGGGTCTAATCAAGATTGCACAGAGAATCCAGGGTGTTGGCCTCCCAGGAATTCAGTTTTACACATGTGATGTATGGCGAAACTGGTTGATGGTTGTAGTTAGCTGGAGACCTTTCCAAGACACTCTTCTTAGAACAAGAAAAACCAATCCTAAACTGTATTTTACATCATTTATTAGAAGTTTTAAGCCAGAATTTCTAGTTTTAAGACCTTATACTCTGACTTAAGAACTAAAAATAAGCACAAACATTCTTGAATGAAAAAAAAATTCAACACAGCAAAATATATTGAGACGAGCGAAACAAAAAACTACAAGTAATTAACAAAGCAGCATTAAAACCAGAATGAGGGAATTCTCTTTCACTGTCCCTGGCTGGTGGAAGTCCTGATCCAGTCAGGAAAGCAGCAACACTAACAGCTTTCAAAAAGCAACTGAAAACTCTTCTCTTCATTGCATACCTTTTTCCTCCTCTGTCTTTATTTTCCTCACTGCTTTTGTTTATTGATCAGTTGATACAATTTCTATTATGAGAAGCTCAAATAAACTTTGATGTTGTAACAGATTGCATATTGTCTCTCCCCTAATTTAAGTTCCTTTGGACAAAAGCGTCTGCCAAATGCATAAATGTAAATGAGATGAGCTTAAGAATTGAGATGTCTAAAAATCAAGCTTTCAAACTGTAGATTTTTAAGACCCCACAGAACCAGCCACACCTGCTCCGAATTCGTATCGATAAAATCACTTGCAGCTTCCATTGGGCGTGATTGTGCAATTTCAAAGCATCATAATGTAGAAAAATAGACTTATTGTAAAGTTAAAACAATATTTTAGGTCCAATGCTAAACAAACTGCTCACATAGGGTTTTTATAGTGTGTATTAAAGGCTGTGATGTGCTGGATTTGTTTTCACAGAGGTAAACAGCTGTCTCGGAGAAGTCCAAGCGTAGTTGCTATTGACAGCTTGAGAAGGGAATCAGAAATAAGAGACTGAATTTATTGTTGCAGAGATTGATAAATTTGGCTCCTGTGAAGGACCGCTGCCTCACTCATGCTTACACAAGATTTCTGCTCCACATTGACCATTTCAATCGTCCTCACTAGTGTTAGGGTATCAGGTGCAGGGCTGGAGTACCTTCTCTTTTTTTTACTTTCTTTCTCATTCTTTCTCTTTTTTGTTTCTCTCCCTCTCTCTCTCTCTCTCTCTCTCTCTCTCTCTCTCTCTCTCTCTCTCTCTCTCTCTCTCTCTCTCTCTCCCCCTCCTCTATCTCTGTCCAATGAAGACTTTATTATTGGTGAAATAATTGGTGGTTTAGTTCATTTAAATGTTGTTCTATTAAAGCTAAAATGATTTTTCATGTTATAGTTGGATACATAATCACATTATAAATCCCTATTTCTATATGTTACAAAATAATGATTTTACGAAATTGTTTATCCACAGCATTACTATTGTCAGTAACTAATACTCTTATGCAGTACAACAACTATAATACATTAAATAAACTAACTGAGTGACCGTTACTATATGCTGCTGTGATTGGTGGTTGTCACCTGAATACTCACGAAGGCAGTGTTAAACGAGTGTGATCGAGGTGAGACATGGTGAAAGAAAAACAAGTTTTTCCTAAGTGGAAACACCCACATTATTTTAACGAAGTGGAGATTTAGGAAAAAAGCACTTTAGTGAGATGCGAACTCTGTCTATCTACTAGATGGTACTGTCTATGACAACAAACAAATTTTTAATTTAGTATATTTACACATATTCTTTCTTTGTATTTTGTCTTTCACTTTTTTTCACTATTTTTGTTATTTATATTTCTTTTCTTTATATTTGTATTTCTTTCATTATTTGATTTCTCATTTTATTTTTTCTTGTGTTTTTTTATCTTTCTTTAGTAATTATTTTTTTCTCTTTCTGTCTCTTTATTGTTAATTTTTCTTTCTCTTTAGGAAGTTCAATATTTCTTTTCTTTTCCTTTATGTCTACCTTCCTTTTTCTGACATTTTACATTTTTTTGGTTTGTTTTGTGATATTCATTTTAGACATCCGGCTTTATCCCTTTTGTAGTCGCCACAGTGGAATGAACCATTTGGAATATGTTTTACGCAGCAGATGCCTTTCCAGCTGCAACCCACTGAGAAACATCCACACACTCATTCACTATGGACAATTGTGTGGGGAAACTGGAGCACCCGGAGTAAACCCACACACAAACGCCACACAGAAATGGCAACTGACCCAGCCGAGGCTCGAACCAGAAACCTTCTTACTGTGAGATGACTGTGCTATCCATTGCGCCACTTTATTAAAATAATATAAAAGGGCGTTAAAGCTGACATTATCCTAAATTCTTAAGTAACTACTAACTCATTACTTTTTAACACAAGTAAGTAATAAAGTAGGTCAGTTACTTTTCGAGTTAGGTAACTGTAACTAGTTACTCTTTTTTTTTTTGGTGTTTAAACAAGATTATGGGTTTAGTCATGGCTGGGTGACTCTTTCTCACACAACACCTGGTCCAGCTGGAAAGCTGTCCGTTTAGAGCACTCAGCTCACGCTTGGATTTGGCTTCTGGGAAGAACTCTTCAGACTTATAGCTTCCCAACATCAAAATCGATGCGCATGCTTTTATCTGATTGAATAAAAGAGCCATTCTGGAATAAATACGTTTTTAGATGCTGTAGTCTGCTAGTGTTCTGCTGTACAAGCTATCAGCCATCCTTCATCTGTGTTCATGGCTGGAGTTACAAGAAGTTAAAGGAGTTAAAGAACTCTCCTCAAAAGTCTGGTTTACAGAGAGTGAATGTGATCAGGAAGAGCTTTTTCGCACTCAGAAGCACTGTGATCATCGTCTCAGAGATCTAATAGATGTTTCTGTGTGCAGTTTATCACTGAAAATCAACTTAAGAACAATTCTGCTGGGATCTGTGTGTGTCATTGCTTTACACAAGAGTCTGACGAATCAGGAAAAATAATCAAAGAGAGGAAAAAGGTGAGAATAAATGGAATGATCGAGTACGTTGGGAAATAGCAGATTTCTGTAAATAATCTGTAAATAAGACAGCTTGCCATTGTGAATAGAAGCATTTAAATAACTCATTAGCACTTTATTTGACATTAATTTTGTTACACTAGTTTATGTATTAATAATAACACTTATCACAATAACAAAAAGATTTACATAAATTGGTTACACAGTCCACTTTAGTTTCTAACTGAAAGAGAGGTAAATAAGTATTTTTTTTATTATGGTCATGTTGGCAATAGAACACACCTCAATGTAAGCCCCACTGAGCAAGAGTTGTTCATATAAAGGCCACACCTCTCAATAAAACACAGTTTAACGTGACATGTTCATGCACAACAGATACACAGAAATATGTTTTACAATGTTAAATCACACGAAAGCTTTTTTAATAGCTGCGTTGTATGAAACTGTGTTCTCCTTTGTGAAAAACTCTTAATCTTAGTTTTACCCTTCATCCTCTGGCTTTTCTTCTGAGAGAGAGAGAGAGAGAAGAGATAAATTAGAGTTAGAGAGAAAGGATGAGAGAAAGGAGAAAGAGGAGAGAGAAATTAGAGCGAGTGAGAGAGGCCAAGAGAGGGAGAAAGGAGAGAGGAAGTAAAAAGAGAGAGGAAGAAAGTAGTGTGAGGAGAGGGAAGATTGATAGAAGTGAGAGAAAGGAGGGAGAAAGATGAAGTGAGAACTCAGGAAGAGAGAGAAATGAGAAAGCAAGAGAAAGAAAGATGAAGGAGAGTGAGAAAGAACAAGAGGGAGAAAAGAGGGAGAGTGAGAAAAAGGAGAGAGCGCGAAAGGAGAGAGTGAAATGAGATAGAGAAAGGAGAGAAAGAAAAGAGCGAGGAGCAAGAGCACTCCAAGAAAGCTGTTAGTCTGAAGAGATATAATTATATAAAGAAAATATAAAGATAAAAAGAGAATAATAAATTGGCCCTTCAGAATATTTTTAAACATAAATAATTAAAATGTTATTAATTGTAATTACCGACAAATTACCTGTTACCTCATTATTTCTAGAACTGTACTTTATTTGCACAAAACGCACCGGATTTTAAGGCACAAGGTCAACGTGTACTGTTGAAATTGTATTTTTCCATACAGAAGCTGCACTGAATTAAAAGGGACATAATAATAATATTAATTATAGATTTATTTACTGGCACCTTTCAGGACACACAAGGACACATCCCATAGCAGTATAATCACAGACCACAACAAGAGCGATAAAAGCATATGAGACACACAAACAATAAAATAAAGCACTAAAGATAAAGCATTGAGCGAAACTAAACAGATATTGAAACTTTATTCCAATAATTACCATGAACTTAAATATCAACATTTTGCGATTCAAACACTTAAAGCATATAGACGAATCAATACACACATTGTCAATTAATTTCTCTTTCATAAATTAAATCCTCTATTGTATATTCATCAAATTCAAATAATGGCTCAATAATACAAAAAATGTTTTGCTGTAACATGTGAAATACTAAGGAATACAGTCTTTTCAGGTAACTCTTCATTCACAAAACCTTCATCGTTGTCTGAATGAAACAGTTGAGTGATTTCAGCATCAAGCACCCCTGATTCTCGGATCATTCTCAGGCTCGTTGCGGTTGTGGTCACCGGTACTTCATGGTTCAGTGATGATTCCTGCCTTCTTATCCGTGAACGCTCAGACACCTGACTGATGGCTAGCATGTACACTCTGCAAGCATGCACACTGACTCTGCAAGGTGCTGCGGTGGTACCACGACGATCCATTCAGCTGTGTGGCATTGTAGCGTAACAAATTGTTAAAAAGCATTCTGATTTTGCATTTTGAGTGACCAGCATCCATACATAAGGGCCACTGGATTATAACAAGAAGTGATGTGTTTTGAGAAAATGTAAGGATTTTAAGTGTGCCTTACAGTGCGGAATATACGGTACATGCTGTTGTTCTGTAATTGTATATAATTATCAGCGAGCGCTGCTCTGGTATAGTACTGATTATAAAATATATGTGAAATGAATGTAAAGGCCTTCAGCACATAAGTGATCTTTTATATACTGCTGCGTAGAGCATTTCTTAACTGCGTTCTCTTCTCATATTCTCAGATTGAGTCAGATGCTGGTGCCCACATGGAGCAAACCCACTAAAAGCTGGAGCGAAAGCAGGACAAACAAGAAAATTCATTTCCTCATGATCTTCAGAAAGACGGAGAAACTGCACAACCTCCTTCCTCCTCCTCCAGCTTCATTTCTCTGCTCTGTGTCTGAACGTCAGGTTTTCTTTCTAGAGCTCCTGCTAGCTCTAAGCTGTACACCAGATCCAAGCACTTTTGTATTTGAGTTTATGTCTTTGCTGCTCTCCATCAAACACGCAGAAGATCTGAGCTCCTCCTCCGAGACTCTTCGTGTGACTCCAATCAAAGGCCTTCACGGTGACAGAGAGTCACATGTATGTCTAAGGTGGAGGATTCAGATATTTCGTGTTCTGAGGTTAAACGAAGGGTTTTTTTTCTGGCGGCGCTCTCTTCATTAGCACCTTTGCCTTTTGGTTGTTTATGTTTCTGTGTACATAGGATACGCTTGTGTATTAAATATCATTTTATGAAAAGAGCCAGGTACCTTCCCATCATGCACCTCTCCTCATCACTTTTATTTGAGCTGATATTTATTTAGATAAAACGTTTTTTTTTTTTTTTTAAGTTTGGTGCAAATGTTTTTTTACATTCAGATGCAAACTAAGCAAGTTTATTGAAGTTGTTGTATCATATAAACTCGTCTTTTCAGACTTTTCTATCACGTTTTAGTATTATTCCTCATCAAAATCATGCCTGTACTTTTGTGAGCCTTCAAGCCCATCTCTTAAGGCCGGTATCGCTTGCCTGAAGGACACTAATCTGATGCTCAAAGGTTTTGGATTTAAGAGAAACACCTTAAATACATTGTCAATAACAGATAGTCACTGTATGTGCAAACCCATGTAAGCCATTCAGTTTGTAGATGATGCCCTTGTTTTTGAGATAGGCAAATTCTCTAGCTGCTCCTGTTAGGTATCTTTTGGAGCCAAAATACTTTTCATCCTCTTTCTATTCATTATTTATGGACTTCAGCACGTATGTTCTGCATTGAGATGAGATGAATTGACTGTTCATCTAATCACTTAGTGGACAGAACTTCGGTCAGTGGGCGTGGTTACACCCATCATGTCATTTTGAGCTCCAGAAAAAGGACAGGATTACGCAAACATAAACCAATCAGAAATATGACTCGAGGCATGTTTTTGATGAGGAATGACACTAAAACATGAGAGAAACGTCTGAAAAGATGAGCTTACATAATACGCCACCTTTAACAGTTCTGGTGAGCTGGTGTCAGTGAGCATTTGACTGCAAGGTTAGGATTCCTAACTGTTGTACCTTGACTGACCACCAGTAAGTTCTGTACAAAAAAATATTACAATCATTTTTATTTTATTCATCTAATGCCATCTGATACTTTCATTAACAGTCAATCTAACCAAAAATGTTACAGTTAAACAACAACTTTAAGTCAGAAGTGAGCATGATCTCATTCACTGTCATGTTAAAACTTGAAAACTGAAAAAAACATGTTTCTACCCCAGGCTCCATCAGATGTCTGTGGTAGGTTTATGACAGTTTTTTGGTTAACACAAAGTGATACACTTCCATGATGACGATGGCTGCTCCATCCATTCCAAGCCTCATTTACCCTTCATTCAAAACATCACACATGCTCAGTTGTCCATGTTATATATAGAAACACTGATAGAAACTCAGATTCCTTTTGGCTCATAAAGATTGGAGTTCATTGTTGCTGAGTGGGATTGTATGGTTTGTGATGTCACAACCAGCGAAAAAACACCTTTTTCAGTTTTAGTGGTGATTGTGTGGAATATGGTGCAATTGAATACAAACTAATAAGCCACTGTTCTTTTTCAAAGCCTGTGAATTGTCACCTGAGGTTCCCTTTAAAATGCAGTGGTGGGTTTTTACTATAAAATTTTAATTGAAATGTAGTAGTTTCAAACATTTTTGAGATATATTTTCTTGTGTTTTTTTCTTGTGTGAAAAAAAAGAAAATCCACATTTTGGGTTGAAATTTTTTTTGAGTTCGCTTGTTATCCAACTCTCCTTAAAATCATTAATTGTGTTTTATGCTTTGTCAAGCATTTCTGCTCATCTAGCATATATTAGCATATATCATTTAATCAGATTTGACCAGTGGCATTTTCTTGTCAGTAGCAGAATTATGATGTTTTTTTTTGGCTATTTTTCCTACTTAGAACTTCTCCTTCGATATCTCTATTTTAGCGATGTTACTAATGCCGAGTGAAGCTTTATCATTCCTCAGTATTAATTTATGAGCTTTGCTGCTAAAACAAAATCATGTTTTAAATAGAAACATATTGAGAAGCTTAAAAAATTTTACTGGTCTAATCCAACTCAAGGATGTTTGCTAATAAGGCTAAACATCTGGAGAACCGATTCCAAAACTGTTGAGGACAGTGCAAATGCTAGCTTCTGAAGATTCAAACACATAGAATTATTCCAGCACAGTGTTTGTAGTAAATCAAGGTCTGAAATGCAAAAAAATAAACAAGCACATGTATTGCTAGAACTGTGCTGTTTAGGGTTTTTCGCCCTCAATGCAGCAGCTGTACTCAAAAGCAATGTTTACCACTCACATTTATTTATTTATGTTATTTACTTATTTATTCATCCATTCATTCTATTTATTTATTTATTTTAATCATTCATTTGTTTATTTTATTGATTGATTTCTTTATTACTTTATTTTATTTATTTCCTGACTAGTCCTCCTGCTTGCTCGCATTCCTGGTTCATCAGATTACTACTTGTCTTTATTTATCGATCCCTGACACACCTTTATAAGGTTTGTTGCACATTTATATGGCTATGAGGAGGAGTTTAGTGTAAATACACATATAAATATATACAGGATGGTGCTCGAGGAGCTTCAAGTTACTTTGAGGATTTTTCAGCTTGAAACACTTTAACTAATGGCAAAACCAAAAGAACCTAGACAGATGCTGCTCTCATCTCTGTCGGTTTTGCTGTTCGTAAAAAATGTTGAGAAAAAAACAACGTTGCGTTTAAGAGCATTCCTCCGCATCGGCCTATTTTTGGCACTTTTAAGCTAGTTCTTTTCTGGCTCGCTCCGGGAGGTGTAATATCCGGAGATTCGTTGGGGTTTGAGGTCGTCTTGTGGTTAGGATGCTGTGTAGTGAGACGTGTACACATTACAGTGATAGTCCGGATTGTTTTGGGGCCGGAATCATCTGTTGATGGTTTCCTTTGCTTCTGTTTGGTAGCACCGCACCACTGCCATCGGTTCTTTTTGGGATAGCTTTGGTGTCTTGCTAGTGTGTCATGATATTGCGTTGCTTTAATGTAAGTACAATGTGAAATGAAAACAGTAGTATTCGAGGAGTTTTTCTACACAATAACTACCATGGCAGCCTGGGGAACGCAACCCGATGTGTGTCTATTTTTTTGATACTGAGCTGATATTTTGAGGATATTGTGTTTTTGCCTTGTCCGATGACTGAAGGGAAGAGATGGACAATGAACAGAGAAGAGCTGGGCTGGGTCACTTTTGCTGCAAGCTGGTGATTGGCTAGAGATCTGTTGTTTTAGTGAGCACCAAGCAGACCGTTATCAGTGCCGTCTTCCTCTTGTAAATAAAGTACTTTTTGATATCCTTTCTCTGGTCCACGCTTCTACGTCTCATGTGAGGCTGTTTGAGATTATAATTTATTTATTTATTTATTTGGCCACATTTTTATATTTGGTTTTTATGTATATTTACTAGATTGGGTTTTGCTTGTAATAGAGCTATTGCAATAAAAAAGTGCCAAGGTACCGGACGTGTGACTGAGTGGTTTCTCTGCTCTGGATGATGCAATATTGTGTTTAACAGGTTTAGAATTGTGTTTTTCTCTTGTGTGGTTTTTGTGGATAGATGCAGTGCTCTACTAGATGAAAAGATGCCTTTCTTTACCTGTGGGGACCTGAAGATAGACAGAACCCAGGGGCGAACTTCCTTGGGCCCCCAACTTTTTACTGGCCACCACAATTTGCCAGCCATATCTAGAAATATATAGCAGTAATATGGTTATTAAATGATGAAATTGATTGGTATTGGACTTTTCTTAAGCAGTTCTGCAATCCATTCAGCACATACAATTGAAGTTACTTCACATTCAAATGTATAATATTTTGGCATTTAACCTGAAAATTTAACTCTGAAGGCCCTCTACTTCTTTCTCCTAAAATGCAGCAATTTTAATCTTTTATTCAGTGTGCAATTTTGACCCAACCATGAAAATTTCCCAAATGCCTCTGTAAGATTCAAGTCCCAGTTTTCCCCATCAAGGGGAACCACCCTCTCAATGCATAACAGGAAGTGATTGAGTTGTATTATCTCAAGAAGCATCTTGAGGCTGACACCAAATAGGGAACGGAAACTTACGTCGATGACGACTATGGGAAGCTCTGCTAGGAGCGCTCTACTCTCTCCACACTATTTCAAAATGTCAATCAGCGAACGTGCTGATGGTCACGTGATCATGTCACACATGAAGCGAACGCAAACAAGACACTATTCCTGTTGTGATGCTAGAGCCGTACTCACGCCCTAGGCAACCAGACTTTCTCACCACCTTACGGTTGTGGCTGGGAGACATAAGTCTTTGTTCGGGGAACGGGGGTTATGAAAGTAACCATTACATTCCCCATCAGTCGGTCACTACGATTGATGTCAGTGATGACTATGGGAACACCCTGCCAAGCGCCACAGCCTAGGTCCTTCCGCATCAGTCGATGGGCAGGCAAGCCGGGCACATCAGTAGTCCTGCACTGAGCAGGCCCTCAGGTATAGACTTATTTTTTAATTGGCAATATTCTCTCATACCGACTCATACCAGAGGAGGGAGAATCCATCCCAGAGTTGAAGTGGAAGCCAAACTCGCCACCTCGAAGGCTGGACTTACAACTTCCTGCAGTTTAATACATGTATGGTTCCATTGAGGGACCTACCGGAAATGTGCCTTGAACCACTAGGGAAAGGTCTTTTAGAGGCAAAATAGCATAGATGAAATTAGCTAGAGCAAGTTTTCGAGAGTTAGCCTTTCGGGGAACTGCTCGGCCCTGCCGTGCCCGGTGTTATAAAAAATTCAGCCGGTAGTCCCTCACACATGTGGACAGAAAGTAGAAACACTCCACTTACTCCACTACGGCTGTTAGAGCGAAAGGAGCCAAAAAGCTGGAGGTTATCTTCAGGGGCAAAAATAGCACATGTATCACTAAGAAACTTAAGCTGGACACCCCTTCGTACCCCATCTCAGATATGCTTCCACCACCTAGCACGACTGAAGAGATGGATTAAACGCTCAGGTTATAGTACCTGGCGAAGGTGTTGGGTGTCGACCAACCCACCATCTTGCAGATCTCTGCCAGCGGAGTACATCTTGCCAGCACCCATGAGGCTGCGACACCGAGTGGACTCTTAACTGCAGGGGGCAAGGGACATCGGACACTGTGTATGCGGTAGAGATGGCCTCCACTAGCCAGTGGGCCAACCTCTGTTTGGAGACAGCCTTCTCAGAACTTCCAAGGTTCCGGGTCCTTTCTAAATAGATCCTCAGTGCTCGGACTGGGAAATTGGGACCAGGGTCTGGTGTTGCTTCCTCTCTGGGCAGAGCTTGGAGGTTCACTACCTGAGTTTGGAAGGGGACGGTAGAAGCGGCTCAATTGGAGGAGGGGTGGGATGTAGCTCAGTGGTAGAGTGCATGCATCTCAGCATCCCAGGGGCATTGGTGATTTCCCCCTCTGTAAGTTGGACAAAAGCGTCTGCCAAATGCATAAATGTAAATGTGAAATGTGGAGGACCTTGAAGTCCTCTAAGGACAATGGAAAGGTCCCAGGAGGGAACTAAGAACGGCCTAAAGCAGTGTTTCCCTAGGAAGAAAAAAAAAACATCTCGCACCCCCCCACGTAACTATAAATAGTATTATTTGTCTTTAAATTTGTTATAAGCACACCTCTGCATAACACAGTAACCTTATTAACGTATAAGAGAAAAAAGAAAGAAATATGGACCAACTTACAACAAAGAATAGCTTTATTAACTGTAGCAGAAAAGATTTAAGGTGCATCTGAAATGTAAAAAAACATTAAATCCTTACAAAACTAGAAACATTGTTTGACTGACCATGATTGCTGGCAAAATTCAGCAGGTTGATTGGGGTATGTCTTTAAGTGATTTTCTTCATGCTGTCCACTGCTAACATTTTTAGACTGTGTGGATTGCACAATCACTGCCTCAGCATGTCTACGCCCAAGACAACCGAGGCAATGGTCGTGGCTATACGTCAAAGCGATTGATCCACCGCATCAAAAAGACTTGCACGGTCGCAACATGTTTGGAACACACTTCAAACAGCTGACCGGCAAAACATGTGGTCTACTAAGAAAAAGAATCTTACATCTTGGTGGAAGGCAGTGAAAGAGCTGAAGTCGGTGGCGTGCAGTGGTTCCAGCCCTTGGGTCTGGCCGAAAAACCTCACTTGTTGCCGTCGAATCACCAGATCTCCAATAATCCACACAGGGATAATCAACCATCTCTGTGGTTGTCTTTCACTTGAGTTGCTCGCGTGTCGAGAGTAGGCCCCAGCAAAAAAAAAAAAAAAAAAAAAAAAAAACTGGACAGGCATCACGCTTTTATTCGCTTTATGCGTGACGACGTGATCACGTTACAATCAGCACGTTCGTTGATTGGCATTTTGAAATATTGAGGAGAGAGTAAAACGCTCCTAGAGGAGCTTCCCAGAGTCGTCACTGACATAAGTGGTAGTTATCAACTGATGGGGAACTAAATGTTGGAGCCTAAAAAAAGGTGGTAATAACTTTTTTACATTTGTTTGTTTAACATATATATTCAAATTTACACCTTCAGTTAATCAGACGTCCCCACTATGCTCATGGTCCACCTTTCGATTACAGGCTCCGCACTCCGTGAACCTAATTGAACTTTCCCAGAAACCTACGGAGGACGTCATGAACACTCCATGTTATATAGCCAATGTTTCTTTTCAAGCGGAAATCCCTCTCGATGCATAACAGGGAGTGGCTGGACTTGTAATTCCTCAACTGAACACTGGAGGCTGGGACCGGAAGTGAGCAGATTTTCATTAACATCCATGTAAAAAATGAACAAAACATGTGTAAACCCTGGATCCTCAAAGTTTTTTTTATTCCCATCACTAATTTTCTCCTTTATGAAGACTCTGAGTGGTATTTTTGTTATTATTTCTTTTTTACTTTATATTAAACTTTACATCTTTGCATAATAACCAGCTGGGTTAATGGGGGGAGAGCCATTTCTCATCAGGTTTCATTCTCATCATTTCTGATCCACCAAGTAAACTTTTTTTTGCCTATTTTGACCATTTTGTAGAAATGCTTTGTCGAGGAGGAAGTGATTTACCCAAACTCAGATTACTTTCTCCTAAAACCTATAAGTGACATCACACGATATGTCCATGTTAATGTTTCCATTCAAGTCTAAAACATTTAGGCCATTAAGCTGAAAATGTATTTTCACACCCCACCTACAAGTGTTTACTTACATAAAAATAACACATTTTAATTAAAAACGATAGCATCATTTCACCTTTGGCCCCCAAAATGTAAAAATCCGCCTCTTTAAAAACTAGGTTAAAAACTTTAACCAAGAGAAAGTGTGTGAAGACGATTCATCCGATGATCTCTTTTCTTCTTTGTTGTTGGTTTCTTCAAAAGAGTTTGTCAACCATGGAGCATCCAGTATTCAAATGGAGCAAAGTTATTCAAACCAAAGGTGGATTTCTACTAGTATTCAGGTAAAGAACAATTACGCAGCGGAAAACACAATTAAAGTATCGTTCACTTTAAAGGAAACTTGTAAATAATCAAGCATTGGGTGATGTTTAGACTTATCGTTAATTGGGTAAAAGATCTATGGTCCTGCTTTAGGTTTCCACCGAGTATTTCATTTCATATCCTTCTTTACCCATAAGATTGATTTCATCATCTTAAAAAAACAATAATAAGAACCCTTTAATAATGGAATAATTTTCAGTTCAAAGAATAATGTTTGAATTTCTTTTTACCAGTTCACAATTAACTCGATTTAATGATTGAGCACACCCAATCAATCCATCTGAAACATGTGTCTGGATGTGAGAGGAAACCAGAGGAACAGTGAGGACTATTTATGCCTGGTAAAGTATTCACATGTGAGATGTTTCATGTTGTGTGTGTGTGTATATATATATACATATATATATATATATATATATATATATATATATATATATATATATATATATATATATATATATATATATATATATACACACACACACACCTAAAGGATAATTAGGAACACCATACTAATACGGTGTTTGACCCCCTTTCACCTTCAGAACTGCCTTAATTCTATGTGGCATTGATTCAACAAGGTGCTGAAAGCATTCTTTAGAAATGTTGGCCCGTATTGATAGGAGAGCATCTTGCAGTTGATGGAGATTTGTGGGATGCACATCCAGAGCACAAAGCTGCAGTTTCACCACATCCCGAAGATGCTCTATTGGGTTGAGATTTGGTGACTGTGGGGGCATTGTTAGTACAGTAAACTCATTGTTCAAGAAACCAATTTGCAATGATTTGAACTTTGTGGCATGGTGCATTATCCTGCTGGAAGTAGCCATCAGAGGACGGGTACATGGTGGTCATAAAGGGATGCCCAATTGGCACTAAGGGGCCTAAAGTGTGTCAAGAAAACATCCCCCACACCATTACATTACCACCACCAGCCTGCACTGCTTACAAATGTGCATTAACATTAACAGTGCTTTATAAACCATTAGCTAATGCTTAAATAATGACTTGTAGTTATTATAAAGTGCTGCCGAAACTACGACAGTCAGAAGATGTCCATTGTAGGTGCAGTAACACTTTAGTTTAAGGGTCCAAAACAAGATAGTTCAGCAATTTAAATGCTAAACTGGCACTAATACACTGTTAACTAATGAACAATTAAGCCTGTAATTAAACATTATTTTGGTGTAATTCATGTTTTATCTATGCTTCAACTAATCTATAACTCACAACTAAAGGAGTGGATTTAGAACTAAAATGGTACTAATGGTTAATGGGGTTTCCAAATCAACCTTAATTTAGCAGAAATAATTACATCTGAAGGTTTGAGCCTCGGCTGGGGCAGGTGGCATTTCTGTGTGGAGTTCTCATGTTCTCGTCGTGATCGCGTGGGTTTACTCCGGGTGCTCCGGTTTCCCCACAATTTCAAAGACATGCGGTGAATTGAGTAACCTAAATTTGTCTGAAGTGTAGGGGTGTGTTTTTGCTGCGTAAAACATATGGATAAGTAGGCAATTTATTCTGCCGTGGCAACCTCAGATAAAGGGTCTAAGCCAAAAACAAATGAATTAACTAAACCCAAATGTAAATGGTTAACTAAATGGTTAAAATATTGATAATCAAAACACACATTGAAATGCTGACTCTGAATTTTTCACTTACCAGGTGTTAATGGTTTTTAACGTTTGTAAAGCTGTTAAACAAATTTTTGTTTAAGAAGCTTATAACCATGTAGTGATTCATGTAATAAATAGGTGAAACTCACCATTGATTAGCTTTACGTTTTATTTTGATACAAAAGAAAGTGAAATAGTGCTAAAATCTGCAAAACATTTAAATATATTCACAAAAAATAATATTTACAGGTGAGCAGGGACAAGTCAAATACCTAAAAAAAATATCCAAAAAAACCCCATCATCATCACCCTCCTCCTCCTTCCTCCTCCTCCTCCTCCTCCTCATCCACACAGACCGACCATTATATGAAAAACGTACAATTTTGGGTTAAACCACCATTAAACAGACAGAAAACACAGAAACATAAATATGTGTAAAAGAGGCACTTATTTACCAGCTCAGCTTTTTCTAGAGTAACACTGAATCAAAGATCTGCAGACGTTCTCTCTGCTGGACTCAGATGTCGAGATAAAAACCTCCTCAGCAGCTTCTCCATGATCCAGAACAAGAATGCTTGTGTAACTCAGCATCTTGCTCTGTTTCCACTATCATGCCATTTAGTCCTTCCATTTAGTATCTTGATGAAACACACCTGATCACACTAATTAAGCTCTTTTGAGTTCATTTTTGCCTAAGGGCCTCCAGGAAGAACTTTGCACATGTCAGAAGGTATATCTGATATTTTCAGTCTGAACAGCTCAATTCAGAAATTTTCCAATCTGGCCCAGATCTCTTTCATACAAGCTCCTGAATCTGATACAGATCAGATTTTTTGCAGTGCAACCTGAGTCTGAAAGGCCGCTCACGTTTATCAACTTAAACACAGTTTGTTACTGAAACAAGTCACTGAAGAAGATGTTCTTGTACTGAAACAGTTTCAGGAAGAGCAAAATACAAATTTGAAGCTTAATGAAGCTTCAATCTTTTTTTTTATTGTTTAAAGCTAATAATGTTGCCTTTGATCAGATATTTACACCCACAAAGACTCAAGCCTTCAAGAGAGCATGCCCTTCAGTGTTTAGGTCTGTTAGTAGTGCATTATGGGGGATGTAGTTTCCTGTTCTGTTCATTAGAGTCAGAATTTGTTCACACAGAGGACAGAAAGCAGGTGCATATTATTTGTAATGTGAATGAACTCACCAAAAAAAATCAGAATTGGGCATTATAATGTGCCATTCTACACTAATTTATACGGCAAAATCTTATTTTAACATAATAAAGTCTTCCTCAGCCTCCAAACGCAAGTCAGTCTTTCTACTAATGTTACAAGCTAAAATCTTTTTCACACAGTAAACCCCTAATAAATTATCTGTTCTGGAGTCACCTCATGCATTAGTTTTTTCCATGCGTATCACTCGCATAAATTAGTTTTCGTCCCTCCCCAAACTATTTTTGTCTGTTGCAGACTAAATAAACTTCAGTAGCTTCATCACTTACATCCTTAAACATAATTTTTGTAAGTTTTTGTCTGACACAAATTAGTCTGAAAATACAGTTTTCTGTAGGTTTGCCATTTCATAATGGTTTAGCTTTCTAGATGAGATTCCAGATGATTATTTTCAAAGATTTCAGCACTTGAATGTCTGTTGGATGTGGTCTCGCTGTAAATGTTCTTTCATAACCTTCTTAAAGTTGCTTTAGATTAGTTCAAGTTCCTGCTGTTGACCTCAGCTTGAGAACGCTCCATTTCAATTATGTTTTTAGGGTTCTTGTACAGTGAGCACTTGCTTGATCTGATCCTGGATCAGGTGCCAGGAAAGCCTTCTTCACAAGTTCAGGATCTCAAACTCCTCTTCTGATTCAGACAGCTTGCCTGGAGACTCAATGAACTCTGGAAGAATAATGGTTCAGGGGATTTAGAGATATTTGATGCTCCTGAATAACAAAGAAACCAATTTAAAGAGCACGATATATGGATTTCTGAAAGTTCTTTAATCGGATGGGTCTAAGTAAGTTCAGTTATTACCTCTAAAAGAAAGAGTTAATTAATCTTTTCCTGGTTTCTAATGATATACCTACATCTCGTGTACACCCAGAAACTTAAACCTCTGCAGATGCCATCCCATCAAGTTGAAAAGTCAATCGGTGAATGATTGAAAGCTTTAGTCTGCATTTTGTGGCTTTCAAACTGATTCTGATTAGTTTTCCGTGCAGTGCATTAGGTCTGGCAGGATCAAGGTAAGGTTACACTGAGTGAATTATATCTCCAGAACACCGTCAATATAATCAGACTAAAGGAGAGAGTTTAAAAGCACAAGACTGACTGTAAAACCATCTTATTCTGTGAAGCAGTTTCGTTTTATAAAAGAAAAAAAAAAGGTTTCAGAAATGTTCAGTGTGTGTCTTTATAAATGAGTACTCATGCATGATTAAAAAATTTAAAATATTTCACAAGATCTTTCTTGCTCATAATCGCCTCGTATTGCAAGCGTGAGTGTCGAGCAGTAGAGAAGCATACTAGGTGAGATGTCAGAGTGAAGAGTCCGAGACCGGGAAGGGAACCGTGTGGCGAAGGGGTAGAAGCAAGGAAAGCTTGCACAATGAAGATGTTATCCTGTACGTCGGGTCTTATTTACTGGAAATGTAGATAGCCGGGACCTTATGATTAGATGGTCAATAATCAGCCAAGCTCCTCCCGAACTTATGTTAATTGATGATTAATCTCATTAATTTCTTAAGGTAAGGTTACATTGAGGTGAATTTTAAAGTTAATCTTCACAACTAATTTCCAAATAATTAGAGCAGCCACACAGACGAAAAACAAGTGAAAATGTTTTGCTGATATTTCATGAAGCTCAACGCTCGACCAATAAAACTGGATCTTTTGTTTACGTGTGAGCGGGTGCAGAAGTTACCTAACTACACCACTTGAGGGCGGTCTTGACTCACCGAGCGTCCTAGACTCGAGGTATGGGAAGAGTGGGTGATTTCAATAAAAAAAAATCTATTTAAATACACGATAAGACCCCACGTCACAAAGCACAAAGAATCCGGACAATGTGGTATGGAGGACGTGATTTTAGGCATGCGGTACAGGAGGCGAGGTGCGCGGCAAACCAAACTGATCACTTGAGTAGAGAAATGTTCTATTCAGATGAAGTTTGCGTATGCCGCAACCAATCAGGAGCTTACTCTTGTGACTTATCAAGCGGGAACATATGCAATAACAACGGAGGAGACAAATAGCAGTTTGTGGCCAGCCACAATGAATAACTTGTATTTTTATCTATGTCGAAAGAAAAAGAACCTTGCTTGGAATTAAGTGGATGAGGAGGTAAGTTATAGATTTTTTATGAATTAACTTGATATATATTGATATTGTGAGGATTTTAGCTAAAGCTAAGCATGCTAGTTAATGTATTTATCAGAGGGAATGTGCAGGAAGAGATGGATATGAACACTTTTTTTTAAAGGAGAGGAGAAAGAAATAGGAGAAAAAAGTGGGTCAGCAGCAGGTATGCTCCAGTCTTGTCATTCCCATGCCTCCTCGGGCCAGCTCGTGCCTAGTTATGCACTGTTCTCAGAGCGTTCATGCGAGTTAACCCCCGGGTTTGAAAGCAGTGAGATAGGTCCGGTTAGGAAGCTGTATTCTATGGCGACAACTCAGGGTCATAATTCGAGCGCGCGCATTTGATAATCACGCGCGCATAATATTAAAATTTGAGCGAGCAGAAACAGATCCGCGCGCGCAAAGAAACAAACTGCGAGCTTTTTTTTCAACCCGCGCACGCACACGACTGAACCTGAGAGCAAAACACTCTCGAGCGAGGGGAGGGCCTTACCTGCTCACTCGCTCTCAAATCTCCCTCCCTTGTTCGCTCTCAATCTGAACCTGCGCGCGCGCTAAGATGATTTTTGTCCAAGATGGGGCGGGACCCTCGTTTCCCGGAAGTCAGCTGTGATTGGATGCCTCTTTGTCAGTCAGATCTATCCCTTTAACGCTCAGTCTCCCCCAACAAATACGTTAACCAACTTATAAAAGTGACTCTTTAATCAAACAACAACGACAAGCCAGACAAAAAATGTACAAACATTACAACAAAAACAATAAAGATGACTGCAAGAACAATATAAATCTGACCGAATATTACTCCAACAGCTTAAAGAATACAAATAAAACAATCCAAGTTGCTTTTGTGTTTAAAGGATAAACTCTAATCAATGTTTTTTTTTTAAATCCTGTCTCAAGAACAGTTGTTAGTTGTGTTCATATCTGGAATATGGATGTATGAATAAATACTTTTTGTTAATGTCAAATTAGACCACTGATAAAGTTGACGTTGTATGGCATGTTTCTATCATTAACATGTTTTTAAGTTTTTGTGAGTTCTCGATTAAATAGTAATTACATTTTACTGTTTTGACAAAACTAGGCCTGCATTATTACATTTTTGAGTTTCTAGAGTCTAATGAAAATGTATAATTTCAGACTTGAATCCTGGTTTTGATTAATTTGTTGAGTTTGGGGTTTGAATTACTGCGTTAGTTTGATGATTTATTTCCACAAGAAACTGTATTTTTAATCCTGATTTTAATGCAATCAAAGTTACTTTTACAAGCGGGGATTAATGGTCAAATTCATTTAAATTCAGATTTTACTACTATTTAAATATTACTTTTAGAAGCAGTGAAAAAGAGATTATTTAAATTAAATTTTTATTTTTCTAAGTTAACCTGTTACGTTAGTTTTAGCGCATTATTTTGAGTTCTGACTGCTGCTTTTTCAAATAGAGATCACTCAGCAAGAAAAAGATGTTCAACATCTAGGCTAAGCATATATATCAGCATTAGACCGGCTATATTAAACCCAATTCTAGCCCAACTAACCTTGTATTTCATTTTATATCGCTTTTGTCAAAATAATTTATGAAACTAAACAATATGTTATATTTTATGATGTGCATGGAGTCAGGAGTAATTAGCATGTGTCTTGTTTATTTATTTTTTAAAGGTTTATATGTGGGCTACACGCAGCCCTTTTTGAACTCGTCTTTTAATCGTCTATTTGTAGCCCACTTTTAGAATTAATGATTTGTGTAGGATTTCTTTTATTTGAGCAACATCATCAGCGGATCCCCGTAGCCTTCGGAGAAGCTGTTTGAGTATATTCAAACAAAGACTTCTGGAAACACAGAATTTCAGTCTCCTTATATACTCTCAAAAAGGAGTGGTAACTGGTCACAAAAGCATAGTCAGAGTTTAAACCCCTCAAACCCCCAACAGCAAATGGTGTGCAGGAGAATACCAGGGGAATATGGACTGTGACAGCTTGGGTAATAAAAACACAGGATGTTCTAGTCACACACAAGCACAAAGAGCTTCACAAGAATACAGAGTATAAAAATGAGAATTCCTTATTATTCTTACAATTTGTTTTTGTTTTGGACTGGCAACGCATATGATTGACTATATCTCTTTATGTTTACAATATCGATAATATATGTACAACAGTTACGTGTCAATTCATTACATGGTCTTTATATAGCCGCGATTTAGCTCTAAATTAGACGTGCAGCCGTAACCGCCATTTCACTGGAAAATAATAGTCTATAAATAGACCAGAATTAGAGTGATTTGGACTGATGTAACCCAAATCTAGTCCAAAAACCTTACATTTTGTTTTTATTACATTGTTGTCAAAACAGCTAAAAAAAAACTAAATTCAATAATATTTATGTATATAATCTGCAATGATTACATAGTGTCAACAAACATTCAAGTTGAAAAAGTGAAATAGATTTTCAAAAGCGGTAAAGGCAACACATGAGCCGGAACTTTCCTTGCAGCGCTTGGTGTTACCCGGAACGTTGAGTTGACGCCTTCCTTTCCGGATTTTACGGAGAAGCTTGTTCATGTCGCCCCTTCTATCGTCACGTTTCAGGTCAGTAAATGCATTTTAAAATGACAAAGTCTCTCCTTAAAGTCAAGCCATGTTTAAAGAACAAATGTGAAGCGGTTGTGTCCATGTTGTGGTAAATAAAAGACGTTATCAGGTCTTTGATGATGTTTTGAAAGGCTGAACGCGACTCTTCATGACTGCGTTCACGAGACAGATTTCATTAATTAACAAACGCGGTTTTAGGTTCTTTATAGTTAACCTTAGCGTCTTTAAAGCGTGGATTCTAGAATTGTTTTATATTTCAATTACCTTAAAAACAGATAATACTTAAATACACAGCCGTAATTTATAACATTAACATACAGGTAAATGGTTTATTTTTTAAGAAGAAACGCAGCATAATGCTCTCCAGCCCTGATGTACATGCAGTACGTTGCATGCTAATACAATGATAGTGTTTTCTCTAACGCTTTTTCCTCTCTACTTCACAGATCTGCAATGACTAGTTTCCCAGTGGACTAGCTGATCTCAGGAAAGCAGTCAGAAATCTCTTCATGCTGTGCAGTGCTTATAATAGCAGCATTTAAATAAAGTGTTTTTAATAAAGACGTCTTTTTTTAACTGCATGTATGTGTTTGAAATGTCTTATTATTTTTTTTGTCTTTTTTTTTATCTTATTTGACTAAAATGAAAATGAATTACATTTTATTGCGTGTGTTACCTTAGCTTATTATGATAACCATCTCAACTTAAAATTGTAATGTTACTTTGATTATTGTGTAGCCTAAACAGATTTTATGTCCTTTAAACTTGTATATGCAGTTGTTTGTTAGAGGTCTAAATGATGTCTAGGTTATATTTTGTCTACAGTTAAATGTCATTTAAACTTTCACTGACAGCCCAAATTTAGCCTAGAAGTCTAGGCTATCAATAAACGTTTATTAAACCTCTTTTGAACCAAAAAATGCTAGCGGGGTAGTACTCAACATATTGCGCTATGTACAGTCTTTGTACAGTCAGAATTTAAATTAAATGAACTATATTTTGCTACTTTAAAATTAATATTAATTTAAATAGTAGTAAAATCTGAATTTAAATGAATTTGACCATTAATCCCCGCTTGTAAAAGTAACTTTGATTGCATTAAAATCAGGATTAAAAATACAGTTTCTTGTGGAAATAAATCATCAAACTAACGCAGTAATTCAAACCCCAAACTCAACAAATTAATCAAAACCAGGATTCAAGTCTGAAATTATACATTTGCATTAGACTCTAGAAACTCAAAAATGTAATAATGCAGGCCTAGTTTTGTCAAAACAGTAAAATGTAATTACTATTTAATCGAGAACTCACAAAAACTTAAAAACATGTTAATGATAGAAACATGCCATACAACGTCAACTTTATCAGTGGTCTAATTTGACATTAACAAAAAGTATTTATTCATACATCCATATTCCAGATATGAACACAACTAACAACTGTTCTTGAGACAGGATTTAAAAAAAACATTGATTAGAGTTTATCCTTTAAACACAAAAGCAACTTGGATTGTTTTATTTGTATTCTTTAAGCTGTTGGAGTAATATTCAGTCAGATTTATATTGTTCTTGCAGTCATCTTTATTGTTTTTGTTGTAATGTTTGTAAATTTTTTGTCTGGCTTGTCATTGTTGTTTGATTAAAGAGTCACTTTTATAAGTTGGTTAACGTATTTGTTGGGGGAGACTGAGCGTTAAAGGGACAGAACTGACTGACAGACAGCCGTCCAATCACAGCTGACTTCCGGGAAACGAGGGTCCCGCCCCATCTTGGACAAAAATCATCTTAGCGCGCGCGCAGGAATGAGTCGCGCGCGCAGGTTCAGATTGAGAGCAAGCAAGGGAGGGAGATTTGAGAGCGAGCGAGCAGGTAAGCCCCTCCCCTCGCTCGAGACAGAGTGTTTTGCTCTCAGGTTCAGTCGTGTGCGTGCGCGGGTTGAAAAAAAAGCTCGCAGTTTGTTTCTTTGCGCGCGCGGATCTGTTTCTGCTCGCTCAAATTTTAATATTATGCGCGCGTGATTATCAAATGCTCGCGCTCGAATTATGACCCTGATTTGCCGCCATAGTACATTTACATTTTTATGTAATATGTAGTATTCAGCGTCACGGTGGCGCAGTGGGTAGCACGGTCGTCTCACAGCAAGAAGGTCGCTGGTTCTAGGCTCGGCTGGGGCAAGTGGCATTTCTGTGTGGAGTTTGCATGTTCTCCCCGTGATCGCGTGGGTTTTCTCCGGGTGCTCCGGTTTCCCCACAAGTCCAAAGACATGCGGAATAAGTGAATTGAATAAGAACGATTGCCCATAGTGTTAAAGTGTGAATGTGTGTGTGAATGTTTCCCAGCGATGGGTTGTGGCAGGGAAGGGCATCCGCTGCGTAAAACATATGCCAGTGAGTTGGCGGTTCATTCCGCTGTGGCGCCCCCGAAAGGGAATATAGCCGACATGAAGATGGATGGATGGATGGATGTAGTATTCATAACTGATCCCCAAAAGCTGTAAACCTAACAGAAACACTGTATTCCTCTCCAGCACTCAATAGCAGCTCCCACTCTTGGAGAGAAGAGCCTGCGGCAAACAGTTAGCTGATGAAGCTGACTTAATGCAGAAATGTATTGCTGTTAATGCACGAGCAGCTGAGGGAAGACGGCAGAGAAGCGCTTACAAAGAGCCAACCCCAAAAACACATTTCTGTGATCTCTAAAAAAGGATTATTTTTGCAGCTGTGTAGCTCGTTGCCTATGTTACACAAAGAGCACTCATTTGTTTATTATCAGCGCTTATACCTTGAGTTATTGAGCTGGGAAAAGCAAATATGTGGATCAGTGTACAACTTTACTTAAGTAAAAAAAAATAAATACAGTTTTCTAGTTCACTGCTGGGAATCACGGCAGCTTTTTTCCATAAACGATGTACATCGTTCAAACTAATTTTTGAAAATTCCTGCAGACAGCGAGTGCAAAACAGAGCCGCAGCCATTGTCTTTGCTATAACTGGAAGAAACTGTGCTGTACTAGACAGAATGTGGAAGTAGTTGTGCAAGTAGCCCATTGCAAAACATTACAACAAAGACCCAAAAATAAAGTCAAATACACCACTCAGTAAATAAACATGCTTGCCGCAGTCTGCTGATTATTAACAGTGTAATCCACACTCACCAAAGAAAATGATTCACTTTTGTAAAAAGAGTTTATTTGTAACGAGTTAGATTCATTCCTTTCACGAATGACACAATACACATGAGCGCCATGCAACGGCAAGGAGAGTCACTGCATCAACTTTTAATTTTATAATTTTTTTGTACCACGCAGAGAAGCATCTGAAGATTTGTGCAAATCTCAGTTCGGATTGATGTGTGGCCTTCAATCTTTAAATGATTAAAAACCAACAAACAAAAAAACTGAAAAGCACTGGAATTTGCATGTGGAATCGTGGACTCTGCATATTCACAGAACATATTCACAGCCCATGCATGGGAGACATTTAAGTTTATAATTATTTGCTTTTAAAATAACGGATTAAATCATTTTCCTCACAATTATCAGCAGTATGAACAAATTCTATGTTTCTCAGCAGTAAATCCCTTGGTTGATATCTAAAGTAAGATTCTGATGTAAAGGCGTTTGCTGTTACCTGCTCCTGTGGTCTGCACCTCAGGTTTGGTGGGAGGAATGAATGGAGGCCAGTGAGGTGGATGCTTCTCCACCAGTTCAAACATCCGCATGGTTCTCTTCTGGAGGAGCTTCTGGCGAGGAGGAACACATGGAACACATCTTCAGATCTCAGCCATTCCAAATTAAACAATAAAGATTTTTCTGAAAGTCTCAGGATGTGAAAACATCAGCAAGTCAACAGAACTTTGAAAAGACTGTAATCAGCTTGGGCGACATTGATTTGCTCTGTGATTGAGTGATGGAACATACTCTATAGAGACTGCCCCAAACTTCATTGAGATAAAAATGCATAACCATGGATGAAAAAACAACAATAATATGTTTACATCATAATACTTTAAACGTGTATGTGTAAAAATATATGATGTAATTAAGCTCCCCTGAGTTTGGTTGAAGCTACTGGCCTATCTCCTAAAACAGGGTTGGAAGAAAAACTTGCAGGGTCTGCGGGCCTCCAATAATTGAGTTTGAGATCCCTGATCTAGTGAATGAGACCACAAAAATACCAAAGTCTCTCCAGAGCAGAAAATGATGAAAGAAGAGAAAAACTGTAACAGAAATCTAGGCAGTTAGAAATCTAACTTACAGTTGAGTAAGTTATAATGAAAATGAGCATTCTTACATTTCACAATTAAACATTTTCTCTGCGGGCTGACTAGTGTTTAGGATGAAAATGTGCGCCACTCCAGGCCTGCCATCCCTTGGCATCCTTCCTTCTCGAGAGACGATGATGTAGCTCAATGTGAGTCTACCTGCACCGCCAAGAATGGCGGTGCAGTCCGACTCGGGAGTGGCAGTCTCTGCCGCACTTGGTACAGATGAAAGCAGAGGACTGTTGTGGCTACTGTTGCCGCTTCGTCCGCCTGGATCTTCTTTGAAGGACATTATCGATCCTCTCAGCGTCTGCAAATCCCGTACCCTGCCTGACTGCGAGCCTCCATGCATGTCGGTCATCGGCTTCACTTTCCCATGTGTTGGAGTTGATGGAACTCCACATCATGTCCTTCTTGCAGATATCTTTGAACTACAGTTTTGGACACCCTGTTGTCCTTTTGCCCTCAATCAGCTCGCCGTAGAGGAGGTCCTTGGGGATGCTGCCCGTGTCCATTCTCCTGACGTGGCCGAGCCAACTGAGACATCTCGCCCTGAGAACTGCTTGCAGGCTGCTCATGTTGGCGCGCTCCAGTACCTCAGTGTTGGGTACCATGTCCTGCCACTGGATTTGCAGTATGCACCGCAGGCACCTCATGTGGAATCTATCGAGCTTCCTTTTGTGCCATGCTTAGGTAGTCCACGTCTCGCTGCCATAGAGGAGAGTGCTAAGTATGCAGGCTGGTTAGACACGCATTTTCGTCCTCACGGAGAGGCTGGAGTTGTTCCACACTCGCTGCTTCAGTTTGGCCATGACTGCGGCTGCCTTGGCCTACTGTTGATCTCTGAGTCGATGGACAGTGAGCTGGAGACGGTGGATCTGAGGTAGGTGAAGTTCTCAAAAACCATCAGGGTGTATCCGTCAATGATGATGTTTGGAGGAGACTCTGTGCCCTGAGCCATGACGTTGGTCTTCCTCAGACTGATGGTTAGTCCAAACCCCTTGCATTCATGAGCGAGGCAGGTAACAAGCTGCTGAAGTCCAACCTCAGTGTGCGATGTCAAGGCTGCGTCATCAGCGTAAACCAATTCGCGGATGAGTACCTTCGTGACTTTGGTCTTGGCACGATGAAGGGCTATGTTGAAGAGCCTGCCATCGGGCCTGGTGTGGATGTAGACACCCTCGCTGCAGTCCTTGAAGGCGTATTGTAGGAGTATGGAGAAGAAGATGCCAAACAGTGTAAGCGCAAGAACACAGCCCTGCTTTACCCCGCTGCTGATTTGGAAGGACACGGAGGTTACGCCGTTGTAGCAAATCATGCTATGCAGGTTGTCGTGCAAGGACATGATCACTGCAAGCAGGTGTGGGGGGCAGCCAATCTTCTGTAGAACGTTGAAGAGTCCACTTCGACTAACCAAATCGAACACCTTTGTGAGATCTATGAAGGCAACGTAGAGTGGCATGTGCTGCTCCTGGCATTTCTCCTGCAGCTGACGTAGTGAGAAAATCATATCCGCTGCTGATCACCCCGCCCTGAAGCCACATTGGGACTCTGGGTAGACGCGGGAAGTGAGAGCCTGTAGGCAGAAGAGGACGGCATGGGCAAACACCTTACCAACGACGCTGAGGAGGGAGATGCCCCCGGTAGTTGTTAACGTCGCTCCGGTCGCCTTTGTTCTTATACAAGGTGATGATTTTGGCGTCCTTCATGTCTTACGGGACATAACTTTGTTCCCAACAGAGACAGAGGAGGTCATGGAGCGGCCGTAGCAGGACTGGTTTCCCACACCTCAAGACCTCTAGAGGAATTCCGTCACTCCCAGGTGCCTTCCTACTGCCGAGACAGTCTATGGCCATCAACCACAGTAAAACAAGGGCTACTCAGAGCCCTATGATTAAGAATCAAAACAAAATACTTTTTAAGACTCAAAAATTAAGATATATATTTCATAACATACTAAACACGTAATAAACAGTATGCTTGAAAAGTGAATCCCAGACTTTGTAGGACCCTGCAAAACCCCTAATGACTATATAGAAAAGATAAGCTGTGACAGAGGAGAATGAGAGATGTGCTCTGTACCTGCTGAACCAGATGGCACCAGCTGTCAAAGTCCTGCTCACTTTTGCAGAAGAAACCCTAAAGTAAAAAAACAGAGGCAATAAATCTACTGGAAATTGATCATTAAGCCCTGTAGTTTTTGAGAGATTTGAGTCACGTTTATGAATAAATATTTAAATTACATTTAAATAAATGATTTTGTGTTCATCTTCTTTAACATGATTCCTACGGCTCATAAGGGACGGTTTATATTTCACTTGAGTTTGGATCGACTCGATCATCCACTCTACCATGTGTAAAAGAGCTGCTGGTCATCTGATGCACTTGCTATGAGGGACACCAAAGGATGAAGGAGAGGAAACTGAAGGCTTTCCTGAGAGCGTTACACTGTAGTGTCTCCACCAACTATTATTAACGTAAAGTCACGTGTGAGTGCACAAAAATGTCCTCAAAGTTAGTAAATTTGAAGGCGCTCTTCTAACTTTAACGAATGCAACGCAGTTGCATGAACAAGCTTCCATGATCACAAGAACGTACAATGCTCGCAAAACTCAAACCGATTAAAAAAAGTTCAACCTTGCCAAATTACCTTGGTTTATTGCAGGTCGAAGCCTGCTGTGGATTAATAAATAGTGGCACGTGTTCAGAGTGCTGTTGGGCCATAAAAAAAAACATATGGTGCTAAAAATACACTCACATCGACCTCACGACAGGAACAGAGACAAAGAACAAGAAGAAGAAGAACAATAAGTAGAAGAGCTGAGGAAAAATAACAACAACTAGAAGAGGTGAGGAAGAAAAAGAACAAAAAGAAAAGCTGAGAAAGAACAAGAAGCGCTGAGGAAGAAGATCAACATCAAGAAGAAATGCAGAGGAAGAAGAACAACATCGAGAAGAAGAGCAAAGGAAGAAAAGCTGAGTAAAAAGAACAATGAGAAGAAGAGTTGAAGAAAAAGAATAACAATGAACAAATTGGGGAAAATGCCGGTAGTGATGGAGGAGTTGATGATGTGAGTGGTGAGTGGTTCAAGGTAGCCAGAGTCACCCCGCTTCTCAAGAAACCCACACTTGACACATCACTGGTGGAAAATTACAGATCTGTCTCTTTGCTGCCCTTCACTGCAAAACTCATCGAGCGTGTCGTCTTAAATCAACTCTCTACCTTCCTGACTCAGAACAACAAACTTGATGACAATCAATCAGGCTTCAAGAACGGACACTCAACTGAAACAGCTTTGTTGTCGGTAATGGAAGCGCTACGAGGGGCCAGGGCTAACCACAGATCATCTGCCCTCATCCTACTAGACCTCTCTGCAGCGTTTGACACAGTCAACCATCAGATCCTTCTCTCCACTCTTTCTGCGATGGGCATCACTGGAACTGTACTCGATTGGCTTGAGTCCTATCTCACTGGTAGATCTTTCAGTGTCGGGTGGAGGGGTGAGGTCTCAAACACTCATAACCTACTCACCGGGGTTCCCCAGGGTTCAGTCCTTGGCCCACTTCTCTTCTCCATCTACACCACCTCCCTGGGCCCTATCATCCTCAGACACGGATTCTCCTACCACTGCTACGCTGACGATACTCAACTCTATCTGTCGTTCCACCCTGATGACCTGTCAGTAACTACCCGCATAACTGACTGCCTGAACGACATATCTACTTGGATGAAGAACCATCACCTACAGCTCAACATGGCCAAGACGGAACTTTTGGTAATCCCAGCTCATCCCTCTGTGCATCACGACCTCACCATCCAGCTGCAATCCTCTACAGTCACCCCTTCTCCTACAGTCAGGAATCTTGGAGTGATTTTGGATGAACAGCTGTCCTTCAAAGACCACATCACAAAGACAACTCGAGCGTGTAGATTTGCACTGCACAACAATCGAAAGATCAGGCCCTTCTTAACTGAGCATGCAACTCAACTCCTGGTTCAGGCTCTGGTCCTCTCACGTCTGGACTACTGCAACGCTCTCCTAGCAGGACTTCCATTAACTACGCTCAAACCTCTGCAGATGATCCAGAATTCTGCAGCTCGTCTTATCTTCAAGGAACCGAAACGAGCTCATGTTACTCCCCTCTTCATCACTCTTCATTGGCTCCCCATTGCAGCTCGGGTTAAATTCAAATCGCTAACGCTGGCATACAAAACTATCTCCAGATCAGCCCCTGTTTACCTCCATGAGCTCATACGCTCCTACATGTCCTCCAGAAGCCTGCGCTCAGAGAAGGAACAGCGACTTGTGGTTCCATCCCACAAGGGCAGAAGATCTCTCAGCAGAACCTTCTCTTTCACTGTCCCTGGTTGGTGGAACAAACTCCCTGATCCAGTCAGGAAAGCAGCAACACTAACAGCTTTCAAAAAGCAACTGAAAACTCTTCTCTTCAGAGAACACCTACTATAAAAAAATAATAATGAATAAAAAAATAAAAAAAACTACTACCTTCTTTTTCACTCCTCTGTCTTTATCTTCTTCCCCTACTGCTTTGGTTTTTTGATCTGTTGATACAATTTCTATTGTGAGAAGTTGAGATAGACTTTGACGGTGTTACAAATTGCATATTGTCTCTCCCTAATGTAAGTCGCTTTGGACAAAAGCGTCTGCCAAATGCATAAATGTAAATGTAAAAGTAAAAGAAGAGCCAAAGAACAACATCGAGAAGACGAGTTGAGTAAGAACAACAATGAGAAGAGCAAAGAACTACAATGAGTAGACTACCTGAGAAAGAGCAACAATGAGAAGAAGAGTAGAAAAAAGGACAATGAGAAGAAGAGCACAGAAAAAAGACGAACATTGAGAAGAAGAGCTGAGGAAGAAAAAGAACAACCAGACGAAGAGTCGAAGAACAACAACAATAACAACAACATTGAGAAGGTCTAACCAGAGCTACTGAGGGGTCCAGGCTTGTAACCTTCATGCGGTGTGGGGTCCTCTGACAGTGAAAGGTCAGGTCGTCTATGGCGCTGCCTGCTTCAGTTTCTACAGAGGGCTGTGTGGTGTGAGGATCCAGGTAGATCAACTCGTCATCTGGGGAAGAGGAAAGCCATCAACACTTTCGGAGCAAACACTTGAGGGTAAAAAAAAGCAAGCTATGAGGGATCAAGCTGGATTTGTTAAGGGTAACAGAGAAGTCTAATATTGTACTACTGTATGAGTAGGTGACTTTAATCTGGGTCATAATCTGGGTCTGCGACTGTGGATCTTATTCAGCAGGTGGTTCCACAGAGCAGGGGCACTGCAGCAGGCCGCTCAGATCTTGTAAGAGGAAGAAAGAAGGTTGAGCTAGGAGCAGTGAGTGTGAGTTAGAGCTGATAGAACGAAGGTCTCTAAGATGAGAGTGAGCCGAGTCGGGCAGAGCCACAATGTACTAAAGTATGTTCTTGTAAACTGTTCTTATTCCTTTACATGTCCCTTTATATTTCTAATAAACCTCCTCACGGGTCTCAATATTAGAGAGTTGAACTCACCCATAGAGCCAATAAAATAATAGGCCAGGTTTGGCTTCCCTCCCAGAACTCCACACGACTGAGGCATCTTGAAGCAATCCTAAAAAACAATAATGGAATGCAGACTGTCAAGTTCTGAAGCTTGACTGAACATCGTGACACACCGACAGAGCAGTTCTTTTTCTTTGTACTCTTAATGGATATGTCATCATTACATCCAAAAACAGCATAAATTTCGAATACATTTCGAATTACTGTTCGAATACATTTTCGATTGCCTGTTTTAAAGAAGAATATGGATTAATTTTAGGAAGTATGCTAAGACTTTCAGATGAGCTAAACCCTTCTTGCCTGTTGCACTTGCATAGGTACCCAGCGTCTTCACTGATGCTAAGAGAAGATTTTAAGCATGAAGTAAGAAGAATTAAGTGCAGGTCACTGTGAATGAAGTCGGGTGTCTGACTTTTCCCCTTCAGAGTGTGATGTCAGACAGCAATGTAAGTGTGTGTCAAACTATCATCAGCTAGCCAAGCCATGCCTGCGCTTGTGTGTGTGTGTGTGTGTGTGTGTTTCTCTCTCTCTCGTTGTGGAGAGTGTGTCTACCCAGTAGAGGGCAGCAGACTCTTCACCCATTGAGGTTAAATCAACCAATAAGAAGAATAAGAATACAGCGCTTCCATTTAATGACAGGTAAATACCCAAAAACACAAAGATAAGAGTAATGTCTTTTATGAACAATAATTCTCCCCCCAAGTCTTTACCAACAAGTGTTTCGCTCGTTTTTCTGAGGCTCAAACATTTCTTTTTAAAAACTATTGCTTTTTGCATTCAAACGAGGTAAGCGCGTATGTTCTGTGATTAACCACATGAAGCTCTGAGCAAATGTTGCTGCATCAGTTAAAAAGCTCATTCAACTCCTACAAACTCCACCTGAACCAGAATTTGCACGGCACCGTGTACAAGTGGAAATGAGTGTTTAAAAAAAATCACTTTGGCCGGCGTTTTAAAAATTATCTTAGTTACAGTGATAATGCTGTTCCAGATATGTGTGGACGCACCCCGTAACAGCACTAAAGAGGTCGTAAATGCCAGGGGGGTTATGACATGAAGAAATCTCATCCAAAAACACTCAAGAGTTTTTGAAAAACTAAAGAGAAATGATCCCTAAAACACATTACTGAAATCACCATATTCTGCTCATTTTTTTCAACCACACCCTCTCCATACCTTTAAAGCCTGGATGTAGACAGGGTTGATCGTGTTGATTCCCATCCGCAGAGGAATCACAAGCAGCAGTGGCCTCCAGTCCCGAGGCCCCTGAGGTTCAGGCAACCCTGAAACCCAGCTGGAATCCTCCGTCTGGACGCAGAAGGCCCCGCACTGACCTGAAAAGGGTTCCTCTGTCCAGAGTGATGGAGCAGGAGCCGGCCTCGAGTGGCTCGGCAGCAAACAGAGCTTTTCTGTATCACAGACAGACGCTTCAGTCATTTTACCCACAAGTGAAGTTTTGCTCAGGTATATTCATTTCTCTGTCAGATGCTATTACCCCTTGGAACATTTATTTGTATAATTTAAAAAAAAGAGACCCCTTGCAACATTACTTCCCTACACTCTTAAAAATATAGTCGACTCAAAGTAGAATTGTTAATTGAAAAGTTCTACAGACATTTTACTTTGACTCATATCTTCCCAAAACTGACTCCATTAACATTTTAGATATTTTTGTCACCTTTAGAAAAAATTAACAAACTTTAATAAGTTGGATTTTTTACACTGTAGCTTACTCAGAACCTTTGACAATTTTAAGTGTTTTATGAGCTCACCAGGACGAGAAATCTCCTTTTTCCATTTAAATCAATGTTATCTTTGTGGAGTAAAACAAATAAAATGACACATGCTAAAGTACTCAACTGTATAGCCATACGTGTAAAAGTGGACATTTTTTTATCCATAATTTTATATCTCTAGTTTTTCCCTTCATGACAACTGTAAGTGATTTTTCTTATGTAAATTATATTAATACTTTAAAGGTGTTCATGTAAATACTACTTTCCAGACATTTCTATCATGTTTTAGTGTTATTCCCTCATAAAAAAAAGGATGGATTTTCTGTGCGAAACCCAGCAGGGGGTGTGGTGGAACCATCTATGTGGGAAGAACAAGGGTACAGGGCTAGTTTTGAGGAGCACAACTAGCTGAAAAAATACAAAAACATTAGTAGGCATAAATACTGCCTTCTGAATGTTATTTAGGGTGCAGTGATTGTCTAGAGGGGCAAATATTTATTTTCAATAATTTAAAAGCAAAAAAGCATTTTTTTTCTTCATTATTTAGATTGTGCTTGTGGTTGCATGATGTGCTTAATGGCTGTTCAGAACTCATAGTTCATCTGAGAATTAACCTTCTCTCTCATGCTCAGGTCATATATGGGCAGAACAATCAGGTTTTGACTTTGGGCTGAACGTAGCCATATCTTCATTAGGGAGGCTTTAGACTAGAGATGTTCTGAGACAACTGCAGAACATCCAGTTTTGATCTGCTACCAAATATCAGATCGAGCATCAAAGCAGGTTGAGCATAGAGAAGGAGCTCCCGTTCTCCTCTCCTGCAGATAACTCTCTCTCTCGGTATCATCTTCTTCTTCTTTCAGCTTGTTCAACTACAAATAACTAGGGTTGGTGTCATCTAGCCAAATAGATACCAAATAGGTGCCAAATAGATAATCTTAAAAGGTACTGTTGACAAAACATAGCATGAACCGATACTTTAAAAGCTTTTTTTTGTAATTAAACAAAAGGTTTAATACTTAAAATGGAAAAATATACTAAAAGTTTATATGAATAGATAAGTAAACACAACAATAACAAAAGCCACCTAAACACCTACGATAATTTAGCACCTTTTCTGGCAAAATATTACACATTTTTCAGATTTATTGCATGCCCTTAATTGAGCTGTTCCTGAAAATTTCAGATAAGGCCACCTTTTTTTGAGTCACTTTGGGCTGTGGTCTGAACATAGCCTTAGTTTGTAGCGTACCTTGTTAAGTCTTCACTCCTCCCTCATGCTTCCCGAGCCCTTCCAACACCCTGATTACTTTTTAACCTGTTTTTAAATGATTTGAGCTTGCAGTTAAGTTTAGTTTTGTCTAGGATCAGGTTGAACACAATGTTTTCTATGCTTCTTTGATTTGGATCTTTTGATTAAATAAGCCTATCTTGCAGCAAAGCTCTGTTGTGTAACGTCAATAATTTGCGATTCTCTTTCCTTTTTAAACTTTAAAAAAAAAGTTATTACAGATATCGTAGTAATAATCCAAAGTAAATTAAAGTTATTTGGTAAGAATCTAAACTGCATTCAAAGGAGATGTAGGGGAAAGGTCAGCTATAGACATCTGTGAGACCTGATGGACAGAGGGGGTGCTAGTGAGCAACTCATGACCTTGGCATACTCTGCACATGCACCTACAGCATAATCAGCTGTTAAAGCAGAAGCTAATGAACTCTTGAGTGCAGATTGCATCATAGGATGAATAATAGATGAAGAAACAGAGTTCTAATTTAGACAAGGAGTATGCAGCAGCTTGTCTCCGGTGCCAGAAACACCAGCTGATGATGAACGACCAGAACTTTGAGAGGAGAAACCACTTTTGCTTTAAGAAATAACAACAAACTTTATTCTGTATTGATAGAGTACTCTTTTACTTTATGATGAATATCATGATTTGTAGTCAAAACATTATCAGGGATGAATTAGAGCAGAGTTTCTAACCATATTGGCCCAGGAATATCAAATCTTTACTTTCTTAGTACACAGAGGAAGATGGCAGCTAGGAAATTGAACTTACGTGTATTATTATATATTAAAGTTGAATAATTTTGATACTTTGCACGATGATGCTACTGAACTGATTTAATAGTCAATGCTAAGATTTAGCAAAAGTGTTATCGTCAAATCAGATCTGCTGAGCAGATCTTATCTTGAGGGTGCCTAATCATCATGGCGAAGAAATTTTAATGACTATTGACAAAAGACATTTTCACATCAAACTCTTCTGTTTTGAAAGCTAACCATAAAACAAAAAGACTCACTAATGTCTTCAATAACGACGGTGTTGTCCATCGACACGTAAACAGCCAGAGAATTCCACTCATCAAACAGTGCAAGCTTTCTGGAATCAGATGGGAAGAAATCGCAGATTAGTGAGGACTGGCCCAGAAGGCATTCACAGGTCAATGAACAAATAAAAGAGGCTACATGAAAATATACAAGTGATTTTTAAATCTGTGTTTATGGTAAAAGATTTTGTACACTGGACAACCAAACTTACTGTTCACTGTTCTAATAAATGAACTTAAATTAGCTATTTGTACTAATCAGGAGAAAAAGTTAGGAAAAAAGCGAATAAAAATGGAGGAGCTTTGATTGGGCCAGTTTTTAATTCTTATCCAGTTGAATGATTGTAGAATATCGCTGACTGTTTAATGTTCTGGTTGTTACATGTAAAGTAACAATTTAACAAGCAAACACTCAAAAAAAAAAGCTTTACTTAATAACAAAACATGTTACATTTTTTTAAAGTATTGAAATGAACTTAACAATTCAAGTAACATTTTAACAAGTAATGTCTTAAACATAACAACTATCACCACTTCATTAATAAGCAGGGCATAAAATGGGACAAACTAAATCTAACATAATCCCTCTAAACGGAATTATTACACCATGTTCCTCATGAAGCCCAGTGTTTTCACTTTGGGTTTGAGTAAAAAAAATACAGGTTAATATTTTGTTTACACGTAATGCATACAGGCTAGCTCTGATTTAATAAAAAGATTACTCTAAATTATGGCAGGCTAAATGCAATAATTGCACATATAGACCAAAACATAAGACATATTTATTCAGATGAGCATTTCTATCGTCAATAAGTTTAATGCCCTGTAGTAACTCTTCTGTCTTTTATTGCTATGTATTGGTTGCTCTTAATGTATGGAGTGTCCAGAAAGAATAGAATATAGTAATTTTATGATATATTATTAAATATATAAAAAATAAACAAAGGCATTAAAAGCTGCCATCAGTAAGAATCTATCACTTGCAGGTCAAAAACACATGCAAACAAATGGACAAAACTGATTACTGTTGTTTCTTCATTCTGTATATTGCAGTGAATGTATGGAAATGGTACTTGCTTAAGAACTTGTGCCACTGTGTTGGGCCCGTACCATTCTCCGACAGACTTTCCTTCACCAACACCCATCTGAGCTGCACAAATAACACAACCACTTCAGTCGGAGTGCTTCGGTGTGGTTAATCTCCATATCTGCTCCACTTTACTCTCAATATAAACTCCACTTTATCAACCGTTTGTGTGCTTTCTTTCACAATTTCCAGAATCAAGTGTTTTTCTTCAACATGGTTTTGCTATCTTCTTTAACACTCAAACAACAGATTCTACAGCATATTTACTGTTTGTGGTTAGCTCACACATAACTCCAAATGTGTCCTTTAAAAATCTATAATGTATACCATAATGAGTATAAAGGATACCTTAACAGAAGGTGTACACCAAAGTTAACAAGTATTTGACCACACATAGCCAGATATGACCTCCCTCTCGCTCCTCTCTCTTTGTTCTCTTTTCTCTCTCTCTCTCACTTTGTTTCTCTCTGCCTCTCTCCTTTTCCTCTCTCTTTCCTCTCTCTCCTCCTCCTCCTCTCTGTCTCTTTCTCTAGCCTCCCCTCTCTCTTCCTCTCTCTCTAAGCCCCCCCCCCCCCTCACCCATTTGGTGTATGGAGTAGCAGCTGTCCTTCTTGTCCAGGAAGCAGTGGAGGATCTGATGGTATTCTTTGGGCTGATGTTTCTCTGGATCCCATCGCCAGTCTTCAAAACACACAAGGTTAAAATCACAGTCAGCTTTTCTCAGAGATGCTGAAGAATGTAAACTGATACGATCGGAACAAAACTCAAGGAAAACTCCTCAACGTGGTGTTTAGTTATAGCAGAAATTTGCTACTAAATTGTAACTAATCTTAAACTAATGAAACACCATCCTACGAGCATAGGAAGTGACTTCTCAATGTTTCGATCTGATTGCTGGTTAAGTAGTTATCAGGCTGGCACAGATGCGCATCACCTGGCCCGAGAGTCTTTACTAGCCACACCCCCCTTACTCTCTAAGATCTCTTCATGCCTGACTATACGATCCTATGGATTTATAACTAGTATATTTAGGAATAAAAATCTCATTCCATTCTTGTCTAATACACATCACAAAAAGGTTTTACACTAGCTTTGACCCAAAGAAATCATGGATCATGTTTTTTAATAAGCGATCTCAGAGAAATTCCAGATTCTCTGAATCTTTGGATATTATTATGTACTGTAGATGATGGCAAGAAGCTCTTTTTAATACCCAATCATGTTGCCAGTTAACCTAAGAAGTGGAAAAGTAGTCCTCCACTCGATCCTCATATATGTTCAAACTGTCATTCATCCGTGACAATTGCTTACCTCGGCCAAGGTGCCGGCAGAGAAGAGCTTGAGCGAGGATCATCTGCCCGCAGCGGAGCATGCAACCCCAGCCGGTGTCCGAAGAGGGTCCGGTTCCTCCTGCGCATTAAACACACACACACAAACACCCTGACCTACATGGCTCCGAGCTCAAAACAGTGCTGCGAGCTTCCCTTTGAATCAGCTTTCATTTAAAGAAACATGCTCAAAAATACCGTTTCAAATCAGGGCATGAAATAAAAAAATATATACTATTTTTTCATTATATGAGACTGCGATTAAGTGATTTTGGACATTTGATATTCGCGTACTAAGTAACCATATCAAAAGTACATACCTTTTTGGTCTGAAATTTTTAAATTTTCTCCAAAATTGTAGGTAAAAAAAAAAGTACTCAAATTACCTGTATACTACAATAAATTCACTGTTTTGTGGTCATCTATGATTTCTCTTTTGGGCTCAAGCTTTAAATTTTTCATTATTATTCCCAAGAACTGTAAAATTATAGGCAAAAAGTGCTTTTTTTCACCACAGAATATAGTCAAATTGCACGTAAACTACGTTTGAAATGTAATAGCTTTTTAAAAATATGACAAAAAAATAACAAATCTCACAGTTTTGTGTTAATTTATGACTCCTCTTTAGGACTCAACCTTTTGATTTTTCACTATGATTATTGAAACATCTGAATATTATTTGCTTTGGTTGAAGAACTGCATTTAGACCGAATCTAGACATGACCAGTCCCTTGCAGGTTCGTTTTTACTTACGAAACACAAAAAATAATAAAAGTATCTAACATTAAATGCATTTAAAAACAACAAAATTTTCAAAAAAAATTCTATGTAAATAAAATATTTTCAGTTAAAAACAAAAAATAAAACAAAGCAGAAAATAAATTAATACCAAAAAAAATCATTAATACAAAATAAATAACAACAAAACAAAATGAGGGATACAACAAAAACATACCTTTTATTGAACTTTAACAGTGCAAAAATGTAAAGATAACACATGTAAATTAAATAATTTAAATGTAATAAAATAAGAAGTTAACTCATCATAGGCATGCCTATAACTTTACAGTTTTTTATTTAATATTAATAAAATCCATTGAGTTTATGTGGGGGTTGTGGAAGTCGCGTTTGCATCCATCTGAGGACAAGGACATGACTACATATTTTTTATACGAGTTTGTGTAGCACAATTCACAGATTCTCCTAAAAGAAATCCAAATTAAACCAGACACAGCAATGGATCTCATCAGATTGAACGATCTATGCTAATCTATGTTCAAAGATCGTTCACCAGAATGTTTTAACATATTTCAAACTAGGGCTACAACAGTTCCTATAATTAGCCAATATCAAAAAATGATCAAATCAAACATTTATTTTGCATGTGTTCTGGTTTAAAGAATCTACTCGTGAACACATTGCGTTTTAATACATTTTTAATTATTAACACAATGATGTGTTGTGCAGTACAGGGTGATGATGGACGTTTTGATTTGAATCATTTCTGAACAGCTATCTAAAAGTAAGAGAAATTAAAATATATAATTATACTGTCTTCAGAACAGAGCGTGTGTTCTTTATTCAAACATCCCTCTTTTCTCCAACCTTCACAGAGTGATACTTTTATTTATTTCTCATGATAAATACATTAAACATTTTCCTGAAACCTTTATCTGTATTTTTTTGGAGATATACTTTAGTGAAATATGTGCTTTGAGTATAATAGGGTATACTCTATTTTTGAGTATAATATCTACATCGTAACAAATTTCTGCTGAGCTCAGGTGTTGCCATTCTTTAAAGAGTGTAGCAGCTGATATTTGATCTATTAAAAATAGATTAAAATACAAGTACATTTTTTGCAATTGTAATTGAAGTAGTTTTGTTTACGTTCGGGTCAGATCAAAGAATGAAAAATCAAAATAATCGATAACTTCGATAGGTCAAACCATAGTTTATTATAAAATAGAGGATGCAATGACCACCTAATCTTAAAGTTGGGCTTGTTTCATCTGTGGAACAATTTTAGAAAAGGAAATGTCTTTTATTGACCAGTCTCTGTGTCCGTTAGCAGTGACTCCCAACCTGGGCCCTGGAGGAGATGAGTGTCGAGGTAGAAAAATATGGGGTTATATAGCATCACAATTGTGAGCGCTAAATGTCCAATATTGAAAGTACAAAAAGTTAATTTGCATGCATGTGAGCTGTGTTCGGTAACTGAAATGTTCTTCTTTTGTAGAAAAATGTATTTTGAGCGAGCAAAAATCAATTTTGAGTGCATGCGCGCAGACGGTCGTGTTTGCTCTTGCAACAATGCTCTCATACTCACGCTCACTTGAAACAAACCACAGTTACAAACTGTGAAACTTTGAGCAAAATCTGCTACACGATCTGCTGCTGGCGATCGCATGACAAAGAGAACTGCGAGATAACCATTTTGGAATTTCAAAACTACACAGAATCGAAGCAGCTCTCAGATGCGTTCTGGATTAAGCAGCATGACATTACATATGTACTTACAAGCTGTACTAACTTGAAAGTAAATGCATTGCTTTTGTAATGCTTATATTCATGTTTATTATAACATTCAGTGTTACATATAAAGTGTATGTCCATGCACAGATAACAAAAAGCAAAAATGTAAATATTAATGCCTGTCTATTCATTAACATTTCAAATAATTTCATTTTAAAACATTTTATTAAATATACATTTAATTAACGGATTAATTTTATTACTTTGTTTTTTATTTACTATACATATTATATATTGATAATACGCACACATGCATGTATATTCGGCGCTCAAATTTTGTGTAATGTATACATGTGGGCGGAGGTTGGGAACCCCTGTTCAAGATCACAAGTGTGTTTGAACCAGTTTGAAACAGACCACACTAACCTATGGGAGAGTACTTCCTGCGGTATGTGAACCAGAGTCGTGAATGCACGTCTGAGAGCAGCGCTGATTTATCTGCACACAGAGAGCAGGAGAGGGAGAGGGAGAGGGAGAGATTGATACACCAAAATTTAGTTTTGTGGTCCAAGTATACAAAAAAAGAAATTCACATGCTGTCTGGCAACCCGCCAATGGATCATCAAGTATTCTTTATGCTGGGGAAGTGATTACCACCAGACAGTCGACGAGGCTCTCTGTGACTTCACAGAGGGGTTCTTTCCTCTGCATGTGTGTAGGGGTTTAACTCCAGGGGCTCTGTTTTTTTTCCCACTTCAATAAAGAATAAGTATTTTGTTGCTATATTTCTCGGTTTAAACCAGGCTTTGGTAATAAGTTAGAAATTACTGGTCAGTTTAATTAAACTCTTTCCTCATATTAATAAACTTCACGATCCCTGACAGCGGTATATGCTAGTTCTATTTCAACCCCACAGAATTATCCTGAGAGTACCTATTCAAGTAGATAGAAGATAGTAATTGAAAACCGCACAATTAAACAACTCGTTTTGAACACAAAATCCTAAATCCTGACTGTGTGTACATTAAAAAGGTAACCAAGAAGTCTTACTTGTTTTGACATTGTAACATGCTCCTAGTATCCACACCGGCACATCTGTATCCGGCAGCTCCTCCAGGAACTCAGAGAAAAACATTGATTTGGTTCTCATACTTGGCTAAAACTTGGATATGAAAAGAAATAGAATATCGTTATTTTTTTGTTTTACATAATTAAAAAAAATATATATTTATATATATATATATATATATATATATATATATATATATATATATATATATATATATATATATAATTATAATATTAATATATTTTACTGTTATCAATGGAACATGTGTCACATTTATGTGTTAAATACTTAAAAATAATCCTTATTTGAGAGGAAAACGTAACATTATGTATATAGGACTGTGTAATTAAGACCTACAATAATAATCTCCAAACAACGGATATGAAATAGCATCATTTTACAATGTGAATGTAACCCTTTGGTAAAGGTTTAACGTTAAAATCAAACTTTAGACGTTCAAGGGGTCTTCTGCTTTTATCAACAGCAGTTTAACTTTCATCAAATGACTCCAATGAAAGGGAATACAAACACTTTTTTAAGTCTTTGAAGAACAATGCGAAAACTTAAAACTCAGTTACATAATTCACTCCCGAAAGATTTTACCAAACCTTGTTATTTTATAATTTGTGATGTTACATGAGAGTTGTCCGCCGATTAGGTTAACAAAATAAGGCATTGTTTCGCATTTGTTGAGCAAAATTTTGCCTACCTGCCTCCATCCTCTTCCGTCATCGGAAACAAACACATCGCGTTGCAATGTGGGTAGCGCTGTCCATTTCTGATTTATTCCGAATACTGTCGGTAAATTAAAAACTACAAGTACCAGACTTCAAGAACGATACAAAGAAGTTCGCCGATAACAAACATTGGCGGTCGTTGATTATTGGATCGCTTTGCGTTTACGTCATTCTGTTTATATTTTCCCCTCAAAAGAGACCGTTGAAAGAATTCACTAGGAGGTAACGTTACTATTACATTAACATTATCTTCTGTGGGAATAAACCGTAACGATATACCGTATTTCTGTTCAAGCTAACGGTAATTGCGTGTCACGTACGCATCGTAGCTAGCTCGTTAAATAAAATATGAAAATGTTATCTGACGCATATTATCAACTTAAAGCATAAACTTTTTAATTTCCTGGATGAGGTAACATCCCACATCACAGTATAAATATTTAAATATTAAAAAGGAGTCATCGTCACTGTAATACTTAACATGTCAACTTAAATACTAATATTATCATTTAGCTGCTTAATGAGTCTTGTGTGGCTGTTAGTAAGTACTATGGTTGACCTTTTGAAGTTAAAGTGGTTGAACCTACAATTTTATAAGTATCTATGCTTTATTCAAAGCTTAACTTAAATTGATGAAAATTACACGTTTCTGTAACATTAAGTTGTGAGAAACCAATGTATTTTAGCTCTTTGATCTTAAGGTTATGTATAAGTGCTAATGAGAGCTTGTAATTGTCATGGCCCATTAGGTAGTGACTTCTCTAAATCTGTCTCAAACACAGAGAACAGGAGAAGGATGTCATACTTGTTCATCAGTGACTCTCTGCAGGCCTCCCTGCCTCTGCTCCAAGCCTGCATCGACGGAGACCTGGCTCACACCAAGCGCCTGCTGGAGTCCGGATTTGACCCCAACACCAGGGATTGCCGTGGCCGCACCGGGCTACACTTGGCAGCTGCTCGAGGGAACGTGGAGATCTGCTCTCTAATGCACAAGTTTGGAGCTGATCTGCTTGCCACTGACTCACAAGGAAACACTGCTCTGCACATGTGCGGCCATGTGGACACCATCCAGTTTCTGGTTTCCAATGGCCTCAAGATTGACATCTGGTCAGTGTCTATTTATGCCAGAGAAATCCCTTTATCTGTCCAAATTGTATAGATTTAGCTGGGCATGAAAGTATTGAGGTTTGTATCGGTCGTGCTTGTAAAGTCCTGCAGGTTAACACAAATGTTAGTTACTTGTTTAATTTGTTGCACTTGTTTATCCTTTGAATAGGAACAAATTGAAGCAGAAAATAGACAATAGCTTAGCATGAGATTCTTAAATACTGAAGGCTCTCTCTGAAGCTTTCCACCACCGGAGGACAGCTTTAGCCCATGTGCCTCTATCCATCCAAGATTTGTTTTAGCAGATGGATAGGCCACATATGTTTCATCTCAGGTTAGATTTGGTACAAACCTTTGACTGTATATCACATGGACCGAGAGACGTCATCCATAGGTTTCTGGTAAAGTTAAAAGAGGCTTAGCGTGGGTGGAGTCAGTACTCAAAATCTGTCCAAGGAGATGGGACATGGCCGTTGTGAAGGTGTCTGATTGGCTCGAAGTTTACAATTTATATATCTTAAACAAATAAAATAAAAATAATTCTCCCCCCTACCAACTACCAATCTGAATCACCAAACCTAATGGAGCAGGTTTTTTCAGCTCCAAAGCTAGTATTAACATTGGCGTAAATGACAGCCTGCTCACTTCTGGTGTCAGCCGCTCGGGGCGCTACAGTTCAGTCACTTCCTGTTACGCATTGAGAGGGCCCTTGGTACAAACCCCTGCCTCAGGTGGACAATAGCCTCCTCAGGCTTAGAGAGATAGAAAGAGCCAGACTGCACTGCAGCCATTTGTGCGAGCATCTTCTGAAGCTGAAATAGAATCTTTAATCCCTAATCTGGGGTCTTAGAAAGTCTAAAATTCTCTGTTCTAGGTCTTAAATACATTTTCATAGCTCTTTTTTTCTGATGTTCATGTAAAGCTCATCTGATGTGTGTCTTTGTTGTTGCTTAGAGTTGCCAGATTGAGAAAATGCTTTTAAATGCTAAACATAAAAAAACTAAAATTTAATTGACGGTTAGAGTTGCCAGATTCTAAGATAAATTATATAAATACTCAAAAAGTTAAGTGATGGTTAGAGTTACCAGATTGTGAAAACAAAACTCACTCTGTTTCCCCTTAAGTGCTCAAAATTTAAGCTCTTTACCTGAAAATTTACACTTTCAGAGTTTCAGCATTCAACTTTCTAGACCCATTCACAGTTCACGTGATCAAAAAATTGTGGAAGTACGTTTGATCCTCCTTCATAAACACACCTGATCGATAATTTTAATTTGAGGCTTTTAGGCTTCAGTTTCTCAACTAGACAGGTGTAGTGCAAAATAGATGAAGCTACAGTGTTTATTAAGACACTGGCAACCCTGATTGCATGTCTTGTCACTGGGCAAGGTCTTACAATTAAAACAAGCTTTGGTTGATATATTTTGGTCCAATAGTTTTCTAGAAATCATGAAAAAATTGGTCGAGTTTTTTAGTGTCTAGATTACAGAGTGTTTTTATAGTGTTCTGGACTTGATGGATGTTTTTTTACATGTAAAAATCTGTCTCTCAATCTGGGCAGTAATCACAATGGAGCTACGCCCCTGGTGCTGGCCAAGAGGCGCGGAGTCAACAAGGACGCTCTTCGTTTGCTGGAGGGTCTGGAGGAGCAAGAGGTCAAGGGCTTCAACAGAAGTTCCCATTCCAGCCTGGAGAAGATGAGCATGGCTGACAACGAGAGGTGAGGGCAGAGAGCCTAACATGTAGCTTTGATTTTAAACTTTTTATTTGTTGAGTTATTTTTTTATTTATTTTTTTTTAACCTGTCCTGTCCTACTTCAAAGCAGCCCCATGAGAAGGGAGGTGCTTCGTATGAGTTGGTCAGTTTTGCTCTTTCCAGAGAATTGAAGATATTATATATTGATTATTCCTCTGGATAGAAGCTTTTAATTTATTTCATTCGCATTCATCACAATAATTACATTAATCAATCATATAAACATACATCAGGACAGGACGGTGTTAATAAAAAAAAAAGTGCAAAGAGGAGAGAAGTAATTGAGGGGGAAAGAGAGGTAGAGAAGTTTTGGAGGGGGAAAGAGAAGGTGAGAAGTAATTGTGGGGGAAGGAGTCAGGATTGAGTTGAAAATGAGAATAAGTAAAATAAGTAGCATTAGATACCTACCTTAGTACATCCAAGTAGTTCGCATCTTTCTACAGATATATACACAAATATAAATATACATACATACATACATGCAGATAAACATGCAGAAGAATATTAATAATAATAATAAAAAATAGAATTAGTAATCATATATGTGTATATATAAATATATATACACACACATACATATACATACATATACACACACATACATATACATACATATACACACATACATACATATAAATACACACACATATATATATATATATATATATATATATACACATATATACACATACATATACACACATACATATACATACACACATATATACATATACACACACACACACACACATACATACACCTATACATATATACATACACACACACATACATACATATACATACATACACATACACATATATACACACATACACATAAGTAATTGAGTGTTACAGGACAGGTGACCTAAACCTCAAGCATCTAGCAGCGACCAAACATCCCAGGTGTCGTGACTAACCTTCTATGTCCCAAATGAAATGTGGGATCTGCCTCAGGCCAAGTCCCATATATGGTCAGGAACTACGCAGATATCCAGCCCACCCCCCACAGAACGACAAGTTTTGGGGCCTGGGACCCGGAGCCGGACCCGCCCCACCTCCCCTGGTAAAGTCGGCAACCCCATAGAGCAATGCCCGGGGCCCCAGTGGGCCCGCTGCAGCAGGAGGTCGACCAGCCCAAAGCTAGGCGGGAATGCAGCCCCTGACAGTGCGGGCAGAGACTGGGAGGCCCCACCCACAAGCACCGCCATGCCCACATCCCCCCGCGGTAGGCTCCCAGTCCCGGGCACCTCCGTGGACCCGCCAGGAAAAAGGGAGGACGGCCAAGGGACCAGAAAGGGGCGGGTAGGGACACCACTCCAGACGCGGCAGGACCACCCCCTGGCCACACCCCGACCCCATGCACACATCAACCAGCAGTCCCCCAATACATACTCACCCCTACCAGCAGCCCCCCAAACCTAACCCCACGCACACCCCTACCAGCAACCCCCCCCCCCCCACCCACTAAATCAACCCCATCCAGTCATCCAATCATCCATCCATCTACCCACTCATTCAGTCTTCCAGTCCCGGGCAGTAGCCAGCCGCTCACCTGCAGCCCACACCCACCCCCGCAGCCACCCACACCCCCCGCGATGGTGGGCCCTTACCCCCCAAGAGGGAAGACGGGGGTAGTCGTCCACCCATTCCCCAACATCTGCTCCCAGTTGTCATGTAATGCAGGTATATGTGGGTGTGTTGGAGAGATAAAATGCAATAAAAGAGGGAATGGTGTCCTGGAGTGTCACCGTCGTTTGGCTGATGATGTCCAGGCACCACCCCCCGCCCTACATATCTAATGTGTATTTAAAATGAGGGTAGCCTTCTCTGTCGTATATTGTGGGAGGTGCCACAGATCTGCAGCCTCCTCCCACCAAGATTTAGACAGAGAGACTAGCCCTCCAGGCCTAAATGTAGTGTGTCCTTGCAAGTGTTGTAAGGGGCCCAGGGGTTGCCCAACCCCGGAAGCGAGGCAGTGGCAGGTGAGATTGGCTTACTGTCCGCTCCGGGAGGAAGGCCCACTTGGTGCCCTGGAGATGTTCTGTGTCCTATGTGATTAAAACTGAGAGTCCCCGTCTAAAGGAGGCAGCCGCCTGCCTGATCCCCCATGGGAACAAGGACCCTCATGATTCTATTTGTGTGAGTGAAGAGAGTGTGTGTACTGGGATCTGGTGTGGTGAGTGGGAGCAGCCGACTGGCCACACCGTCCGTCCCCCCAGGGACAGCACTGCCCCCCACCGCAGGGGCCACAGGAGACCTGTGAAGGATAATGCAGGCAGCCGGGAGATAGCTGCCCCCCCCTCGGGACCAGTCCTACTCATTCACACGCACTTACGCACCCACCCGTCTCTCAAATGCACATACTCGCATACACACCCTCCACCCCATCCACACACACACATACGCACGCACGCACACACACACACACACGCACATATGTTCAATCACACACCCCCCCCCACCCCACACACACACACACAAAAACACACACATACACACTGGAGCCACTGCTTGAGCATGCACAGGGCCGGCCCCAGCCCGGTAGGAAGCCTCACCTCGCCCAGACCGGAAGTTATTTAAAGGTGTCATATCGTCGTCTTTTAAATGATTGATATGAAATTTTGGCTTCCTCTAGACTATCACTGCACTTTCAGAAGGCAGTATTTATTCTAAACAACATCTTTGAATCTCCTCAGATGGTTGTGCTCCTCAAAACGAACCGTGAACCCCTGTTCCTGTTGCCATGCTTCCACCAAACCTCCTGCATAGTTTCACCCAGAAAATCCACACATTTCCCACCAATACGTTCATCTTTTGGAGCCAAAAACACATTTCACCCAAAAACACTTTTTCTTTTCATTGTTTATCGACGTGGCTCTGCTACAGTTCTCTTCCGGCTCAGTAATCACATACATTCTTCATTGAGATGAGCTGCATTAGTTCTTCATCTGATTGGTTAGTGGGTGGAGCTTCGATCAGTGGATGTGGCTACAGCCATTGAGTTGTTTTGAACTACAGAAAATGAAAATAGGATTACACAAACATGAACCAATCTGAATTTGTTTCAAGGCATATTTTTGATGAGTAACAACACTAAAACATGAGAGAAACATCTGAAAAGATGAGTTTACACGATACGGCATCTTTAAGAATTACTTACTAAAAGTTTCACACTTCATTAAAGCCTTCTAAACAACTCACACGCTCACAAAACTCTAGCAATTGGTGTTTCTATATATCTCTTTGGATGTAAAAGAGGAATATATCACAAATAAACACCTTTTATCGCTATCGCACTTTTGGGAAATGCTCATGTTTTTTATGGTCTATGGTGTTTTACATTCAAGTCATTAGCTTTCCCGCTAACTGTCTTTTATTGCGTGAAAATATATGATGAAAATATCCACCACTAAAGCAAAAAGCCTTTTAATCTCTTTTCAAAGGTTTAGGTTGAAGGAACATTCATTATATGAACAGAAAGAAGAATGGTGTCAATCAATATTGTCAAAAAAATGGATACATGGGAACGAGGCCAGTTTTTTTGGGTCTACTTCATGCTTGATGTTGCATGAGGGGAAAATTTCATCTTATAAATAGAAATAGAAAGCTAGAATCCATCCATCTGTGTGTATTTAGTCCTGGCAATGTTTTATTTTTTTGTGACAAAGCTTGTCGAAAAAAAAAACTTTTGGCTTTAGAGCCTTGCTCACAGTAAACGTGTCTGATTTTCACGTTACCTTCTTGTCACTTCTTACCCTCTTTTTGCAGTGAAAGTCACTGTTTAAAAACCATTCGAGTTCTGAAACTTGTTTTTGTCTAGAAATGAACAAATGTCTTCTTTTCGCAGGAGATAAAGAAGTGTGTGACTTCAGTAGATGAGTTCTTTTTCTTGTTCCTCACAGTGCAATGGAGAGCCACTCTCTCCTCCTGACTCCTCTGGTCCACCCCGGCGAGGGCGCGGGCGTGCTCTCTGGTTTCAGGAGCACCTGGCAGGAGTTTGTGGAGGATCTGGGTTTCTGGAGGGTACTGCTGCTGCTCCTCGTCATCGCTCTTCTCTCGCTCGGTATTGCATATTACGTCAGCGGGGTTCTACCGTTCGCCTCCAGCCAGCTTGAGCTCGTTCACTAGAATCCTGGCTGAATGAGAAGAGAGGAAGCCTTTTCAAATCACGTTCATTCCTTATAGAACAGGAAACTTTGAAAGTGGAGTTTTCCTTGAAAAGGGAAGAGAAGTTAAAAACAGAATTTGTTTACAGAAGAAAAGCAAACGGTAAAAACTTCCTAAAACACCACCAGTGTCATGCAAGTGTCTTGTGTTGGGTCTGTCTTGGGATAGGCCAGGTGAGCAAATAATTTGGAGAGAAAATGAATTAAATTGAAACAATGTTGTGTTGTCTTCAGTATAAGCTCTGCTGCAAGTGTGTCATTTCTCCACCGTCAAAGAAAACTAATTTATTGCTCAAATTCAAACACTCTTCTAACCTTGAAAGCATGTTATGTTTAAAGCATTTTCTATGTGTTTAAGGGTTCTTTTGTTCATTGTTAATGGAAATCACTGAACATTTCACTTCATTACATTAATTTAAAAATGAGTTTACATAATATGAGACTTTAAAGCACACTAAAAGTTTCAAACTTCATTAAAACCTGACACATAAACAGCTAAAACACAGAATTAATCCACACCAATGAATCAACACTATTGGAAACAGGGTCTTTATATAACTTTGTGATAGTAAAATAGTAATATTTCACAAATAAACACCCTTAGTCACAAATTGTCAAAACATTAACTTCTACGCTAACTGTTTTTTTCTGCCATAAACATCTCAATATATGATAAAAATACTCACCACTGAAGCAAAAAGGCTTTTAATCTCTTTCATAGTTTATTGCTGGAGGGTTAGGCTGAAGGAAAATTCGTTAGATGAAGATGAACAGAAAGAGGAATTTATGGAATAAAAAATGCGTATGCATGAATGAGGCCTAATTTAAATCTGCAGTGTTTTAAAATGGGTTTACATCATGCTTGCTCTTATATTATATGTAAATCATTGTTAAGCATTTGAGCATTCCTTTTTTCATTGGTAATTGAAATCATTGAACGTTTCTCTTAGGACATTAATTTAAATATCAAATACTTACTGAAGATAAAACAACTGATATGTTTTTGTTTATTAAAGTACTGTGCTTTGTGTTTCCTTTTTATTTTTTGTGTTTGTCTTGAACTCATTCAACATATTCGATGTGTTTATGTTGTTTTTACTTGCTGAAATTCTTTTATTTCTTTCGTTTTAATAAAAAAAAAGTTTATAGAAGATTGGGCATAAATACAATGATTTCACCATTTTTCCCTTCTAAAAACTCTCTTCGGCAACTGTAATCTATCTGTGTTTTCAGAATTTTGAAATTTAATCAAAATTACTTGCTTTGTAATCTATTTGTGTGTGGTGAATAAATAAAATTCATTTTGAAACAGTCTTTTAGAATAATAACTGCTCATTCTCACCATTTGGATCACTTTGTTTTTCTTAATTAATTATTAATTTGAATATATATATAAAAAATATCGCATAAACTGTATGAACACGTGTACTCACATCCTTCTGCTTCTTTTTGCATTAGTGTTGTTTGTTTTTGAGAATAGCTTTTCTCCTCGACGCTAGATGGTGCATGCGCAAAGAAAACAACTACAGTTTTTAGTTATTTGATTTATTTTTCAATTCACTTACCTCAACGTGTTAATTTCTGAATCTGATTTAGTTTTGCTAGTTTTCTTTAATTGAGATTTTCGTCCTTGGAAATCCTGCGTCACCCTGTGGGCAAACAGAAGCGCAGTCTTGTGACGTCACTGTGTTTACCATCGTCCTCCTGTGTGTGTGTCCGCCAGAGCTAGCTTGTAGCTGTCTTTACCCTTAATTTCTGTCAAATATGGATTGAGGAGTGGGAAAATGAACCTCCGGGGCGTTTTCCAGGATTTTAACCCCAGGTAAAAGTGTTGGTTGGTTATGCAAGATATGAATTTCTGAATTAAATCAGCTTCATTAGCTTAGCGGCTAAAGTTCACGCGCAAGCCCGTTTGTCAGATTTATGAGGCGTTAACGTCTCTATTAACCGCTTTTAATTGCTTATTTGCTAAAGACTGCGTAACAATGGACGCAAAGCGTTCTAGTGTCGCGTCCGACACTTAATATGAGAGTAGATTTTTTTCTCTCTCTCGCTCTCTCTCTCTCTCTCTCTCTCTCTCTCTCTCTCTCTCTCTCTCTCTCTCTCTCTCTCTCTCTCTCTCTCTTTCTTTTAGGAAATGAAGGACATACATGTTTGTATTTCCGTGTTAGCGTTACAAACAGTGTATACGTTGTATGTCGGAGCGTCATGGTGTCGCAGTGGCTAACACGACCGCCTCACAGCAAGGAGGTCGCTGGTTCGATCCGCAGCTGGATCATTTGGCGCACAGTGTTCGCAAGGGTTTCCTCCGGGTGCTCTGGTTCCCCCGAAAATCCAAAGATATGCAGGGAAGGTGAATTGGGAAAATGCAAAATAAAGCAAATGCTTAATATGTTGGCAGTTGACTGTGGCAACCACAGAAAGGGATTAAGCCAAAAAGAAAATGAATGAATACCTGGAAATATATTTATTACTATGTGTGTCTTCCTTAAAATTCTTATTTAAATTAAATATTTTAAAAAGCAGCCCAAAAGGCTATTTTCTCAGCTCAACAGGACCAGTTTGCTGCCCTAGGCAAGAATTTGCCTGGCACCCTCCAAACCAACCATAATAATTTTACAATTTTTATTGTAGTGGAAATTTGTATATATTATATAGTTGCTGAGATTAGAAATATTATACAATACAAAAAACACAATATAATAAAAACACAAATTAAGCAAGAAAACTAAATTACAAAATTTAGAATCGAAAGTTGGCCAATTTTTACATTGGAGTGAATGAGGCCGCTCGGGGAACTGCAGCTCAGTCATGTCCTGTTACGCATGAGGGGAAAGCATGATGTTGCCTCTTGGTGAAGATGTAAGTCCCAAACCCAAAGGTACTGCAGCCATTTGTAAAGGGGTGAAATGTTGCTTGAAATGTGTCTTTTATTGCGTAGCATTTCCAAGTATATTTGGTTCGTTCTGGCTGTTTAAAGGGTGGCCAGAGCAGAGCGAGTGAGCTTTGGAAATGCACCAGGATCGAAAATGAGCGTTCGTGGTCTTCTGGGTCTTGGTGAGAAGCAAACTGCTATTTAATCAATATAACGCTCTCTTGCATCTTTCTATGATTTTTCCTGGTGACAGCTCTCTACATTCCTGAAGGAGCTTGATGGTCTGCTCTCCTCTTTTCCAGAAGATGATAGCAGCCCACTCATTGTATTTGGGGATTTTAATATACATCTTCACAAACCAAATGCTACCGGCTTCCACTCACTCATGTCCTCCTTTGACATGACTCTTGTCCCTACCACAGCCACCCACAAATCAGGAAATCAGCTAGATCTCATTTACACACGCAGCTGCTCTCCTGATCATCTCACAGTTACTCCTCTGCACACATCTGATCACTTCTTCATCACCTTCAAACTCACACTGCCTACAAGCTCACACTCCACACCACCCCCTGTCACCTTCCGACGTAACCTTAAATCCCTTGATTCCTCTCTCTTCTCTCCCGCTGTGTCCTCTTCTCTTTTAACACCTGGAAACTTTTCCTCTTTAAACACTCACGATGCAACTAACCGTTTCTGCTCCACACTTGCTACATGCCTCGATCAACTATGCCCTCTCTCTTCCAGGCCAGCCAGAATAACACCATCAAACCCTTGGCTATCGCACGCTCTCCGGGAACAGAGGTCCACCCTCAGATCGGCAGAGCGCAAATGGAAGAAATCAAAGAGCATGGCAGATCTCAAAGCGTACCAAACTGCACTTTCAACCTTCTCAAGCAAGGTACAAGACGCGAAGACAACATACTACCACGACAAGATTGAACATGCCAAGGACAGCCGAAAGCTCTTCAGGACTTTCAACTCACTTCTCTGTCCACCCCAACCTCCCCCAGCGACCTCTCTCACTGCAGATGACTTCGCTGATCACTTCATAGACAAAACCCTCACCATCAGCCGGCAGTTTGCACCACCTTGCACACAAATTCAGCCACAATCCTCAACACCTTTCATGTCCACGTTCACTCCACTCACGGAAGATCAGGTGTCCAAACTCCTTCTCTCAGCGCATCCGACCACCTGCCCCCTCGATCCCATCCCCTCTCACATTCTACAAACCATCTCACCTACCATCACGCCTGCCCTCACTCACATCATCAACTCCTCCATCACTACCGGCATTTTCCCCGACACCTTCAAGGTGGCCAGAGTCACCCCGCTTCTCAAGAAACCCACACTCGACACATCACTGGTGGAAAATTACAGACCTGTCTCTTTGCTTCCCTTCACTGCAAAACTCATCGAGCGAGTCGTCTTAAATCAACTCTCTACCTTCCTGACTCAGAACAACAAGCTTGATGACAACCAATCAGGCTTCAAGAATGCACACTCAACTGAAACGGCTTTGTTGTCGGTAACGGATGCGCTGCGAGGGGCCAGGGCTAACCACAGATCATCTGTCCTCATCCTACTAGACCTCTCTGCAGCGTTTGACACAGTCAACCATCAGATCCTTCTCTCCACTCTTTCTGCGATGGGCATCACTGGAACTGTACTCGATTGGCTTGAGTCCTATCTCACTGGTAGATCTTTCAGTGTCGGGTGGAGAGGTGAGGTCTCATAAACTCATAAACTACTCACCGGGGTTCCCCTGGGTTCAGTCCTTGGCCCCCTTCTCTTCTCCATCTACACCACCTCCCTGGGCCCCATCATCCTCAGACACGGATTCTCCTACCACTGCTACGCTGATGACACTCCACTCTATCTGTCGTTCCCCCATGATGACCTGTCAGTAACTACCCGCATAACTGACTGCCTGAACGACATCTCTACTTGGATGAAGAACCATCACCTACAGCTCAACATGGCCAAGACGGAACTTTTGGCAATCCCAGCTCATCCCTCTGTGCATCAAGACCTCACCATCCAGCTGCAATCCTCTACAGTCACCCCTTCTCCTACAGTCAGGAATCTTGGAGTGCTTTTGGATGAACAGCTGTCCTTCAAAGACCACATCACAAAGACAACTCGAGCGTGTAGATTTGCACTGCACAACATTCGAAAGATTAGGCACTTCTTAACTGAGCATGCAACTCAACTCCTGGTTCAGGCTCTGGTCCTCTCACGTCTGGACTACTGCAACGCTCTCCTAGCAGGACTTCCATTAACTACGCTCAAACCTCTGCAGATGATCCAGAACTCTGCAGCTCGTCTTATCTTCAAAGTACCGAAACGAGCTCATGTCACTCCCTTCTTCATCACTCTTCATTGGCTCCCCATTGCAGCTCGGGTTAAATTCAAATCGCTAACGCTGGCATACAAAACTATCTCCAGATCAGCCCCTGTTTACCTTTAAGAGCTCATACACTCCCACATACCTTCCAGAAGCCTGCGCTCAGAGAAGGAACAACGACTTGTGGTTCCATCCCACAAGGGCAGAAGATCTCTCAGCAGAACCTTCTCTTTCACTGTCCCTGGTTGGTGGAACAAACTCCCTGATCAAGTCAGGAAAGCAGCAACACTAACACCTTTCAAAAAGCAACTGAAAACTCTTCTCTTCAGGGAACACCTACTATTAAAAAAAAAAACTACTTTCTTTTTTTCCTCCTCTGTCTTTATTTTCTTCCTCTACTTCCTCACTGCTTTGGTTTATTGATCAGTTGATACAATTTCTATTATGAGAAGCTGAGATAGACTTTGACGGTGTAACAGATTGTCTCTCCCCTAATGTAAGTCGCTTTGGACAAAAGCGTCTGCAAAATGCATACATTTAAATGTAAATGTTACCGAGCACAGTTGTCGAATTTCCTGTGTTCATCCAGTAAAATTATCAAAACAAAAACGCACACGACTTACAGTAAAATATGTTCCTTTAACATAGACAGCATTTTTTAAATACAAGTGTTCAGAGTTTAGGTTTTAATTGTGCTCAATTCATTCATGCCTGTGTGTACTTGTGTGTTTGTGTTCTGCAGCAAGTTCCTGATCTATGGCTGCCTGCTACTCTTCTCGGTACTGCTGGCTCTCCGGCTCGATGACATCATCCTTTGGAGTTTTTGGGCTGTGTTTGCACCCGTTTGGCTCTGGAAGGTCATGGTGATTGTCGGGGCAGCAGTGGGCACCGGTGTCTGGGCTCACAACCCTCAGTACAGGTTAGGAGATCATGATCTTTCTTTGCTGTGTATTTTTTTGAAGCTTTTTCATCTTTAAAACAGAACAATATGGCCAAAAGTCATGTTAATATTACTGCGTTCGTTTGTGGCTCTATTTATTAAAGCTGTCGTATCATATAAACTTGTCTTTTCAGATGTTTCACTTATGTTTTTATGTTGTTTCCTCATCAAAAACACCCCTCGAGTCATATTCAGATTGGTTGATGTTTATGTAATCCTGTTTTCTTTTTATGGAGCTAAAAACAACTCGATGGCTGTAGCCACACCCACTGACCAAAGCTCCGTCTACTAACCAATCAGATGATGCGTTAATGCAGCTCATCCCAATGAAGAAAATACATGCTGACTGAGCCGGAAGTGAACCGCAGCAGAGCCACGTCGATAAACAATGGAAAGAAAGAGTGTTTTTTTTTTTTTATTAAATTTTTTTAAATTGTTTAAATACTGTTTATTGTTATGATCACTAAACAAATTTGGTAAAGAATGTAGATTTTAGGGCTGAAACAATTTATTGAATTACTCAACAAAAATCTAAGGAAGCTAAATTCTCTGCCTATTAATTACTTTTAAAGTTCATGTCACATTTTTACACAATGTTTTCTGCTTTACTGCCACAATTCAGTTACATGTATGTCTTTCATGATATGTTTTGATTTGAGTGCTGACTAGTGCGGGTTGAAAAAATGACAAAAAATTTCAAGGTTTGGGATAATTTCACATTGACAAGTAAAGAGAATGCTTTAGCACAGCGTTCCCCAAATCAGGTCCTGGTGGGCCGCAGCCCAGCACATTTTAGAATGCGTGAAGGTGCATGAGGGTGTAATGAATGTCTTATGCTGCCTACACACTAAGCGTGAATGATAACCCTGCGGCGCGAAGGGTCCGGATCACGTGACTGATCACCGGAATAGGAATCTGGTCTATTCAGACAAAGTTCATTTGCACGGCAACCAATCAGAGGCTTGCTCTTGTTGTGACATGATTGTTTTATGAAGCAGGAAAATGTGCAACAACAATGGAGATAAACATCACAGTTTGTGGCCAGTCAGAAAGAATGACTTGTATTATTATTTACATTTACATTTATGCATTTGGCAGACGCTTTTGTCCAAAGCAACTTACATTAGGGAGAGACAATATGCAATTTGTTACACCGTCAAAGTCTATCTCAACTTCTCACAATAGAAATTGTATCAACTGATCAAAAAACCAAAGCAGTAGGGAAAGAATGTAAAGACAGAGGAGGGAAAAAGAAGGTAGTAGTAGTTGTTTTTTTTTTTTTTTTTTTTTTAGTAGGTGTTCTCTGAAGAGAAGAGTTTTCAGTTGCTTTTTGAAAGGTGTTAGTGTTGCTGCTTTCCTGACTGGATCAGGGAGTTTGTTCCACCAACCAGGGACAGTGAAAGAGAAGGTTCTGCTGAGAGATCTTCTGCCCTTGTGGGATGGAACCACAGTATGTAGGAGCGTATGAGCTCATGGAGGTAGACAGGGGCTGATCTGGAGATAGTTTTGTATGCCAGCATTAGCGATTTGAATTTAACCCGAGCTGCAATGGGGAGCCAATGAAGAGTGATGAAGAGGGGAGTAACATGAGCTCGTTTCGGTTCCTTGAAGATAAGACGAGCTGCAGAATTCTGGATTAGAATTCTGGTTTTTAGCGTAGTTAATGGAAGTCCTGCTAGGAGAGCGTTGCAGTAGTCCAGACGTGAGAGGACCAGAGCCTGAACCAGGAGTTGAGTTGCATGCTCAGTTAAGAAGGGCCTGATCTTTCGAATGTTGTGCAGTGCAAATCTACACGCTCGAGTTGTCTTTGTGATGTGGTCTTTGAAGGACAGCTGTTCATCCAAAAGCACTCCAAGATTCCTGACTGTAGGAGAAGGGGTGACTGTAGAGGATTGCAGCTGGATGGTGAGGTCGTGATGCACAGAGGGATGAGCTGGGATTACCAAAAGTTCCGTCTTGGCCATGTTGAGCTGTAGGTGATGGTTCTTCATCCAAGTAGAGATGTCGTTCAGGCAGTCAGTTATGCGTGTAGTTACTGACAGGTCATCAGGAGGGAACGACAGATAGAGTTGAGTGTCGTCAGCGTAGCAGTGGTAGGAGAATCCGTGTCTGAGGATGATGGGGCCCAGGGAGGTGGTGTAGACGGAGAAGAGAAGTGGGCCAAGGACTGAACCCTGGGCATCACTAACTGCTTCACAGTGAGTTAGTGCATACAAAAAAATTGAAAATAAAACAAATTATGTTTAATTTAAGTTATATAAATTCTGGGTTTAAAATAAGGAATCCAAAAACACATAAATGTGCTTTTTTTTTTATATCAAAATGTCTCCCGCGTCTATCTGACCGCTTTCTAACCCGGGCTAAACTACACGCGAGCTCACCAGGAGAGCTACGGGAATGATGAGACCGGAGCATACCTGTTACTGACCCACTCTGTCTCTCATAATTTTTCTCCTCTCCATCTCTTCCTGCACACTCCTCTGTAATACTCTACATCTTACCTTTAGCTTATTCTAACGTTGATCTCTTTTTCGTTTCGAACTTCGTTCGCTTTCCGTCACCCCGCCTGCTTCCGTCGTTTTTGTTTCCACATAAATAATCTCAGCCACATCTCAGCCACAATCTCCGACACCTTTCATGTCCGCGTTCACTCCAGTCACAGAAGATCAGGTGTCCAAACTCCTTCTCTCAGCGCATCAGACCACCTGCCCCCTCGATCCCATCCCCTCTCACCTTTTACAAACCATCTCCCCTACCATCACGCCTGCCCTCACTCACATCATCAATCCTCCATCCACTACCAATTTTCCCCGACACCTTCAAGGTGGCCAGAGTCACCCCGCTTCTCAAGAAACCCACACTCGACACATCACGGTGGAAAATTACAGACCTGTCTCTTTGCTGCCCTTCACTGCAAAACTCATCGAGCGAGTCGTCTTCAATCAACTCTCTACCTTCCTGACTCAGAACAACAAACTTGATGACAATCAATCAGGCTTCAAGAACGGACACTCAACTGAAACAGCTTTGTTGTCTGTAACGGAAGCGCTAAAAAAAAAAAAAAAAAAAAAAAAAAAAAAAAAAAAAAAAAAGCAAAAAAAAAAAAAAAAAAACCCCCACGCACCCCCCCCCCCCCCCCCCCCCACCCCCCCCCCCCCCCCCCCCCCCCCCCCCCCCCCGCCCCCCCCCCCCCCGCCCCCCCCGCCGCCTCCCGTGGGGATACCCCTCCCGCCCCCCCCCCCCCCCCCCAGGATAGACAAAGATAGCCCCCCCCCCGCCCCCCCCCCCCCCCCCCCCCCCCCCCCCCCAACCCCCCCCCCCCCCCCCCCCCCCCCCCACCCCCCCCCCCCCCCCCCCCCCCGTCACCCCCCCCCCCCCCCCCCTCCCCCCACCCCCCCCCCCGCCCGCGCCCCGCCCCCCCCCCCCAAAAAAAACGAGGGGCCAGGTGCTAACAGAACAGATCATCTGCCCTCATCCCCTAGACCTCTCTGCAGCGTTTGAACAGTCAACCATCAGATCCTTCTCCCTCTCACTCTTTCTTCGCGATGGGCATCACTGGAACTGTACATTGGCGGCTTGAGTCCTATCTCACTCGGCAGTCTCATTCCGTGGGTGGAGGTGTGAGGTCTCAAACACTCATACACTACTCACGGGTTC